>JAOWBL010000018.1:17620886-17659155 GCA_028564865.1 Zenarchopterus dispar
ATATATATGTTCTTAGGACACATTTCTGTGCCTGAACAGCCCTGAGCAGAAAATTGTCTCAGGATAAGGAAACTTTTCAGCAAAATAACTTTGACTTTACATTTCATTAAAAAGCCAAACAGTTTGGTTCTGTATTTAAGTAAATCTTCTTGGCAAATGTTCCTGGACTGTGCAGCTGCTCCAGCTGAGTTCTGTTGTCTACGGTTTTCATAGTGATAGGGATCAGTGCTTTGGTATGATAAACCGGTGGGTCAAACCAAAGTAATATCATGCTCATTGTAGAGAAAACAGAACTTCTTTGAAGGGGTGGGAGGGACCCTTCTTAAGATGTTTTAATACTTTTTGCAACTTTAAGTTTACTTGGGCTCACCTATAACTCAAGTTGAACTTTTAGAACCCAGAATACCCAAATATACTCTTGGAAAACCTTATGGAGACACATGGTGGCAGCTCCTGCAAAAAGGTAATTTTTCTCATGGTTGCATGTGCACAAAGGAAGCTTTTACCTCACACCCAGCTTAAATTGGGCTTTTGATGCAATTCTTCACATATTTTCATTTTATCTTTAAAAAATATCTTCAGTTACAATCACCTTCTATTTCATAGGCCAATTCCTGCAACCTTGGTTGTTATAATATCCTGTCTGAATGTCACATTTACCACTCTCCAGCTCCACTTATTTCACTCTGACTGAACAGAGTACCACTGCTGGTTGAAATGAAAAGCAAATATTAATATTTGCTGGTGTTACTCTGGAATGTAAAATATGGGAGGCCCAGGAAAGTGATGTGCATTCCCCATTTAATGATCCCTTCACTTTCCTGTTCTGTGGACATTTCTTTTCTAAATATGCAATATCTACATCAGTATAAACATGATGGATTTTTAGACTATATATAAAATTATATTTCTTTTCCTGGGCAGAACAAATCCAATTTAATTTTTGTGCCAGTGATTTGCAGTTATAGGTAAAACATATCGTTAAGACACTTTTGGCATAGTTTTAATACAATTTTTTTTAACCTACATATTGACTTTGCACAATGTATGAACAGTTGATCTCCAGTGTTTTGTAAAACATAGACACTATCATTTGTCGCAGGTACTACCTATGAGTTTTCTGTGATGGTTTTTGCTCATTTAATGCAATTTTTTCCCCCAAAGATGTACAACTTTGTACAAATGGTTTAGAACAGTTGCTTAAAGCTACAATCCCCAACACTGGAAAGCTGGTTAGTATTGAAGTGTCTTTATGAGAAGAAGGGCGAGCGCGCTCTATAATTTCTGTCCGATGGATGGCCTTCACATCACTGCTTTCACATTAGAAGACCAATTACTGCATGAGGAGATGAAAGAGTCTTAGTAAATATGAAATAGGTGGTCCAGGGTGACATTAATGGAGTTAACCCAGGGACGGGGTGGGATCAAAGGGGCCTCAACCATATTAACCAATCTGTCTGTGTCTGTGCACACAACAGCTGATCGAACATAATGAGAGTGTGTCATCCACAAAAAACACAAGGACCACAAATACAAGTAAGTGCACGAAAAAGCTCAGGAGTCAGAACTGGATTCTTACTTCTGATCTAGATGCCTGCCGCTGAAGAAATATCACACATTTGCACTGGTCTTCTGTGGGAAAGATGTTGCTTTTGATTGTTCCTGAACTGGTAAATCCATGTTCAGCTTCCATTACAGATGGACAACCTTTTCTGATCTTGTAGTTTTAAGTCAGGTGTACCATTGAACGGATGGTCTTTAATTAGATTCATTGCTGTATAGCTTGTTTACCAAACAGCCCACATGCTCCTGACAGCAACTTTGAAATATGGCACTTTTGCTTGTTGGCTTTCCTCTGTTTTCCTGCCAGATTTAAAAGCATATTGGTGTTTATGCACAGAGCGCTATAATGATCCATCATACCATGTGGACGAGAAGGCTGAGTCCTCCGCTCCACATAAATAAGCAGCAATTTGACCATCTGGTTGGATTCTTTCCGTCTCCCTGGAGACCCCCATCTGCCTTTACATTATCAATTACAGTTCAGCCATGTCCCTGTCGCTTGTGGCCACCAACCCCCACTAACCCTCCTCCAAGAAAACAAAACAAAATAAACAATTAAAAGTACTCACACATACAAATAGGCCAATTACTGAAAATACTAATTACAGAAATCTAAATGAAATGGCTTTGTTATCTTATTACCTGACTTGATGATTCTGGCTGTTTAATTACAGGTAATCTTGTTTTGATGTAGCCTGGCCAGCCATTCTCACTCACTTCACAAAAATTCTCTCTAGTGAAATAGATCTGGTGCCCCTCCCATTCACAGCCATTTCCACCAATACAAAACGTACCAAACCAATCACCATGAGGTGGGGGTGGGGATGGGCAATGCCTCAAGACTTTGGCAATTTTGCATGATGCATGTACAAATGTCTATAATCACTTATGCAGTGGCTCATAAAGGAGTGTCCAAGATCCACTATTCCAAAGAACCATGACAGCTGCAGAATTGCTAACAACACCTTGGATCAACAAGTTTATTCCGCAAAACTGGCTGCAGAATAAACGTGTTGTTCCAAGGTGTTGTTAGCAATGACACAAAAGTCATGACACGGGGAGGTTAAGATTTAAGCCAACACTAAAGAATTTGTTGTAACAAAAACATTACTGCAGCATAAACCAAATGAAGAAAACTATGAGATGTGTCAATTAGATCAGTGGTAAAAGTGCTTGGATGAGCTTGGATCATGTTTGGATGAGTGAAGATAGTGAGGAGTATGTTATGATATAAAATTAAACCATTTGTCCTGTCACACCAGCATTCCTCTTGTGTCTTGTGTGCATTTTAAGACGTCTTTTGTTGAGGCTAGTCTAGTTGTCAATGCCTACGTCACATAATTCATTTCTGTGATTGGTTATATGCGCCTATACGCTGTCTGGCATTTATATTTATGCACAAGGTTGCCAGATGTTGTGGGAAAAATCTGCAACTGGGAATCTAAAAACAAGCATAAAACAAGTGATACAAGACCAAACAAAAAAGTAAAATAAATAACAACGTTCATGTGATTTTGCAGTTCACCTGAAGTCATTTATTGCTACCGTTAATGAATGGGCACGGCACATAACATGAAGACCTGTTGCCTACTTATAATATCATTCTTTCAACTCAAATAGTCTACTTGTAACACAAATTAATTCAATTCACTGGCCATTAAAACTATGAAATGAATTTATAAAATTGAAAGTTGAAACTTCCCATAGAATAGATTACAGAACTGGCAAACTGGCTAAGATGAACCAACATTTGACACTGAACATAAACATTATTGAAATAAAAGCATTTCATTAGGAGTTACTCAAATGTGTGATGAATAAATAAAGAACTGCTTTCAATCAATCATGTGAATGATGAACACACTAGTGTGGAGAAATCTTGTGGTTATCATGTGGTTGTTTATGAACAGAGTAGGGATCAAAGGAGTTTTAAACATTACTGCAAGAGGACTAAAGATGCATCAGGACATGTGCATGTGCGTTCACACTGGCAGAAGTGAGCGAGAAGGTGAGTGGAGAGAGACTGTATGTGCCGTACACTGCTGTCAATGTTGTGTACACTTCCTGCTCTTGAAGTTTGGTTACATTTCAACGACAGTCAAGTAATATAAGTCAGTGACGACTGGTAATCGTTTTGTCCTACTTGGAAATGACGAAGAATAGATAGCGGCAGGAAATTTGAAAAGAAAAAAAAGAACAAATCCACTATTCACATGTCTTAAACTCCGCATTGATGCGTCACATTTAGAGAGAGGTGCGCGTCTGGCTAGGCCTTCGCCTACTCCACAAAGTTCACACTTACAGAGTAGCTGAGGTGTAGATTTGATGCAGAAGTATAAAGTCTGATTTATACACCTGGTCGTAGGAGTGAGCGTAAGTATATGTGCTTGTTTTTGACCAAGTTGTGTTCTTCTAGAGGTGGGGACCCACATGACCCTAAATATGAAGACGTATGTAAGGATAATGGATGGATGACAGGAAAAATTTCTGTTGTCATGGACAGTACTGCCCCCCAGATCTGTCAGTCTAGTGGAAAATTGCGATGTAACCCAAATTTGGCACCCAGTGCGTCTGTAAGAAAAATGCATAAAACTATTGCATTCTAAGCGAATAATGAAAAAATATTTTGCTCCTATTTACTTTTTTTTCTATATTTTATTTTTTGATTAAACACTACCAATTAAGCCTACTGTGTTTAAAAACAACACACAGTAGTCACTTTGGTTAGCGTTATTTAACGTCTCACACTGCAAAGTGTGAATGTGAGAAGACACCAGCTTGAGAAGGAGAGGCTTTTTTGGTCTGTTGGTTTCCAGGAAAAGCGGTGAGGATCTCGAGGGGCCAGGTATGTGTGGGAAGAGGACCCTTGTCAAGCGCATGGTGCCTCATTAATATGGAGACAGGTGCTCTTTTGATGAGTTCATAAGCAGTTCAGCAGCAGCCTGGAAGTAGTGCACTTTACAAGGCTGTTCAAAGATCTTTGACATCTGAGGAGAGCCAGGGAAGCCAATAATCCTACTTTCAGAATGTGAGTCTTTCTTCTGAGATCAATCCCAGATCGAAACATCAAATAGAATTGCTGCTTTTCTCTCTTTAAACCTCCCCTCCTCCTCTTACAAAAATCACTTACGAGATGGTATGAGACAAGCTAGCAAAAGTGTCATTGCCGCTGGGAAGAGGGGATGGATAAATTTCCGTCAAATTGTGGAATATTTTCCACCAATTTAAGCCCTATAGTTAAGAGTGCAGCATTATTGATAAGACTGTGCTCTGGGTACAGCGCCGTGCCCAAGGGCCCAGAAGGAAGCAATCCACAGAAGTGGGCTTTCATGTTCATCTATGTACAAGAACAAAGCGAGGATTAAGTCTGGGTCTTTGATCCACAAAGCGGGACGAGTATATTATTTGATTTATTTATTTATTTATTTTTCATCACCCCTTGGGAAAGCCCGTGCTCGGCTGGAGAGTTTTGAGAAGAACCACAGAAGTGTCGCCTCTGGCACGTTGCACGATCCCCCACACTCTCCTCTGTCAGGCAGAGGAGAGTGTGGGAAAGTTTCTGTCACTGACGAGTAACGTGGCAGGTCATCCAACCGCATCAAAAAAACACATTAGTCTTTGCTGACCAACTTATGTTAGAAATCAAAATATGCTTGTACTTACGTGCACCTGTTAGAGTTTACAGAGTAAATAGCGTAAATTGTCTTTCCCAATCAGATTAACCTTTTTTTTTCTTCATGCGCTGCCAGGAAATCAGGTTATTTATTCCCCGTCTCTGTTAATTTGAACGGATGTTTCAGTTTGACAGCGGCCGGATCAATCTGTTGGTATTGACGCTGTCATTTCTGGAAGCAAGACCGGGTTCAAGTTAAATTGTAGATATGTTGAGAATCATGTTTCATCCTTCTCTAAGGTTTATAAGTAGATTACCTTTTGTAATTCGTTTTGTTACACCAGTCAATAAGCGTCCAATGCAAATGCGGTTCATTTGTATTTGAATTGATGTCCTGTCCCCATTAACTTATGTCTTTAATGCATTCTGGTACATTAGTAAATAGACCAGCTGGATTAATCATTACTTCATTGGAATCATTTGCTTTCCTTGTGCTTAATCGAATCACTGACATTGGTAATAAGGGCAGACTTTACCTGCCTTCCTGGACATTTGAAAAAAATGAAGAGATTTCCGGAGAATGTTCTAACTTTTATTGTTTTCACTTCACTTGCCTTCTAATTTCCCTAACTGAAACACTGCATCTGTAAATTATTCTACAGCACATAGTTACTTTTTCTAATGTGTAGAAATTCAGTCATCTGGTATTTTCTAAACTCTTTTCCATTATTTCTTCACAGTCGCCTTTTCTTGGATCAGTTCTAACAACTGGTAGCTTCTGTTTCTCAGGAACAAGACTTTTAAATGTGCTCACTGCTAGTAAACCACTTATAAAGTATAATGGATGACAGAGTGTAACAGATTTTTTAAAAATGGATAACAACACTTGCCTTGAATCAGCTTGTGGTTAAAGTAGCTTTAACTCATATTTTTTTATATGAATCTACATTAGCACACTAACACATCATGGAACAGCCAAGGTGTGCAGGAGGAAAGCCGCTTCTCTGCAAAAATAATATTACTTCCAGTTAGCAGTTTGCTTATAATGACCCAGACAAGCCAGACTGCTGTTGGTAAAATGTTTAAGGACAAATAAGATGAAAATAATTCTGTCTGGAGGAAAATACTGCATTCCAGCACAAGACCCCTTTTCTAGCTGTGAACATGGTGATGTTAGTTTTACGGTTTGAGACCGTTTCAATGCAAGAATGGCTATGATCAATGACATCTGAATTCCACCATCAACAAGTGCGGTCTACGGGGTGACTGTTGCGGGGAATTGTTCATTTAACGTGTTGGCATTTAATATTTTGTGGCCATTTTGAGTTTTACAGTCTGTCTGATCCATGCGTTCGTAAAACTGTGTTTAGAAAACAAAAAAAGCTTTGCTCAGATTTTTGTTCTTTTGCCAAGTATCGTAAAGCCGATTTGCCTTTTTGTCTTTTGATGGGCAAGGACTTACGTTTCTGCAGGAGCCACAGAGCACTGTGTGATTTCTTGTAACCCACCCCAAACAAAGAAGCCCATTGTTAATGTGCCCTTAACCTCATAACCCACCCAAAAAAACACTTGGATGTTTCCTTCTGTTTTCCAACCATCCTCAAAATACATCCATCTCCTTAATGGATATTTTTTTCAGGAGAACATGGTTCAGAATTTTGCAACACAAGGCTACAACGATCATAGATGGAGTCAGGCCATACGAGCCCTTAAAAAGCGAGATTAATAACCCAGTGCAGATGATCTCATAGTTAAGTGTTTTCTGTTGTATTTACACATCCGCCTGGTGTGTCAGGCTTCTGCGTGTCTCTGAGAAATGGAACCGACACATCCTGACACTAATGCATCACTGAAAATATTTGAAATGTATAAAGCTCATGCTCCAGTGAGAGAGAGAGAGGGAGAGACATTACAAACACTCCATTTGACAGTGACACAGTGGTGCCTCTGCTCAATGCAAATACTGTTATTCTCTCCCAACCCCCCCCATCCCTGCTTCTGATAGAAGAGTCAAACAGAAGACAGTCTCCTGCACACAATGCAAACTAATGAGACATATTAATGACATTAGACACTTAATTCAGTGCATGTATAATTGATATAATTGATTGCCCTGGTTTGAAGGGGTAGGTTTTATGAGAAAAATGATCCTATTAAGCCAAGTTTAATCTAAATTTAAGCTGTCAAAACACCCAGCTTGTATTGCCTTTCATGCTGTTATTCATCAAAAGCTTTTCACGTTGATTATTCATGTTGGACAGAGCAAGAGCTTTCATGTTTGATTTTCACAAATGCAAAATAGTCATATGGAAAAAGCACACATGCCAGCACATTAAAAAATAAATAAATACATAAGCATCAGTTCCTAAAAAGTGGTGTAAACAACCTCAGATGAACAGGACATATTGTAATTGTTCCTATAATTATCAACATCTCATCTACAACATAGAAGCAGATCATGAAACACTGCCCAGTGATTCAATAAGTTCAGCAGCGAAAACTTGAAGTAATTGTTTTCTGTATAACCTATTAGTCTCCTGGAACTGTTTCTGGAGACTCATTTATTTTTCTATTTCATGGAGGTTTGCAGGGATTTGTCCACAGCTGTCATAAAGTCCCCCACTCAACATTTCACATTTAACATCTGGACTTTGACAGGGTCATTGCAACACCTTAATTCATTTTTTTTCAGCCACTCTGTTGTAGATTCACTCATCTGCTTGGACCATTGTGACCCAAGTTCATCCTTGCTTTACATGTTTGAGAAAGAGTCTCATATTTACTTCGAGAGCATTTTGTTGAGCATTAACTTATGTTAATGCTCAACATTATGTTATTGGTCAAATAATGACTGAAAGATGTTTAGTTCCTGTAAAAAGCAAACAAACAAATGAAACAAATAAACAGATACATCTCACTCCTCCCCCTAAGGTGTTTGTGCTGATATGTTGTGTTTGATCTTTGCATCTGTATTGCATTATTTATTCAACTAACATCAACTCATCATCAGAAATTGTAGTTCATTGACTCACCACCGGGGTGGTTGAAATGTCCAATCTTGAAATCATGGAAAAATGTCCAACTTTGAAGCAGAAATTGAAAAACTGTTAAAAAAAAGGTTTTATTTAGATTTCACATCCATGACAACTCTGGAGGGATGGAGTGAACAACAATATTAATAACCCATTATTATTATTATTATTATTATTATTGGTGGATTTACATACATTGTTTATACAGTTATGAAATGATATAAAGAAATACATTAATTTACAATATGGGGCATAACCTTTTGACTGGCAGTCGGCTTAGGCAGTGGCTTCACGATATCACATTCTTATCAGTCATCATCATGTTATAAAGCTTAGCACAACAATCAGCATTTTGTACTAATCAAGCATTCACGATTTTGACAGCTAAACAACATATGAACTGGATATTTTACGGCAAATGTTTACCAGCAGCTCTGCGGGTGGCTCATCAGATGGAGTTGGTAGTCATGACAAACTTAGATTGACTGTTGGCTTCCTGAGCCTGTTTGTTCCATCCATTTGCATCAAGGAAAAAAACAGCTCTTCAAAAAACCTGGTGATGACATTACGGTTAGTATGTCCAGTAATTTAAAGTTTAAGATTGGAACTAAAACTGTATGGGAACACAAAATGAGTAAGGTTCATAAATAGAGGATTGAATAAAACTGACAGAGAAAGTCAAGTTATGAATTGTGAGTGTATCTGGCTCAAAGCACATGTCAGTATTTTCTCTAATTGTTCTTTTTCAATTTCACAAGCAATCTAAGTAAGTGAAATGCATTTAAATGTAATGTTGACATTTGTAATATAGTTGTTATCACTTCATGCTTAAGTGAGTGTGAATGTTAATTCTTCTGTCCTTCAAGCTTGTGTCAGTTTTGAAGTGTTTTTTCCCCTGTTTCTTCTTTGGCTTGAAATTACCTACAGACCAGTGTTTGTCTGTCATGGCCCTTTGATGAATGGCTGGCCTTTAAAGTAGGGTTCCACTCCTCATCTTATGGTCTTTCTCCATCTCCTTTCACAAAATGTTCCAGTGGCACCCTTGAAGAGTATCCAGCACATGTCCAGCTGATCCTTATCGAGGATAAGTGGTGGATTGCAGATGGATGAGGAAATAGATTGTCGAGTTTTTCCTTCATTTATAACAAAAGTCAAAAAAGGTTTTCTTTGACTTCATGTGTACATGGCAGGGAATAGATTTTGTAATCAAGTGTGTTTGAGTGAATTTGCCCTGGCTGTTCAGCATTAATCAGAGTGTATTGTTGTAAAATAACTGGTTGGATTCAGACCTTTCACCCCAGCTTTATGTCACACGTGTGAAAGTTAATAGCTGCCCATTTGTCGACATAAAAGCAATTGCAACTTCAGCCGAGCAGTTTGTATTTTCTTCAATATTGTCAACCTAACAATATGTATGAATTTAAAATGCAGTGTGTCTCGTACCCATGACAACATGACCTCATGCAGTTCAAATAAATTTGTCTTCACATAGTAAAGATTTCACCGCAAAGTAATTCTGTCGTGAAATCTATGCCAGTGACAGTGATGTTTATGACTCAAAGGACTGCTTAAGGCCGCTGAGAAGCATTGCTGCTGTGCATTCTAAGCATGCAGGGGATTTTGATAAATAAGAATTGAATTTAGTTCCAGCTGTGACATGTTGATTGATCAAGAAGCTCATGGCTAAGGCCTACCTCCTCTCCCGTCTTATTTATCCTTTATCAAATGGTTTCAAAATCAATACTAGCCTTGTACACAACCTTTTCTGCTGTAGGCAATTGGGGATGAGGAAAAGAAGAAGGAAAAAGAAAAACACCTGCTCTCTTGGTGATTGTTACTAATTTTTCCTGTCAAACATTTGAACACAGAATAATTATTTTCTCTGTGGTTTCGGGGCAGAGCAGATTATTGTACAATCCATTTAGATATCTTCTGAGAGGGGCTGGAAAATGAAATTGCCCCAAACCACACAAGTCAAGCTGGGAAAGTGATCTATCAGACACTGTGGCAAATAACTCATCTTAAAGATACCATAGTCTCTGGTGAGCTGGATCGTTCCTGTTACTGTAGAGAAACTAAGTCCTTTGTCACAGATGAGACACATGTGCCATTCAGAGACATTTAGCTCTGATATATTCACTGATGTTCTGTTAGCTTTTGTTTTCTAAAACAGTGTGATATCTGTAAACTTTGTTGACCGTTAATATGTGTCAGCAGGGCTGGACCTTCACATTGGTGATATAAGCACCTGCATAGTCTGACTTACTACCGTTGCAAGTCAGCTTTATTTAAGTAGGTTTTAATGCAGAAATGACCCTCCTATGTGTAACTTAATTAGCATCTAAAGAAATGAGTAAAATCATTTAGACACCCAGCAACAGCAAATGATAAACAAAAGAGAACAAAATAAACATTTCAAAGCAAAAGTAGTCATCCATTCTAATCTGTCACTTTTTTTTCTCCCTTTTTATAGCTGTCCAACTGCCAGTAGAAAGGCATTCATAAACTAGTTTTGTACTTTAGTTATTGCTTTCTTTTCTTTTTCATTTTGATTAGCGTTTATAAACTCTGTATTGTTGTTCATGTTTTTCATTCCGATCGTAGATCTGACAAAAATATTTGAGTTTAATGTAACATTCTGTGTTTATTATTATTTCTACACAACAATTTTACTTAACATTATATTTTCTCATTGTTTATTTCCTTTTTTTGCGCTGATGTTGGTAATAAACCAATTAATTTCTGCTGGATTTGATAAAACCAGTAGAAATTAGGCACTAATATGAAAACAGAATATCCATCCATCCATCTTCTATACCCGCTGAATCCATCTACTGGGTCACGGGGGTCTGCTGGAGCCAATCACAGCCCATTTCAGGCGAGAGGCAACCCTTGTGTTAGTTAAATGAATGAAAGTTGTGTATTTTATCAGATATTTGAAAAAAAAGCTATTAGAAGCACAAGAAAAAGTCGCATCGATCTAAAAGTAAGTAGATGAGCTGAGATGGCATTACCAGCAGAAGTTAGTCTAGAAGACTAATAAAACAGTGTCCTGAAAATAAAATTAGACTTTTGATCTTGTCATACCAAAACCTATTTCTCAAAGCTTTAAAATAGAGTTAAAGTCACTTGATTTTCATTAGCTTAGACATTTGTGACTTTCTACATCTGAGGTACACTTTCTTGATGTGAACGAATGAAGGAATTTTTTTTATTGGTTCATTAATTTAGCAATGAATGAATGACTGAAGTAATTAATGAAATCATTGTTTATTTAAGCCAGAAAAGCCCTCAAACCTTTTTTGTTTTGTTTTCTCCCTTGGTCAATATTTATTATATATGCTTTTGTGACGATTTCATCTCACTAAGGGCTTCATCATTATTCTGTATTTATTCACGTGGCACGAAGGGGCTACAGATGAGCGATAGAGTGCAAATGTGCCATTGTGTTGTAGGTGTGTACTGGTCAGACCCTGTTGGACATGAACTGGATGATGTCTGAGTCTTGTTTTATATTCTTTTCCATTTGTTTATGTTACTGTCATCTGTTCTGCATTTATGTAAAAACAAAGAAAAGAAGCACTTCTGAGTAAGTGTTCCTATGTCAGGGCTGATAAGTATCTGAAGCTAGAGTTTATAAATAGAAATGGACATTTATGAGCCTTTTACAGGACACTTAAATGAAGTGGAATGACTTGTTTCAAATTTTTAATGAGCTTATTGAAATTAAAGTTAAGACCACTCCACAATATTACCATTAACTTGTCCATGGCTGGCTCTGTTGTTGTAACCCAAGCACACATTGTACATCTTACCCAATCACCCACCAACCCCCTCCGAGTCTATGGCTGCAGAAGACTAAGAGAGTGTTTATCAGACAGGGGTAAGTCTGCCCTCAAGCCAGACCCTGCATGGAGACAGGAGACACATCATAACATTGTCTGTCAAATGATTTGTTGCACACTTGGCATATAAAGGCTTTTAAAGGCATTTTTCAATTCATTTTTTTGAGCTAATGGAAACTCAGACAGCTCCATCCTCCTTAAACAATGGGTTATAGAAATGCAACAGCTGTACTTGGTAAAACAGTTTGTTCAGGTGTAATGGGACATAGTTACTCAGAGAGACAGATGTAAATTGTAGGTTAACTGTTGGAATCTCAGTGTGACATTTGCGGTAGGATGAATTCTGGGTTTCTTGCTGCAGAAATTTATAATAGAGGCGGAAGGGACCTAAACCCAGCTATTTAGACAGCTGGGGACATTTTATTTTCTCTGAAATGTCAATTGTGAGTAACCATTAGAGAGGAAGCTCCAGGAAGTAGCTCTCTGTACACCACACAATTACTCAGGATGGAGGGGAGGCTCAGCCAAACCTTGTTATGCTCTGGTCAGCTCATGTAATTATTATTGCTTTCGAAATATATTACAATCCAGATGATAAGGGAAGCGTTTGTTTGAGAAAGGCTAAGTTTTGGTAGTAGTTTGTGCAGCTGCTCTGGCATACTGACAAAGATGTGAAGGTGTTTTGTGCAGGGAGTTTTATTTAGTTCTATGTGCAGAGGATTGACAAGCACTTATTCAAAATCAAATATTTTATAGATTAAATGAGCTACAAAAGACAAAGGGAAAAAAAAGAAAGGTGGCATGGTGGAGTGGACACCAATGGTTGAACACACCACTGCCGTCTGCTGTGCTGTTTCTTTTTACGTCTCTTTCATGGTCTCCTCCATTGTCATTATGTTTGCAGAAACTGTTTCTTCTTTGTTGGTTTCTTCTTCTTCTAGTGTTTTTGGCAGTTGCATTTCCAGTTTGTGGATTTCCGCCACCAACTGGTGCCTGAAACAGAGGTCAAAATGCAAAAGTGAATTCTGAACTCAGCACTGCCCACTAGTGGAGGAACTAACTTAACAATCAAAGCAACAAAAAAAGACACATGGAAGTACGAGGTAAGATGTATGACAATGCTTGAAATAGACGGGCCTATTTACGTATGTAAGGGAGCATAAATGGGCCTTAAGATATCAGTAAGGACTGGAACCGGGGGCTTCAAGTTATAAGGCTGGACAGCGAACAACCCCATCACTGTGCTGACTGGAAGAGAATGGAGAAGAAAAACCATCTTCTTAAAGGCAGTAAAATACATCTATTTATTTATATACTTCTGGATCTTTCATTCTCTGGAAATACATGCAATATGCAACTCCAATTTTAAAAGGACACTATAGAAAATACAACTTTAAAAAAGTGTTTTCTTCATTCACTGGAAAAAATATTTTATTCTAGAGCCTATTATGCCAATATATTTTATCTTTTGTCTCATTAGCCCAATTTCATGTTAGTAGGCAAACAAACATTTTTATATTTTAGGCCTTAAGACATTTTAAAACAGACTGTCTATAAAGTTTTGAAATAACCACATAATTTCTCCAAACACTTAATGAGCATGGTGTTGAGGACAACAATCAAGAAAGCATCAATAAATCAGATATTTATTTGTCCATTGTATATCCCATCCTGCAAACACATCATAAGGAGTTTAATGATACACTGTCACTTCCAAAGAATATCTGCAATTCTGATTCCTTTGATCAAAGTACACATTCCCCAGGGGAAATCAGTGCTGCCTCTGGTCAAGGTTAACCCACTTTTATTTTTGTAAACAAACATTAAGTGGCATATTGGACTCTATTGTAGTTCTCCACAAAGCCTTTCTCAAGTAATTCCCAGTCATCAGCTACTGATTACACTTCTTGACGAGGTGTCATTTGAGGTTATCAGAGATCTTAGATGTCCAGTTCAGAGCTGCAGTTTTTCTTCTTGCACAGAAACTCTATCCCATCATCCAGCAGATGCTGGCTACGGTGGTCACATGTCTGGTTTCAATTTGTGCTGCATCGTAGTATGGATCAGTGTGCTGAAAAATCTCATTTCTAAGTAAGAAAAAAAAAACTTGTTTCAAGAAAATTAAAAGACTATTAAATATTATTTTGCTAGTTTTAAGAATTCTAGTCAAGAAATTTTTTCTTACCCAATGGACAAAGATATTTTGCTTAAAATACAATATTTTTTTGACTAAGTTTGTGGACTATCATGCTGTTTTTCCAGAGAGGCTGTTTTTGGAGCGTATACTGTATACTTTGTGTTAATCGCACAGGGCATAGTATGCTGTTTTCTAAACTTATTTATTAAAGGTGTCTACGTTTCTATCGTCTCCTGTGCAGAATCTTGTGCTGCCAAGAAAGTTTTCAGCAATTCCTACAATTTAAAAAGGTCAGGGTGTAGCAATAAGGTCATAAGCTTTGTTTCCATAGTAAAGCCAGCTAAAATTGCATAATTGGGGTACTCTTATTTGTTACTGACCATCAGTCATTGAATTCTTCTGTGTTGAATATATTTTAGTTATTAGACCTCTGGAGTTCTGGCTCAGCCTTTAAGAGATGTGTATTTGTGTGCATTATAACATCCCATTGCAGTGATGAGCACATTTGAATTCAGTTATAATTTATTTGTTTGTTTGTTTTTTTAACAAAGAGACTCATTCCTAGAAGAAATTCTTTGTTCAATTAGTGGAGCTGATTATTCATTTTAAAGCCATTGCTTATAGGGGATATGCTGTCAGCGTCCTCATTACTCCCTTTGGAGGATAAGAGCACTTTGTCAAGATGCACAATGAGTCGATGATGTGTACCTCTTAGCAGTATGACATCTTCATCCATCATGAAAATTTTGGATCTCTCAATCTCCAGGCCCTCAGCTCTCAATCACAGCTCCCGCAGCTGCTGACAGGCAGCCACTGTAACATGCAGGAGGAGCAGCAGATGAGCTCTCTATTAATGAAAAAATAACATATCACACAATACAAATGGGTGCAAAGAAGGGAGAGCACTTCAGAAATGCCCAGATAATTAGACTGTCCAGCAGCAGATTGATGGATGCACTATAATTACTTTTGTGTTATTATTTCAGGGCCAGGCAAAAAGGAAAAGCTGGTTTCTCTACTTTGAGTTGCACTGATTCATTAATCTCATTAATGTGTGGAATTAATATCATTTTATCGGACATTCCAGAGCTGCTGCTGGTGTATATGGTTGGAGCCATGATTCAGAAGTGTCAGCTGAGGCGGAAACATCAATCTAACACTACACGTCCTGAACTCATCTGCTTTCGGATCACAGGATGGCTGAAATGAGTATACAGAAAATATGAGACTGTGCTTCTCTTCAGTACTCTTTTGTTTGTCAGTCCTCTGGTGAAGTGTCACTTTCACACAAGAGCCATGTTGATCCTCTGCAGATTAATCCACTGTAATTGATTTTAATTTTATTATAAATTTACCCAACAGGAGTAATTGAGCAATTATAACAGTAACAGCTCCATATTAATATTGAATGTGGAATAATTAGGTAGTCAGTTGCCCAGCAGTTCTCAATCTTTTTCCTTTTTTCTGTCTACAGTGTTACTGGAGCTTTTATTTAGAAATTTAAAAATGCTGCAGCTGTTTCTGTAAAGACTTACTTCACAGGTGGTAATAGTTAGCACTGTTGCCTCAAAACTAAGAAGGTTTCTGGCTCGAGTTTCTGCTGAAGTCTTTCCATGTCAAGTTTAGGTTCTATCACAAACTCTGCACAGATGCTGGTAATCTGGTAACAGTGCCGGTAATCTGCTCTGCTTACTGGATCAGAAGTATGGGTTATAACATAGCAGCTATAAATACTGGATCAGCATTTATGAATCACCCAGGTAGCCAGCAAAATGACAAGATTTTCCGTTGCAGTAACATTTAGAAATTATGAACATTAGCTGGAACCGTGTTCCATTTCTAACCCTAACCAGCTAGTTTTTATTTCCAGCCTTAACTTGAAACCTTTAGTACCAAATAGTAACAGAGTACTGTAATGTGTCAATACCCATGAATGAAAATGCAAAAAACAAGAACGTTTTAAGGTTTCAAGTTTCAAGTTCTCTGTCTTGAATGGAGACAACTTAAAATGTCCCCTTTAAGGCAAGGATGAAACACAAAAGTAGGTCAGCAGGTGTTGCTGGTGTTTGTTTTTGGTGCGTGGCGTGAGTCTGAACACCACTTAAACAGCCCATCACCACGTGCATGTAGCTCACATTAGATATAGTAGCAAAAGTGGTACATATGGCTGCCATTAGTTGTCATAAGAATTTAGAAAATAAAACTGTTAATCTGGTGGTGTTTTAGTTTGCCTATTGTTGTATATGGCACTGCACTGCACTTGTGTATACTTTTCATTTACAACTAAAGCCATATCTCTCATGCCTAAACCAAACCAATCATGAGTGAACACTATGTTAAAATGAATAAAATTTAAAAAGTAAGATGATAGTTGATCATAAGGACAGGTCTGTGTTTGGCTGCTATCGCTTAGAGAAACCATCATGACTGAACAGAAAACCTGCACACTCCAATCTCTGGCCTGCTGACTGGTGCATCCCGAGTTTTAAAAATGTTCTCTGTAATTTTTTAATTCACATCGAGACTGCTTTTATATCTCATGGATTTTTATATTTTTCCCCCATGCATTTGGTGAAAATGTAACCACATAACCATGTTTTGATATAGTGGCTTATTAGTTAACTTTCTAAATTGATTAGAACTGGGAAAAATTTTTGTTTATTATTACATAAAACAGAAATCACCATGAATAAAATGTGTTTGACATTTTTATTTTTTCAAGGAAAATGCACTTTTTTCACTTTTACTCTCAGAGATTAAACTTGAATTCTTGCACATTTTACATTAACACAAAAGTCAGTTCCTCTCTGTTCTCATTTCTTTTTCCAAAAATGTTATTACTTTTACTTAAATATTATAGTGTTGTTCTGAACCCAAAAATTTTAAATTCATATTGCTACATGTGAATCATATGTGTCCACACACTTCAAGAAAAGAAACATGTAAATCGAGAAAATAAATAAAAATCAAATTGTTTGTTTAGAAAAAAATCACTGTCTATTATAGCAGTTATACACTGACCTCTCAATCGTTTTTAAAGAAAATACATAAATGTACATTTTTAACAATTAATTACAAAAATTAAACTGACTGATCCATTAAAAAAATACAAATAATGCAGATAAATCTAAATAAATCTCCTGTAACCATTAATATGGACACACTTGGATGAAAATGTGGGAACATATATTTTTTTGCCTCATCATTTTTGTTTTTTAGATAATTTTCCAGGTGACTAACTCTCTCTGACCTTGCAACAACTCCAGCTTGGAACCACTCAAAAGCCCACTGTGTTATAGCAGAATGAGAGATCAGCACTGCAGGCCATAGACCCCAACGACATCATGTCCTATCACCCTGCAGGTGGTTCAGTTTGTCGATGGGAGGAAATGGGATCTTTACACCCAATTTGAGGTGAAGTGACTCAGAGTTTACATGTAGGATATCCCCTGACCCCGGTGTAATGACTTCCAGACTGCAGGTGGTCCTGCTCTTGTGTGGCAGTGATAGGACTCCATAAACAGACTTAATCACATTCCTCCAGCACTTTGTCTCTCTTTCTTTTCCTGCTTCATCTGGCTCTTGACTGGCTGCTCATTTTTCTATATTTCACTGCGTTTCTTGGTGCTTACTTTGGTGCATGTGTATGTTAAAGGTCTGCTCAGTTTGTGGACTTTTAAGGTACTGCCTACAAAACCATACGGCACACACCTGCTGATACACTTCTCATTTTCTTCAACCTCAATGTCCTTTTCTGTTTCACACATAAAAAGAATAGTTCATAATCACATGAACCCACACTTGCTTGAACTCTGCTTGTGTTTGTGTCCATATTATTCTGTCTTATCAGTTTATACACAGTATCGTGCACCTCTTTTATCAGTTAAAACCAAAATCTGCTGTCTTTAAAAAGTAATGAACTGGCTCTTTTTTTTAACAGCAGTCTTTTCACATTCAATACTTTTCTTTTTATTTGCAGTTCTGTAGGATCCCATAAGCTGTTTCAGCTTTGAAATACAATATTTCCCATGAACGCTTGAGCCCTAGATCTTTCTAAATGAACGGATGTAGCAGGTTGAGTGATGATCAATAGTCACTCTATACATTAAAACTCTGTAACCATACAGTTGCACTTGTTTTAATTCTAATAGTAACAAAAAGTCATTTTACTTAAGTAGGTAAGCTAAGAAAGCATTAATATTGTGTTAAAACCTGAGAAATATGGTTACCATAAAATGAACATGAAGATATCAAACGTTTGTTCGTATCTTACACTTAAAAATGATGCAAATTCTCAGGGGTGCTGTATAGAAACAATTTATAATGTATTTCACATGTGTACTACAGTGGCTTATGGTAGAGTAATATTGTTGTGATGACATAAAAAATAAAATAAAATAAGTCTTGATATTTTGTTGACAATAGAAGATATAAAATATAACAAATGTTAAAATTAAGACAATTTACCATTTCATTAAAAATATCAGCTCACTCTAATTTTGAATTTTTTAATAAAAAAAACAACACCTCTCAGAAATGTTGAAACAGGTGGAAAAGAAAGTGGTACTAAAAAGAAACACCTGATGAAACATCTTGCAACTAATTAGGTTAACTGTCAGCAGGTCACCAACATGACATGAAGGTAGCAGCTCTAGTGAGGCAGAAGTAAAGACGGGCAGAGGTTTATCAAGATAGTGTGTTTAAGAAATTGTATCTGCAAATTGTTAAATAACCACAGAACAATATCCCTCATCACATAATCGTGAAGACTTTGAAAGGCTCATTGTGTACAGCACATAATACCATAAAAACATTTAAGAATCTGGAAAAATCTCTGTAGCCAATGAACAAAGCCAAAAATCGGTACTGACTGATCTTCAGCCCTTCAGGCAACACTGCATTAAAAACAGGCATTATTTTTTAATGGAAACAAGTGCATGGGCTCAGGAAAACCTCGGTCGTGCATCAATAAATGCAGGTCAGGGCACTATCATGCTATCTGCTGTCTTTTTATGACCAGAGCTCAGATAAAATGAACTGAAGCAAAATGGAGAACGAAATGGAGTTTCAAAATGCAAAACTAAAATTTGCAATGTTTGGAGCCATGAATGCCATGTCTTCTGGACCCAAGAGCAGAGGGCCCATACAGCTTGTTGTCACCAATCAGTTCAAAAGCTTGCATCTCATTGCATGGGTCTAAGGAGAAGGCAGCTTTCACATCTGGTAAGAAAACATCAGCGCTGACAGGTTTATATAGGTTTTAAACGATATATGATCCTTCTAACTATCGTTTTCAGTTACAGCATCTTTTAGCAACACAAATCTAACCGCATACTGCATTTATTATGAAACCCTTTTTGGTGTGTCATGAAAAAGAAAATTACAACAAAGTAAACTAATGAACATTCAGCAGGTTGATTCACATCCTAGACATGAATGGAACAACATCCCTGTCCCAAGATTCCAGTAACTAGTTTTCTCAGTTCCTGGATATGCAGCACGTGGATTGTTGTTTAAAGAAGAGGATTACACACTGGTAAGCATTGCCATTTCGCTTTTTTAAAGATATGTTGCTGACATCAAATTTAAAAAAACAAAAACAAAAAACAACTAATATTTTTCATGTAATGATCAAATATGTTGTTTTCAACATTTTCATTTTATGAAATGTCCAAAATTATGGGATTTTCATTTGCATTTTACACAGTGTCTCAATTTTTAAAAAAAAAGTAGAGTTGGAAATAAACCATTTTCTACAGAAAGTGATTCATCTGAAACCCAGTAGACTAAAAATGATCATTCTCACCTTAATTATATGTAATAAAACTTACATTTTGATTTTTTTTATTCCTTTTCAAGAATTTCAGTGTCCATACTACAAATCCCTGCATTACATGAACGGATTTACAGTATCATTTACTTAGCACAAAATATATGCATAGAAAAGCATGTTACTAGTAAGAGGCTGAATGCACACAAAAATGATAAGGGCTCCGTGTTACTACAAACATGCTACATTTTTAAATAAGTGCTACTTAAAGGGCTCTTATAGGATTTCCTGATGACCCCAAAGGAATTGCTAACTTCAGGAAATATAAACCCCATTTAGGCACACACCTAAAACTAGAATAGTTTTAGAACATAAACAAGGAAACCTATCTTTATTTTCTTAATTTCTCTGACAAGGACAGTGTACATTAATAAATATTATTATAAAGTTTTGTTGCACAGTGAAGCTAAATATCAGCCGACGTAAAACTGAGGACAGTAACCCTGGTCTCTTGCCTGTATGGACACGGGAGCGTCTTGTCCTCATTTGGGATGGTGTTGATGTAAGAGAGTTGAGCTCCCGAGGCATGTCTGAGAGAGAGTTTATCATTGGTTGGGGGTGACTTGGGCAGAAGGAACCCATGAAACCTGCCATCCAGGCCCTAATTGGAGGTCATTAATCATGTGAGGCCGTCCTGCAGTGAACAGTGCAGTGTTTCTCTTTGGTGTTTGCCCATCACAGAGAGGTATCATATATAGACCAGGACTCCAAAATCAAGCTAAAAACATGCTCACAACCTTTTAGCTGCAACTGTTATGCATATAGTTGAGCTTTGTAAGTAGTTAATAGCTTTTTGTAACAAAAAGATTCTTTAATTGCAAAACAAGTTCAAATCATATGCCTCCATCAATGTACTTGACAGCTGGAAGGTCAAGTCAAGTCAGCCTTATTTAAATAGTACATTTAAACCTGCTTCACAGAAAAAAGATAAAATATAGACAATAAAGGATACATAATAAAATGTTAAAAGGTAATACAATTTGCCATGTAATGAACTTCTTAAATTACAACATCCAAATGATAAACTAATCAAACTAATAAAAGATTTTTGAAATAAAACACACAACTTGAGCTCAAGGATAAAGAAAAAAGCTGTGTATTTAATAAATATTTAAAAAGACCTAAGGTGGGTGCATATTCTACATGGGGTGGAAGGCTTTTGCATAATTTTGGTGCAGCAACCCCACAAGCTGGATTGCCCCCCACTTTAAACCTTGTTCAGGACACCTCTAACAGCAGCTGACTGGATGACCTTCATAGTCTGGTTGGAACATAAGCATGGAGAAGTTCAGTCATATGAGGAGGGGCCAAGGTGTTTGTAGCTTTAAAAGATAGTTATGACATTTTTAAACTAACCCTAAATAGTACAGGAAGCCAGTGGAGAGAACTTAACATTGGTGAGATGTGGCCTCTCTTCCTCTGGCCAATTAAAAGGTGAGCAGCTATGTATTGGACCAGCTGCAGGCCTGGAAGCGCAGTAATCAAGGTGAAATCTTATAAAAATGTGTATCCCTTTCTCCCAATCATTAAACAAAAAGCCTTCACTTTTGAAATTAGCACAGGTGAAAGAAACTTGAACTGATTTCTCAAATTTAAAAAGAATAATCAAAGTTTATAAGTCTCGACGGAGGAATCCACATAAGGTGAAAGAGCACCAAGAGTGCCAGCATCCAGCAGCCCAGAAGGACCAAAAACAATTATCTCAGTTCTGCTTTTATTAAGTGTTAGAAATTTTAAAAACAACCAGGTTTGAAAGCCCTTTAGACAGTCAAACAGGAGTTGCAGTTAGCCCTTACTTTTTACTTTTAAGGGAATGTATATCTGTACATTATCAGCACGGCAATGAAAAATGATGTTGTGTTTATGGAAAACAAACCTCATAGGGAATATATACAATGAAAAAAGGAAGGCCCCCAAAACACAACCCTGTGGGACACCACTTGTGATTGCAGCTGTCCCAGAAGAATAATCATGCAGATGGACAGAAAGTTCCAATCTGTCAAATAAGACTTTAGTGCTGTGGCTTTATTGCACACATAGTAAAAAGTTTTTGTGTTCAAATGATCTCATTTTCACCATCATGAAACTGAGCATATGAGCAAAAACCTCCAATTTAGTTTCATGTCCAAACGAAATTGTTCCAGAAGTGCTGTTTCTTCAGATGTACCTTTCAAACTAAACTGCCCTTCCATATTGTCTTTAGACAGAAAATGTTTTCCCATATGAAATCATTACTGAAAACCGCCATAACTGATCTTTTGTGCTGAGGCAAAAGATAAAGAAAAATGTTTAAACTTTTCTCCCAGGAAATCAAAGTGCCAACATGTTTAACATGGCTGTGGCTTTGCATGAGTGTATTGAAACTCATGTGTAGTACATGTTAAAGTTTTTTTCTATTTCTGTCAACACCATTCACATCTTTCCGGCAAAGCGAAGCATTAGAGAAGTATGGAATGTTAAAAAAAGGGCTTCGACTTGTAATGTTGTAGGCCCTCACTTAGGGCTCTGCAATTTGAATTTTAATAGGGATTAAAATTTTGGTTCTAACTATATTCAAGAAAAAAGTTACTCATTTTCTAATATCAAAATCATGCTGGTGTAACTTTAACTAAAAGGATTTAAGGGATTATTTGAGCACCTTTAAGCATTAAGCAAAAATGAACATGATTTTTTTTTTTCTGTAATCGAGCAGCCCTACCTTCAAGGACATCCTTGAAAATATGCCATTTTTTAAAACTTACTTTCAAATGATTTGGCACTCAGATGGAAAATGATTTTATTCTGTATTCCTTTTAGACTTTTTGAAAAACCAGGTCGGCAAGCCAGTTAAAAGTGAACTATAACATTCAATGAAAAAATAAACTGAACTGATAAACTAAACTGATGAGTATGTGCTCGTACATAGCCAAAATTCATGTTGTAAAAGTATGCAAAATGTTGAAAATTGAAGCATAAACTTCAAGCTGACTGTCTTTTTTCTGTGACTTTCAATTGTTCCAGCTTACCAGTGCTGGTTTTAACTCACTGATATGAATTAGAAGTAGGAGTATATCTGAAAGCTGGAAATCATTTCCCCCTTCCAGCAACTATTGATTGTAGTAGCAGAAAATCCATAGTGGCTGATTTGTGAACCATTAAGTTTTGAACCCAAAGCTCATAATGTTCATATTCACAGCTTTGCTCTGTGTTGATGAGGTTGAGGGTGGGATAAAGAGGCAGGGGGTTAGAGCGTTAGCTGGTGAGGGGTTAGAGGCAAGCTGTTAGGGAATGAAGGAAAAGCATCCGAGGGACGGGAGATCAGTAAACAAATCAATTTAGCTCTATCTGGAAGATTGCCCACACATACAATAAAACAATAAATGGAAAATGCACAAGGGGGACAATTTGTTATTATCATATTTACCAGCATGTTCTTATTTATCTTTTTAATTTATTGAGCAAAGATTCCTACAGCCCTGTGCCTCCACTGTAAATGAAATAGATGCCATACTGTTCATACTCTGTTTATAGAGCTGCAGTCATCTTGTTGAAAACAGATTTAAAATAAAACAAACAAAATCAATATTTTCCTGTTGATTAATCTTAGTTACAAATATCAACATGAATCCAGTATAATTAATAAATGTTTAGATTATATTACAGATGATCAAGTATATAACTAAAATAACTTCTGTTATTTTTAGCTTTGTGTTGTTCTCACTTGATGTTATTCTTGTGAAATCGGGAAATGCTGCTGGTTTTGAATAAACAGGGCTTTTCATGCAGCAGTGTATCTCAGTCTCTATATTTCCCAGCTACATAACTACTGCCTTGTTCCTCCTCCTTCTGGTCAGCCAGAGGTCATTTCACTCTGCTCCCTCACTGATATTTCTACGCTGTCACCATTTAATTGCCATCAGGCTGAAATTTAAAGATTCCACACACCAGGGAGCTCTCATGCAAGCTGAGTATGACCCTGTAAGTAAGTCAGTAAGGAAAAATCAGCAATGACAAAATTCTTGAGTGAAATGAAACGATAATTAGCCATTTCTAAAATAAGAAGCCATTACACCAGAGGTGTCAAAAAAGTCATGAGGAGACATTAATCACATCCTCCGTCACAAGTTTGCACTTACACATATGCCCTTCTTATGACCATCACCTCAACACCAAGTGCAAACTGTGAAAGATTCCTGGGGGAAACTCTAATATGTTTTATAGTACAAATTTTGATTTCATGTCACTCCAAGCTGAAAATGAAAATTGCGTCTCAGCCACAGAAAGCCTTTCAGATCTGTTGGATGTCAGCCATCTGTCTTGAGTAAGTCTTTTGGCGGCAAGAACTCCAAACATAGTTAAACATCAATTGAGTCATTCACTGCACATGTACTCATAAAAAGCCACTTTTGTTTTAAGCTTAAGAATATATTTTTAGATTAAAGCTCCTTTACTGTAACAGTGTTTTTATTCAATGATGAAAAGATTTTTTTTTTAACAATACTTTGCCGTGACAGAACATTTCCAAAAAACTGAGGTGAAAAAGTGAAAATGGGATGAAAAACTGTACTTATATTTTAATGCAGGCCAAGTGAAAATTATCTTTTGTAATGGATATAGCAAAAGTAACGAATACTGACTTTTGGTTATGCAGAACTCTTAAACATGTTCCTTTTTTCACACTTTAATCAGAATAAGCATGATGTATCATCACAACAAACTATTATATTTCAACTGAGACGCAAGACAAACTGAGACAATCGCAAATGTCCTTTCAGGAATCTGGAAAAAGCAGTCTGGTCTGCAGGATATATTTTCCCTGAACCTTCCAAGATGTGTTGAGTGGCGTCCTAATCAAAAATCAATGATCCCACTTGAGTAGACCCACAAGGCTTCTGTAGTGGGTTATGTAATCTGATAATATCAATCATAACTGTGTTAGAGGTAATCTATCTGACTTGAACTGGACTGGGGTCAGTGAGTAGGGGGAAGGAAGGATGAGAGTCTTGGCCTCCCATGCCATCAATTACCACTGATTATGGAGGGGGTGACTCTGCCAAAGAGCTGTGTACCCCTCTACCATAAATATTATTAACAGGACCAACCCCATCAGTCAATATCATCACAGCTGTATTGCTCCAGCCTAAATGACAGCTTCCATAGCTCTCCAGTCTCGATCAATGATCATGGCTCCTACCGACCAGTGCATAACGTAAAACTAGCTTTGTTCGAGCCCAAGGGTCTTCAGCAAGTCATCTCCTGCTACTTCAGCATTTATCTTCCGGCTTTTTGATTGCCTATCTCAGTCTCACTTCGGTCTAAAAAGTGCTGCTAAATACTGCTGCTGTTGCAGTCTCTGCCAAGTTCACGCTGGCTGGCTTGTTAACAGTATGAAGCACAAAGAGGAAGTGTCAGAAAAGTGTCTGAAAGAGTGATTATGTAGAATTAATGAGTCAGATAATGATTCCCTCCCCTCCATCCTTTACCTCCCTCCATTTTTTCTGTGCAATTCCCAGTTGAGAGGGATGTGCTCCGAATAAGGGCATGTTCTTCCCATCGTAGCCTGCAGTACCTGGAGGGGGTAGGGCTGCGTTAGAGGCATTTCACTTTTTCTGACACAGCTGTCAAAGTTAAACCGAGAGGATTTCATTTTTTTCCCCAAGACAGTCCCCCCAAAAATATTTGGCCTGTCCTATTAGCTATAGGAAGGACATCAAATGAGGAGTGAGGTAAAAAGAACCTAATAGTGGAAGCAAATAACAGGCAAGCAGAGTGCAAAGCAAGAATAATTAGCTTCATCATCTGCCTGTGACCTTAACTCCCTCGAATCACTCGCTGCTTGACCAGCTCTGCCAAAAGCCAATCATTCACCATGGGACTCAATGTTCTCAGGAGAATAAGTGATTTTTTTAACCTTTATATTATTACTGCTGTTTGAGTGCTTACAGCACTTTTCATAATGGGATATACAAAAATACCTAAATACTTCAAGAATTTATCCAAAAATAACAATTTTTTAATGGTTAGTCACTTGCTTAACAATAGGCAGATGAATTTTTTCTCATCTAACTTACAACATCAACAAACTTGGTTGTATTGAAGAGATGAAAAAAAAAATCTGTTCTCAGGATCTTAAATGCAGCTGTACCAACCACTTTAAATATCACTTAAATGTAGCAAAGTGATTTGAAAATCGACATCTCTATTTTTGATTATGAAATTTTGAAGAACATATGAAGTTTCAAAGATATTGGTTTCCAACAATGTTTCCAAAAGGAAGCCGCAGAAAATGGAAAGTGATGTGCGTCTTTCCTTTTACCCATGAAAGTGAGCTCAGACCAACCTCAGCAGTGACTTCAAATCCTGGCCTTAGACTGACCTGCAGACTTCAAAGCTTGATCAAGCCTTCCCCAGACAAGGAATTCTGTGGCTCAAGCAATTTGTTAAACAGGAGAGAGGTTTAGTGTGATTTGGGAGTGAAAGGATGTTTCAGTAGTCCCGGATATCCCACAGTCAAGCTACTCAGGACCTGAGAGAAGCACTGGGGATACTGAAAAAAAGGTGAATAATGCTAGTTGGCTCAGAAAAAAACAGGTGCTGTTTTTTCCCAGAAAGGACCAGCACATTATTTCTCTATCAATGACTGTGTGATTGTTACACAAGATATATTGTGTGTATGTTGCATTTGTTTAATTTTCTAGAGAACAGCACTTTAGTACAGGTTGATTTAAATAAGGAGATAAATATACAAAAATTGATAAACTCCATAAACTGTAAGACAAACAAGGTTGTTGAGATGGCACGAAGAAACATGACTGTAACAGGAGGCCAAGCCAGCCATAGAATGACAAAAATCCATTGTAGTTGCAGAAAGATGCTCTTCTTGTTTGCAGTTTGGGTCTGAGGCTCATCTAAATGCCTTCACTGAGGAAAACAAGCTTCAATGGACTCATTGAGTCCAGTGTCAGCAAAACATGTCTGACGTGTTACAGACAGAGGCTGGGCATTTTCCAAACAGTTGTTTTGTTTTCATACAGGGAAAAACCAAGGAAGGTTACACACAGACATACCTGAAATATAAAGCTATCGCTGAAGTAGAATGCACTACTTTTTCTTTTTAAAAAAATATAACTTAGTTTGTTTTCTTTCATCCTATTTGCAATCATTTGTATTTAGAAACTCTTCTGTCCTAAGATTGCGTGCAGTTAAAGCGACACACGCTTTGTTTTCAAGAGGGTGTATTTTAATCGTTTTCACAAGAGGAAAACCCAAACCGCTCTTGTATATGCCTGCAGTAATCGTTACAGTTGGCTGAAACCTGTCAAGTTAAGATGTATGAGCGGGTATAGAAAACGGACATAATTTCATGGTAAAGATGGGAAATGTTATTGCTGTTTGATTATTGAACCTTTTAGGGCAACTGCAAAAGTCTTTACACTGGATTAGCATTCAAGTTAAACCCAATTATTTATGTATAAGGTACAATGGTGTTTTGAAATCTGCGTCCCCTTTTAAACACTGTAAACAAAGGCCATCAATCATAACCCTTGACGGCTGTAATTGCTACCAGAGTGAGTCCGTTTGCTCTTTGCTGTATTAAGACACCAGTCTTTCTGTAGTCACCAGACCCTTTTTTCTCTTTTTGTTTATACCAACTGATTTCTTAATTATCTTTCTTTTTCCCTTTTTTTTAACACAATTTGAATGTCATCTGGGACTTTTTGACCCTGCAACTTTGGCAATCCAAGGAAAGTCTTTGCCTTGACTTTTCTCCTTTTTGTTCTTTCACAGTGGATGCAAATATTGGACGAAATCCCTCCTTGCTTTCTCGTCAAGATTAAATGATTTTGTTTTCTCTTTTACTTATTTTTTTGCATATTGTATTTTTCAAATTCCACTTTCATCAGCATTTTCTTCATAATTCAATAAGAATTCATTATGCCCTCTTCTATCTTCCCAATATATCTTGCCTCAGTCAATTAGTCACAGACAACCAGCAGACTTTATTTCAATTAAACAATGTTTAATTGTGATTCAATGTATTTTTCAAGCTCCAAGGCCATTTTACTGTATATACAGGTAATATGTGGTCAAGTCAAGGGAAGGAAGGAAACTGAGATGGTATTCACCGACTCCTTTCACGTTAATGAATTGAGAAGCATAGATTTTATGGAGCTAGGCTCTATTGACCTGTGGCTGCCATCTTCTACTTAGTTTCATAACATAATCAGCTCTTGACACATGATTATAATAACCTGATGCAATTTACTGCATTCTCTGCAAACACATTGATTTCTGTGAACAGCTCCAAGAACCAATTACATTAATATTGCCACATAATTAGTTTACACATTACTAAATTACTGACAGATTAAAAGTGAAATAGCACCGTTCATACCCTGTCCAACATAACTGCCAGAGAGGAAATGAATATGGATTCGAAAGGTCCACAGAGACATGAGCAGTAAAGGGAAGAAGGAGGAAAGAAAGAAAAAGCAACAATCTATAAGGCATGCCTGCATAAGGATATGCTCTCTGCAGGTTTGCCCAGGTGTTGGTTTCAGCTGGGGCATTAAGGTCTAGGTAATTAATATGGTCTTTAATTAGATTTACATATGAATATCGATAGGGCCTGTTCCCACAGGGAAGGTTTCAGCATTCTCTGCAGGAAAGACTTCTGCAACTGTTCATCATTATTGCCTTATTATCAAAGCACCCCCATCGAAGTTAGCCTCATGCATGGCCTGCTTTCCTTTAATTCCTTCTAACAGTGTTCAGCCTTTTTGAAGTATTTGTGTTTGTGTTGGTCTTAGGATATTTGTTGAACTAGCAGCTTTGAAAACTGGCAAAGGAGCGAGGTGCATGATAGAAACCATCACCTTAATCGCTCTACCCGTAAATCTTTATTACATCTTACTTCCCGTCAGGAGAGGGTGCGGTCCTGGCAGATGAGCTACTCCATGGCACACAAACTTTGCAGCAGAAATGTATTGCACTGACCTTTGATGGCCACATTGATCCAACGTACTACGTGACCACTTCCTCAGAAACAAACCTATGTAATTGGTATTGGGTTCCACTGGTGCTCTTTCAATGTCTTGGGGATGCTTTGCAGCATTATAAATCAATTCACACTTATAGACACAATATGGGCAGATTAGTGCTGACTTGTCATTCAAGGATGACTGGAAAATTCACAATTCAATAGACTTTGATCAGGCATGATCAATCTATCTCCATCAGCTGTCAGTTTAACTGCAGAGCCATGCTCAGTATAATAATTATGAATTTTATTGTTGTTATTTTTAGTCATTTTTGTGTCAATCCAAAGAGAAGGAAATAAACAGTTAACATGCCATGTTTGATGTCCTCATACACACACACACACACACACACACACACACACACACACACACACACACATACATACATATATATATATATATATACATATATGCATATGAGGATAAATCCTCCAGCATGTCGTCCATTTTGGTTCTCTTGAGGAAAATTGAAATAGTGGCTGAAAAAATTTGCATGATATGAGTCCTTTGACACAACAGTTCTAAGCTGTTCACTTTCATTTTAAATTACAAAAAAAATATATTTTAAGAATTTGTGATAAATGCTGGAATGTTGGGTAAAATATCTATGTTGCTTAAAATGCTAAATTCTGCTGGCCTGGTTGATTGGACCATCACTTGTTAATCTTCAACCACCGCGGGATCAGCATGCATCAATACCTCTGAAACATTTCATGTTTTTGCTGTCTCATAAAGGTCCTCTCTGCAGTGAGTCAGTGAACACTGTTTGAACAACACATCATCCTAAATCTCCAAGGCTGGGTAATTTAGTAACTTTTGAGGACTGTTTCAAGAAAAATATAGAGTCCTTTTTTATCTTAGGGTATATAGGAGAATTATTTCTTTTGAAACATCTTACAGTGTTCAGACAAGGCTCTCTACTATTTTTTTTTCTTCTGTTAAATCACCACATCAGATGTAATTAAATCAGAGTCTTTGACAGAAAAAGAAGTTGTGCAGTGTATTATGAAATCTGAATGTGTAATGTAAGAGGCTGAAGCTTAAATAAAAGTAATAAATGAGATCACCTCCAATGCCCAGATACTGGTATTATTTTCTTGGTTTTAAATTTGGTGTGTTCTTAAGTTGACCAAACTCTGAAAATGCCAAATTTGTCTTCTATAGCTAACATTCAAAAGCATGTTTAATTAAATTTAGTCTTTCTTTTCTTTTTTTTTTTTTGTTTAGTAATGTCTGCAGGACAAAAGCAAAGGTTCTCATTTAAACTCCTATTTGCACCCAGAGTGATGCGTTTACGGTGGTTTTAGTGGTCAGCGGTGAGGAGGATGGGGGCTCCTTGTTACCTGTCCACTATGCAGCCCTGCTGTTTACTCAGCTGTTGGCCCTCTGTCTCCAATGTAAGGGCAAATGGAGCAGGTCACTAAATATTTCATTTCCCAAGTAAAACATGCTTCCCTTCATCGGCTGAAAAAAAAGAAAAAGAAAGAGATCAGTGATGAATGTGCAATCAGGCTGATTAACTCCTTATTAGTTTGCCCAGAGGATCCACAGAAGGAAATGAGGACAAGAGCAAAAAGGTTGTTTATGTGTTGTTTCAAAGTCAAATGTGATGTCAGACCTCCATGAACTTTTACCTCCACAAGTTAGCACTGTGAAGTTGAATAATGGTGCTGACCTTCAGCCCCCTTTTCAATCTTTTTGAGTCTTCTATTTCAGCCGTATTAGAGATTATACACACACAAATGTGCTATTAGTCTCTGTGTTCATTTTCCTTCGAGCTTCTCTGCAAACTTTCTTTCTGCGCTCTTCTCTCTCTTTTTTATTTTTATTTTTTTGACAGTCCTTGTACCAGCAGATGGTGCTGCAGTCTCTTCACAGTCCACACACAACCAAGCTAGACACCATATGCTCTCCCGGCCTCCCACCAACATGCAGCACACTTTTGAAAGAGGGGAGGTGGGGGGGACAAGCCTAACTTAGTTCCTGAGTTGAAGCTAATGTTTGTTGAAATAAGTGGAGATTTCCTGGTTTTCTCTTTGCGGGGAAAAAAAGGAAAGAAGCAAAGTTTCTTTATAGGATGCACTCAGGGCTCTCCAACTACCTTTACTTGTTCTCTTGCTCTTTTTTTACCCTCCTTATGTGGGATCAGACAATGTTTTTCATTCCACTTGTCTCTTACAGTTGCAGTGAGGGAGCTGGTGGGCACAGTGTTGGGGCTTTTACCAGTGGGTAGGATTGTTGTGCCAAATATCACAGCTAGCACGGATGGTGGGAGACGTTACGGATGTAGGTAAGAGAGGCACTAACATCCTTCTTTTTAAGTAGAATGAAAGGAGAGAGTGAGGATGCAGGTTAATAATTAAGTTTGTGAGCATCTGTTCAGGCTTGTTGTTTATGCTAATGAATCTATTTAGTGTGTTTTTTTTAACATTCTTAGAACATTATTTTTAGGCAACCCTTCCTACAAGCTTTATGGATTTTTCACACCTTGGGAGGAGGTAGAAGCTGACCCAAGGATGAGAGGTGTGTGTGGCATGTCTACGGTGAGCTGTGGAAGTGGTGGTGACGGTGGTGGGGGGCTGAGGTGGGGGACTGTAGCGTGTAAGCTATTGAAAGGGAGGAATGTGAGAAAGCATTATTGCACACACTTCATGTGAATGGAAAAGGGGTTAAAGAAATGACAGCGTACAGTGGGTGGTAGGGCCTCAGCGCAGCCTGGGAGGAAATGGAATGAGAAAGTGCAGTCAGGCAGACCACTCATTCACCATGACAAATGGGAGAGGCCTAGGTCGAGGGGATACCTGATACCCCGCGGTGGGCTGTGTGCACCTGCCTGGGCTTCTTGTGCACCAAGCTCGACATAAACCGCAGTCACTTGTAGCAGCACACCTCCACTGTTTACAGAACTGGAAATTATTAAAAGTGACATTAGGAATAACATGATGAGTTGATGTAATTAAACCACGCATTATTTAACATGTAATTTCAATCTGAAAGCCTATTTTTTTTCTCCATTTTTTAAATGGGTAGCAAATCTATCTCAAACTTATTTGTGTTCACTCAAAAGTTACAGGACTTGCGCTAAAATCATAAATAGTTAATATCAAATCAATCAATCCAAGAGTGCAGAACATACAGTGCGTACTGAGTTGGCAGTTGTGTAATGTTCACACCTTGTTGATGATTAAATTACAATAATTTAAATATTATAAATAAATTCTTTTAAAATATTGAAAGGTGAAACAAACACAAATTTAAGTAGATTCTCAGAGAGCAAAATCTCTAAAGTTATGTTACGAAAAAATATTTTCACAACTGCATGAAATCCATTTGAAACAGAATTTAGAAATGTAATTTAAATCTAAGGATTTTTAGTCACTTGGAGGGTTTTTTCCACCTTATTAACACCCCAGCAGACGGTAAATGCTAACAAATGGTTTAACTCTTAAAACTTCCCCTTGTACATGTCTCCAGCTTAATTAGTGTGTTTACCGACAACTGTACTCACAAATAGTATGAAGGTGACTTTTTTCTTTTCTCAGTCAGTAGCAATTTCTAAATGAATACAGACAAGACTTCATCCATGCCCCAAAACATTAATACACTCGCAAATAGTTAATTAAAGTTTCAACATGAGGTCACAAGTTGTTTTGTCATGAGGTTCTAAATTGAGGCATATCTCAAATTCCAGCGGGATATTAAATCTTTGAGAAGGTTTGGGTGTCGAGGGGTACTGCTGTAATTTAATTGTGTATGAGGACACAAGAGGAGACGCTGGTAAACAGCAGAGAAGCACTCCTCTGTTCACACATGCTCATCCGTGTTTGAGGAAGTGTCCAACACCTCGGAGCTGTCACTCTTCCCCCAGCGTTCAGGAAGGATTACTGATTACCTCGGCCGTGCAGGGAGATGAGCTGCGGTCACTTCAATACCGGTCAGTCTGTGGCCTCGAGGTGCAATGCAGCGTGACATGAAAATACTCAATCTTCCCTGCTGTTTCAGTGTTTAGATTGTGTTGTGGAGGAATCGCGGGCTGACGGTTTCAGTGCTCTACTCAGAAGAGTTTTTTTTTTCCTTGTTTGTTTTTCACCCAAACATGAACCCACTAGTTGCTGTTTTTCTTTTATCATTGTGTGAGAAATATTATAACATCTTTCATTTATTTGTGAGAAATACGATATTGACTTATGCCTTTATGTAAGATGTAACAAACTAGCGAAGAGAAGAGCAAAAAGAGTAAATAGGTTTTTTCTCTTCCAAAACTTCCATCCATCTGTTCACCTACTTTATCCTGTTCGTTCTAACAGTGTATACTCCCAGGAAAGCATTGTTAATTAACACTGAAAAAAAGTTAAAAAAAACCAAAGAAGTTGAGCCTTTATATGATCATTTACTAAATAAAACTTTAACTTTATTTAAAACTTTTTTCACACAGCGTCCGCTTTGTTACTATGGGAGTGTGCAGATAAAAACCGACTGATCTTGTGAGCAGGAATGAAGTCGAGTGATGATTAAATTAAGTCACAGTGAGATTTTCAAATGTACATTTTTAAGAAGGGTTTTTATTTCTTTGTCTGCACTTTAATTTTTAAATATAATACGAATTCAAAACTAAATTTGACATGTTTGTGGGGTAAATCTCTTAGCGTTTATCACAAGTGTCCGCATGTTTCAGTGTTAAAGTTTGCCTCTCACTCACTGTTGTCGATATTACTTATTGTTGCGATTATCCCTCAGGATCTTTTAATATTTAATTTGGAATTATGGGAATAATTTTACTTTTTGTAATCGAATACATTTTTAATGTGTATTGCTATAAATACATAAACTTGCCTCCTTTTATTATTTTACATCTGTATGAATTTTTCATAAAAGCTTTTCCTGCAGCTCTCCCACTCTGCCAGCACATTGGTTCTTCAGTAAATAATGTTGTACCAGGTCTTGACCTTCCTCTGTGTGTGTCTCTATGATCTCCTCATGTGAGTGTGAGTGTCATCAGCCATCCTACACACAGAAACGTGTGTGTGGGGGGGTTTTAGGAAAGACTGGCTCTGAAAACCCGCTTCCCTCCTCACTGCTCCAAAATAGAGTGAAGCTAAATCATTTATTTTGGATTATTTTTTCAGATTTGTATTTATTTATTTGTAGCCTTTCGCCATTGCCAGAATGCTGAATTTCTATGCATTTACCATAAAATTTGCGGCAGGAGTTAGCCTGTTTTTATCGGTGCGCAGAGCATCTGGGTTAATCTCATATTAGTCAAGAAGGATCATTCTCACGAACAGTCTAAGACTTGTTTCACAGAACTATGCTCTAAATTAAATTCATGGCGTCAGTGGATTACTGCGCATCACTTTAGAAATTTAGTACAAAAAAGAAAAATAGAAAAAAAAAAAGTTTTTAAGATATCACCAAAGATATTATTGATCTTCGGATTTAAGTTACAGAGTATGTTGAAGTCTTGAAATTCTGCGCTGGAATACGAGTCTGCATACGTCCTATTTAACCACGGCGAGTCAGTACAATTTTTTTTTGTTGTTTTAATCAACTTTATGTATTTATTTCTAATCTTATTGAACTTGAGAACCTGATATGAAATTCCAACACATCAATCCATGTTAACTTTAAACCCTCAGCTTTACGATGACCTCTTTCTGTCCAGAGTTGTTCATATCTTCTTCAGTGTGGTGTCAGTTACTGTGTGCATGTATTGTGCTGCAAATATTATCATTTTCAATGTCCTGTGCTTTGGATTACTCAGCTACAAACTTGTCTCCCGTTACCCGCAGCGCATTTTCCTGTTTAACTGTTTTACTTTGACTAAAACATATTTATTTGGGGAGGACCGGGTAATAGTCGGGGCATCTGTTACAACAACAGGCAACACAGTAAACAATATGTTTTGAATTAAGATTTCACCCCAGAATAAGCCTCATCTTATGCATAAATCATAGGGAGTTAAATATGCTCTGTAAGTAGATTAGGTCATCTGGAGGCCCCCCATCCCTCCTCTGCATCGACAGCGTCGAAATGTAATCCAGATTCATAATCCAATGATTATTACAAGCTGTTTTGTAGCATTAAATACTGGGTATTTGTGTTGATTTAATATCATTCTAATCTCCTTTAAACTGCCAGTTGCTGTCTGGTTCATGGCCATCTTGTTTATTGCTTGCTCTCTGCTCTTGACTCGAGGCTGAGAAGTTAAAGCTGACGAGCCCACACAAGTTCAGGGATCGTACTGAATCTTTGTGCTGACCAACACAGTGATGTCTGAAAATAAATCAATTAATATATTCACAATAATATTATATAATTTATATGACCTTAAATTAAGACATCTCTCATTTTGTCAGACACTTTTGAAAAATCCAACTTGCATTATTTCTTCAAACTGGTGTTTCCTTAATGGCTGAAACATTGTCTGTGGAAGTTTCATTTTTCATCAATTTGAGTTAACAGCTTTGTATTTTCTTTTCTCAACTCTGTGGGAACTCTGAAAATGTGCAGTTTGAAAACATGAAAATGTTTTTGTGCTTTTCTAAAAATGCTGTGATCATTTTACAGTTGATTAAACCAGACAACTTAAGAAAAAAATAAGAGGTTTTCAAACTAAAACTGACTGCATCATTAAGTGAAAATGAGATTTCTTTCTTTTTTTTCTGTGTGAATTAATTCATCGTAAAAACACACAGGAAGATTTACTCGCATTTGACAGATGCAGGTGGTGCTGAGTGGGTGTGTCTCTCCATTGCTGTCTGTAATTCAGATATAAAGCTTAGCAAAAGGTTTACTACAGCTTATTGAATATAGTTCAATCCAACAGGTGGTTCTGAGAATTTTGACTTGGAGGTATTTACTGTCAGCAGTACTTTGAGGTAATTGACTTGTCATAAAGCTTAGTCTGATAATTATCTTTGCTATTTTTATTTAGTTTTATTGTAAGTGGATTCTGCTCCTGGAAGACTTCTTTAGCACTCTGACTTGCACGTCCAATATTATTAGATGCTATGAGTTCAGCCGGCGCAAATCTGTTAATGCATAAGACCATCAGAGCTTCTTATGTTTCAAGCCAGGTCAGAGTGAAGACACATCAGATTAATATTTGATCATGCAGAGGGGCTCTTAATCAGATTTGCTTATTCCCTCAGCTGAGTGCTCTGCAGCAATTATCATAATTGTTGTGCTAAACATGCTCGTCTTTACGGCTGGTGGCTGGGCCTGAGCGAGCGCCGTGCGAGGGGGATTCCAGCACCAAACCCAATTAATGCAGGATGGATGGCTAGGCATGCAAAGGGAGAACGGGAACATGGGAAAGAGGAAGGGGAGGGCCACGGTCAAGGATGCTGGGGCAGCCCAGTCAACACACCAGTTAACAGCAGACCTGTGCAGTAGTCGTCCCTGAGGTGTGACCCCGGCGCCTGGCGACATGATAGAAGTTAGAGCTGTCACAAGAAAATGACGGTTTCAGCCATCAAATGTCCATTTGATTCTAGAATGTAGTTTTTATTCGAGGTCTGCACTTTTAGGACTAAAAAATTCTGTCTCCTCCATCAGATACATGAAAAATGTGAGAAAAATTTTGACAGTGTTTGGATAGTCATTTTTGAATCTGATCAACTTTAATTTTCTTTTAATGTTTCTTTTCACTATATTTAATGAAGGCCTAATTTTACAATGCTTATTTTTTTCCTCTTTTTTTACCATACAGTAGACTTACTGTAAGTAGTGTTTTAAGTAGGTTTATGTTTAATATTGAACATTTGAACTAAGCAGTAAATTACAGAAAACTGATGTATGTGAACATTGACATTTTATGTGTCGATAGCAGAAAACTTTCAACAAAATATATGTGAAACAGTAATGAATGAACTATTCTGTCAAGAGTGGATCATTTTTGATCTAGGTCAAAAGTTTTTTTTTAAATTTTATTCATTTACGGTCAGTTTGATGCATGAAGCTTAATGGAAAAAATAAATGAAAAAAGGAAAAGAAAATTTTTAATTTTGGTCAATTTTACCCAAACCCTACATTGCAATACTGATTTTCTTAGTCTTTAATTTTTCTTTCGGATAATAAGACATGCAGAATTAGAAGTTTTTTTTAATGTAAATGTAAAACAAATAAATGAAATAAAAATAAATAAAATTAAATAAAAAACAAACACTTTTGTATCATTTGTTTTAGATGTTAATTTATCATATGTTTTTAGTATAAAAATGTCTATTCCAAATGCTTTTATTTGAAATTGATAAGCCTTTATATAAACTTAAAAAGATACACACCTACATTTTTTTCCACACAGTTAAAGGACTATCAGTGTTTAAGCTACAATACAGTATATTATGAAGGGATATTACATCATTTTAAAGAAAAGATAAAACCTTTACTACAGATAAGCACAAAACTCAGATTATCTTGTTGAAGTGAGTCTATGTAAAAAGAAGCTTCCATTTTAATACTCTTTATGAAAAACATTTGGTCTGAGACGTTTGTGACTAAAATCCTGTTCATATGTCACATGGAACAATAAAATTACCAAAGCAAAATTCTGCTCCGTGTCATTTTTATTGCCATCTCATGAATATGCCGTCAGACATCCAGTTTGTCATAAGTGTGTCTTATCAAACAAATGAGCATGTGGACCACTCCTCTCTGTATGAAAGTCATCTATCCCGCTGGAGGCATGGCTCCGCACAAAGAAACACTCAGAGAGAAGGTTCCCCATTAATCTATGTTGACTGGCTGGAAATTGCATCTTTGTAATGAGTATTAGGTGTGCATCTACATGAATTAAAGCTGAATGAGCCTCTGATTGATTACCTCGTCCCAAATGATGCTCCTTCCCATGATCATTATTGTTTAAAAGTGACTAAATCATATCGGGATGATTAAAGTCTTTCCTCTGAGGGGTAAGAAGATAGAGTAAAGCCACAAACTCTGAAAAATTGTGCGTCTGTTTCTTAAACCCTGTTTATGTAGTCATGGTTACTTCTTGTAGATGAATTAATGGATATTTTGTCAAGTAGGAGGTTGCATTTAATTCAAAGTAAACATGACTGATATTTGACAAAGATGTATAATTTTCATTTTACATTTTCCTGTTCCATGTGTACTAGATATATATATATATGTGTGTGTGTGTGTGTGTATATATATGTATGTATGTATACATATATATATATATATATATATATATATATATATATATATATATATATATATATAT
>JAOWBL010000018.1:17668937-17693075 GCA_028564865.1 Zenarchopterus dispar
TAAACATATATATATATACACATACACACATATATACACATATATATATAAATTATATATATATATATAACAATTCACACATTATTCCCTTCTAGTTTTTTTTTTTTCTTTTTTCATCTTTACTCTCCAGTGTGGGAGCCTCCGTCTGTCAGTGGCGTGTGGTCTCACTCCACGCTAGTTAACTGCTAAATGCTTGGGTCACACCTGCGCCCTTTTATGGGGTCTGGCAAATCAGTGGGGTTAGTGTTGTGAAGGGACTGATCCAGTCATGCTTGCTGTGAAATGTGTGCAGGGTTCAAGCATTTATACCTCAGCGTTAGGCCTGGACAAACACTTTTAAGAGTGTGCTTTGTTGTGTTGTGTAATAATTTACAGCAGTATTTTGTAGCACATCTGTCAGTTTTGAGCTGCAGCAAAAATGTCTGTGACTCTGGCTCTCTGCAGCCTTGATCCCATGGCCATTCTCATGTCCTAATTCGATTCTGTTGTTTTTTTTTAGCTGTTGAAAAAGTAAACATATAGATTGCTGGCCCTGCTTTTACTTCCGGGTCAGTGGCACGCGGTGTCCAAGCGCTTCGAGACCACAGCAGTAATGAGGTCTGTCCCCCTGCGGTCGGGCCCTCTGCCTCCCTCATTTGAGTGGTCCATCCCTGGGAGATGGGATCCTGTGAAGCAGTGATTGTTTCCACAATTAGGTGGGTAGAGTAGCGAAGCACTACTCGTGGATCCCTCCCATGGATTTGCTCCCTCTACACAACCTGGGCTGAAAAACAATAGCTAGCTGTCGTCCGTCGGCTGACGTGCCTTTGATCAGCCAAATGAAGGCTGCTGGCATTTCTTATGGAGTGGAGATTGCTTATCGATCTATATCAAAATATTCATGCTAATCCCAGGCAGTGGAGACTATTTTCAAGCCGGGTTAGCAATCAGAGCTGCCGTCCTGTCTGGAGCAATTCGCTGAGCTGGGAAGTCTAATCAGCTCAGGGTCCTGCAGTCAAATGCACTTTGCTGTTTAAATTTGGACCCCTGACAGTGATGGAGGAGTCCAGAGAAAGGTGTTGACAAACCAAATTGTTTGTTCCAGCACTATTTTGCTAGAGATCAAGTCCAGAGTAATGTGCAGTGAATTTGTTCATTACCAGCTGAGGTTTGTGAGGAGAGGGCTGAGGTTTTGCCCTTACTCTATTGGAGAAGGACCAGTGTTCCAGGGTTGGAAGGCGGGGCCTTGACAGCGGTGGCAAGTGTATGCATATGTTTGTGCTGTGTGTGAAGGGCAGCCATGATGTATGATGTGTGTGGTTTGGTGGGGAGTGTGTGTGACAGCGGTTTTGGCCTGACTGCATGAGTGTGTGGTGGGGTCGCACAGAGGAGTGTTGTGGATCACAGAACTTTAAAGGATTTGGGGAACATGATCTGCCATCTGTGTATTTGATGCTTTATTTTTGCACTTTTTCAACTTATTTTCCTAAATATTAAATGTAGCCACACACAAATAAAATGACCAAAGTTTAAAGCATTTTTAAGGACTCACTAAAAAAATCCAACAACAAAAATGTCTTCAAGTGAATAAATATGTTATTTCCGGGATGCAAACATGACTTCCTTGACCACTGCTTATGTTTCCTTACTTCCTCTGGAAAAAGCCCCTCCTCCGTCCAGTGACGCAGGTCATTCTAAATCTGTCTCAATACGTTAATACTGTCATGCAATTATTGTGCAAAGAAATCTGTGAAGAAAAAGCATTGCCAGAATGGAGAGATTATCCTGCTGGAGGGTTGAAGGGCTAATGTCTTGCCATATGGCCCAGATTGTAATGTGCAGTGTCCTGCTTCAGGGTCAATCATACATCAAGTATTAGTGTCAGGTGGGGATTAATGTTTAAAGTTTCCTCCTCAGTGTGGTACATCGTACTGTAACTGGCTCGGGTTTCTGCTCTGACATGACGTACTTACTGTGCCAGATAACAGTCGGGTAGACAGTGAAGAGCGTTAGTGTGAACTGTCATGGATAAAATGAATGAAAAGAGCAATAACATAAAAAAATCTATACTGATGACAATATTACTTCTGTGGTTGTTTTTATTTCAGTATTGCACACACCTTTAGGGGAAAACAGCAAACTCCTGTCTTTTGTCTGCACCCTGTTTAGCTGCCTGTTTTAAAACGTCTCCCTGCTTGCGTGGCTGTTGCTGCACAAACTACTGATTAGTGAGATTATTGCTGCTGTTGGCTGATGCAGGGCCGTACATTTTCACTGAGTGTGATTTACCGCACACTTAGGCATGCGCGCGCTGCAGCCAGAGATGTTTCTGCGTGCATAATCAAAATGTATTTTTCAGTTTCCAACCTGATATTTAGCTCATATGGATTGTTATTATTCATTCAATATAATGCGCCCATATGTACACCAAAAAAAGCTGTAATTTGATGCAAATTGCCAAACACAGTGCATAATCGTATATTATTTGATTATTGCTGCACTTAACAGCATCCTAGTTTCCCCTTAACACTTTTCTCTGTCACATTGTAAGAATGTGTATACAGTATTTGTGTGAGACAGTAATTTCTGTCCTAAAATGGCCTGCAGCTTTTGTCACCTGCTAGTGTTAAGCCAAGTTCTGGCTAAGGTATTAACCTGAATGACTAAATAAGTAATCATAATCCTTTTTTGACTGATTAGAGCTGAAAGGCTCCTTCTCAGTTGGGATGAGTGTCTGTCATTATGAATCTCAACAACATGGAAAACACAAATGTCAGGGAGGGGCAAAACATATTGTGTATCTCAACCTTGAAAAATGTGTTGATGGAGAGGGTTGTTCATGGGGAGGGGGTGTGACATGGCAAGGTGAGATGTTTCTGTGTGTATAAATGCGTATGTTTTAGGTTCACATATGTCAGACGGCAGGATGTAAGGTGCAGGTGTCGCCAGGCTTTGGTGCTGCTTGTCACCTTGTGAATAAACAGCAGTTGTTCGTTGGGAAAGGCGGGACTGATTCATGTGAGATTGGCGGAACATGGCAGATGGATGTACTTTTTCATATGTGTAAATAGTCGCAGCTAGCTATTAACATACCTCTGTGCAGATGGCAAACTGTAATAAAGTACAGGCGATAAAACAAGCCTCCTCGTCGATGGCTGACGCCCAGCCGATGTTTGTTAATTTTTACATACACTGCAATATGTTCTGTAGCACAAGGGCACAATAACTAGTGGGGATATTTAGGAGCGCTTGTTGTGCCTGAATAGTAAACAGTTTTAATGTTGCAGTAAAATCCATTTGATCTGTTTTGGTTTCACATATCAGAGGTTGAAAACTTAATTTTGTATTCCAAATGCACATACTTGTTTTATATTATATTTTATCCAGTTCTACTATGTACAAACAAAAAAGAACTTAGGTGGAGATCAAAATAGCAAATCAGGGCTTGCTGGTGCTGGAACTGCAGCAAAAGTGGGCACATCTTCGATTTTGGGGTGTGTGTCGACATCAGAGCTTCTCTGGCCCACAGCTGGTTCCCCTCCAACTAGATGATGAGCTTCTTCCTGACTCCAGAGACCAGAGGATGAAGTGTAAAACACCCAGACAGCAAGTGAACGCAGCAGAGCCATGTGGGTAGAAGGGGGTAGGAGACACCCTCAAGAAGGTAGGAGTGTGAGTGAGAGAAAAAAGTGGGGGCGTGTGGCCCCAGCATCCAGATGCATCCCAGCCGGCCCGCCGCAGTAATGCGTGTGCTTGTGGAGAGCGTGCATGCGTGCGTCTGTGAAGCCCAAGGACTTGTCGTCTGTCGGCTGCTGGTTGTGGCAGCCAGCTGTCAGGGGAGCTCAGTGGGGAGAGAGGGGAGGCCAGGTGAAAGGAGGGCCAGCGGCAGACAAGGACTGGAGCCAGCACTCGCTCACTCCAAATGAATGGTGACAGGAGCGCGAGAGCCATTGATCCACTGGTCAAAGCACCCCGAAGGCTGCAACCTAATGTGCTGAAAAAAGAAACATCAGCCCCAGTTGGGGCTCTGGGAGAGAGACAATCCTCATCGGATGAAACACACCTTACACACAGCACTCGGGAGATCAATAGAGAGATGGTGGATGGGGCCATTCAATACATTTGCATCCATTATGGGCAAAACAAAATGGAATAATATATTTTGAATGATGTAGTGGTTTGAAATTATATAAGCAAATCATACATTTTCTATCTTAGTTAACTAAAATAGAAAATCTTGAAGGAAATATTTTATTCTGTATTTCTACTGATGTGTAATTATAGTACACAGTAGTTGCATGTTTTAGACTTTGAGCATTATATATTTAATTTTAAGTGATTATAAATATATAATAATTATATGTTTGCAATTAATCAACCAGGGTGTAAAAAAATCTACATATATAAAGTGTTGTTCATTTAATGTGGAATATTAACAGTACTTTTCATACAACATGCTACAAATGATCTTTTGTTTTTTTCAGTCCCTCACCAATAACTTTTGAGATGAAAGCTAGTATCACACATATTCCTGATGTACAGCTAAGACATTGCTGCATCAGAGCTATAGTGCATACATTTAACAAATATTCTCCAAAAAGTCTAAGAGCAGGTTTAATCAAAGCATCTGAAAAGAGCTTACAAGCTTAAAATAAAATCCATATATTTTCCCAGTATTGTTAGATAAGTGAAGTTCCCAACTCTGCACATCACATGAAAGGGCCGGGCTTTGGGGGAATCATCTGATCTGGCCCACCTGGCTCTGCACTATTCATTGAAAAGGAATAAAAATAAATGAATATAAAGCATTCCATACAATTAGTTTTCAGTGTGAGCACTTGAACATTCATCACTTGCTCTCCTAATATTGAGTTCAGTTTGTGCTATGGTGATCTGGGTCTTGCATGGTGCTGTGACACTTGATTGGCTGGCGTAACCCGACCCAGGCGGGGAAGCAGAGAGGGGCCCTTGGTGGGTGTAGCGCCAAGCTGATGGATCGGTGATACGGGCTGAGGGAGATGATTGATTTATTGAGGCTGGTTAGGTGACAAAAAATGCCCATCAAGGTGCACCCCTGTCAGTGGCAATAATCCCTGATTGCCCCTGCCCACCCTTGATAGTGTCTCTGAATTGCAAGGTGTTGCACTGGTTTTATGTTACATTTGAGACACTAAACCCAAAATAACCACAGAAGTATTACTAGATAAAGTGTAGTTTGCAGGTCAATGTAGATTGAGAAGTACTATAGTACAATATAATCACTGTGTTAATCCAGATGGCAAACACCAACTTCATATTACGGGTACAATGAAACCTCGTCGGGCCCCTAACCAGAAACGAGAAATATTGGTGTGCCTAGGAACATCCTCGGGGCTGGGACGAATATTGAAGCTGTTTAACTTCTGCATGTCAACCATTGAATTCCTCTAACAAGAAATAGTTCACTACTTTACAAACAGAATTTCATTTTTATTTCTTTACTTTATTGTGTTGGAATACTTTATTGTGTTGTGAATGCTTGAAAAAATCAAAACACTGACATTTAGGGTAAAATGTAGGTGCAAGGTTAACAAAATTCTGATAGCAATGCATTCCATTGCTTGACAGGAAAAAGTAATGTCCTGTAATACCGTTACTGTTGTGGATTGCTCCCAACACTGTACACCTCACAGAGTGGCAAAGCAGGACATCCACCCATGGTGTTCTTGTCCATATTTCTTTACATAACTGCTGATTCTGAAAAATTAGATGCCAGGATATCCCTACAGGGTCATGCAGATATTATCAACCTCCACGTCACATGCTTTACAGATTTAGCAGCATGGTGCTCTCAGGAGTTACTGTGCTGCCATTTCAGACAGACCAGAGAGAATCATGTGTGTTTTGGTTTTCCTTTTATCATCCATTATCCAGATATTCATCTGATAATATGATTTTTCCTGAACGATGCTATCAATACATTCACAGTATTCCTTGTTTCTAATTTAACTCATTTAAAATTTTGAGTTTGTTTCTTTCAGCCTGGCCTGCAGTTCAACCGGCCAGTTCTCAGGGCTGCGCTGCATGTTTCGTCCACGTCCCACACATCTTCTATCTTGTGGACATCACAGCCATTTCGCTTTGATTGCAAGGCGCTCTTTGAATGAGTGCAGCTTATTTGTATGTTTGTTTGCCTCCCTGCCTGAGCTATTGGTAATCTATTCTCCTTTCTTAGCAGGAGGAAACTCAGATGGCCAGTGTCTGTATTCATTGAACTGGCAACAGGGTTAGTGCATTATCATGCTGGGTTTGACGTGCTAACATACTTGGCTGGCTTTCCTCGATTGCAACTAAAGACCCAATAGCTCAACTTTTTACAACAGATTTCCATAAGATGTGGAATAAGAAAATAATAGAAACTGAAAAGACTCCCCACAGTTTAATGTCCTCCCACAGATTTTGAGGAGCATGCTACTGCATACCCATGCAACATACAGTGTTTATTTGTTGTAGTGCTATTTAGAGATTAGTATTTCTTATCCTCTGGAGGAAACATGGATAATCTGTAAGGAGATCAAGTGCACAAAAAGCAGATTTTGTTGATAATCCATTTGAGAATAACAGATCTACAAGTCAACAGCAGTAATTGTAGATGTTCATCATTTATTTTCTTTTTCTGCCTTTTTGTCATGTATGTTTTGAAGAAAAGCTGAAATCCACCCTCCACAAATGCTTAGATAAGAAGCACACATGAAAGCACTCGGAAAACATTGTTTTTTATAAATATTGCTATGAAGTAACTTTGAAGCCAGCTGTTTTTCTAAGATAAAAAGGCCTTGCAGAGAGAGACATGAACCAAGATGGGGACAGAGTTCAAGGAGAAAGAATATAATAAGTGTAACATAAAGAAATTTGAAACATTTAATCTTTTAAGTTCCAGCATCTTATCTTTTAAAGATAATAAATTTTCATGAGCAAGTCTTTGCTGTACCTTTAAAAATACACTCACTGGGATGGAAGAGAAAAGCCTAAGAGAAACACACACAGACATTCACCTCTTCAACCTTAACCCTTTATAGGACAGTCAATAAAAACCTAGAAATGAAAAAATTTAAATTCTAGAGGTCCTTTAATATTGGAGGGTATTAAAGGACCTGTTTTACTTTGTAATATATTTTTTTTAATTTTCACAATATGTAGGTCTATTTGGAGTTACCAAACATGATTACTTGCGCTGTAAAGGGTTAACCTTGCTCTTAGTCATTTTTTGTCTTTTAGACGGAATATATAGATTGTTTTAAAAACGCAGATATTAGAAATTTGACACTGTAACAGACTAATAGTACATGCTGTAGATCTGTAGTACAAATTACAGGTTTTCATGACTCATGATGATACAGGTATCACCAAGATGAACAAAGTCATTTTTTTCCCTAAATGGGCAAGCATATTGTTTATAACAATGGTGTACTAAATCCATTGAAGAACATATTTGCACCTTGTGACATAAGCAGTTGAATTTATGTGAACCACCTGCAAAAAAAAAAAAATATCCAGTGATATGTGACATTAAAAGCTTTGACATAAAACTGCACAAATGCCAGCACGTAGCCTTACTTGATAAAGCACATTAAGAATGATAGAAATTTGACAGTTTGTTTAAAACATGTGAAAATGTGTATCTTTTTTTTTTTTTTTTTTTTTTACGAATCTGAGAACCAGACTTGCAGTTTAGATCGGCCTTTATTGGAGCAGTGATGTACAGCGAGTGTGCTGAGTAATCTAATAAAGCTTGAACCTCCTTAACCCAGCTCACTGGTACTTGTCCTTTGTGTCACAATTAAGCAGAAACTCCAGCAGAGTGCGGCAGTATTATAGATCACATCTTGAGCGCTCTGCCATTAGATGAATAAGGCTTTGACATCTACCCACAGACAAGTGTGAAATATGTTTTGTAAGTGCTTAATTATGACATGTGTAACCCTCCTGGCAGCACAATATTAACTGAAAAAATAACAGACTTAAGTGCAGTATGTGTTAATGCTATGAAAGCATGTTTAATTGAAATATGACGGGGGAGTAATGAAGATTAAATTAAACCCGGAGATAATCGTCTGACACAAAGATAATTGAGTTGCAATCCGTGGCCGATGAAGAATAGCTCAGGGAGAGGAGAGAAATAATCAGAGGCCTATACTAGAGAGGAATAAGCTTATTTCTCTGTGATAGGGGACATATAAATTCAGCACTCAGATTAACGTGTGATTAATCAAACCAGTAATCTACAAGTTGAGTGGAATCAGAATGACATATGTCTGCTTTATGTAATTTATGTTTCTGTCTTCACTCAGGAAAAGATTGTGCTATGAGTGTAAGGGTTTTTTTTTCATTCTTACTTCAGATATCTCTCATCTGTCTTCACAGGATGACTAGATGACTGATCCGATTGTGCAGGGAAGAGAGGCTGGGAAAATGTTTTTGTCTTTATCTCTCACTTAAAATAGCACAGGAGAGCTCTTGTGCTCCTCCAAACATATGGCCACATTAGTGCTTGGGCTGCTTCAAAAGGGATTAGAGCCTGCAGGTCGAAGTGTCTCTGTGTCAGCGGTGGCACCCTGCTGTATTTCCAAGCCTCTGCTCTGCCAAATGCCAGATACTCACATGTGAATTCACACACTGACACATTCATGTGCACAACAGTGACCCCTGGTCATACCTGTTTTCTTCTCAGAATAACACCTTTCTTATAAAGAAATGCTATTTAATTAGATTAATTGTTTTCCTGCTTTTGGACAGTAATGTCCAAACTAAAACCCTTGTCTATGGAAAAACTTTATCTTAGTTTAGTAATACAGTAAAACAGCAATCTTACCAGACAGATGTCCAACACTTTTTGAGAGGGCAGCCATACACATACACTGTCACACAAGAAAATCTGAAATCCAGAAATCAGAGTACATAGATTTGAAACGCTAATTCAGTTGCCCTTAGTTTTATTGTGCATCTTTAATGTTTCCTAGAGAGTTTCTGGAAGACCTGCACAATGTTCCCATTAGGGAAGGGAATCAGTATGGTAGGTATAAACTATGCACGTCATTGCAGCAAATGGAACAATACCACTGGAAACCACAGGGGCAGTGTTGAGCAGAATAACAAACGCGACTAGCAAAAGGAACAAACCAGAGAAGAAGAAGAAGAGGAGCAGGAAGAAGAACCAAAGGAAGACATGGCAGGAGCTTTCAATGAGATGCTGTGTGAGTGTGTTCGCAACTAGAGCCATATATACATCACATCTGGGCGCAGGGATGAGCAGCTATTGAATAATAGCTGAGGAGATCATTCGCAGTTTGGGAGTGAGTCTAAAGATCGCGAAAGACAAATAGAGGTCAAGGATCATGGAGTGATGCTCCCATATCTTTTCTTTTTGTACATGAATAGTTTTCTAGTTTACTCGTTTGCTGTGGAGTTATAAAAAAGTTTTTATTTTGTTTTGTCTAATATATTTGTTGTTTATTTGTGTGCCTAATTTATTTCTGGTTTGCTGTGCACAGTTAATAAGACCATTTATAGAAACCTTGTGCACCTATTTTATTACTTGCTAGACTTGCTTGATCCTATTTGTGATAATACAGCCAAACTTTCTTGGAAAGTCAACTGAAAGGACAAAAGTCCATGATTATTTGCAAGGATTAAATGGTGTTTTTCTGCTCTGTGAATGGAAGATAATCAAGACTGAATTGTATTACACTAAAATATTTAAAAACAACAAAAAACAATAACTTTTTGTTTTGAAAAATAATCAGGCAGTGCAGATATTCGTGGTGCACTGAGCGATTTTGTTCAGCCTTTCGTGGCAATTTCAGCGCAATCTGTTTCTGAACTCAGCATCGCCCACTAGTGGATGAATTGACTTAACAACCGACGTGTGGCAACTCTTAAAACGTACGTGCCTATTTATGTACATAAGGGAGCAAGAGGATCTTCCAAATTGCACTGAAGTGGTTTTAGTTTTAAAGTCTACCTGGTCAAAAGAATGACAAACATAAACAGTAGACTAAATTGTTCCTTGCTCATGTGCCATCATCACAATGGGAGGCTGAGTATCTTTTGGCTTAGTTTGCTGCAAGATGCCCATTACTTCCAGCCTAAACTACTGAGGTAATCATATGATTTCTTATTTATGGACACTTTTTTTTGCAGGTGAAAGAGGTTTGAAATGTGCATAAAATTTCTGTTGTATCTTGTGCTGTCTTATGATTTATTTCCTGGTAATTTGGGGGGGGGGTCATCATTGCCATTTCCATTTAATACTCAGTCCTTTGAACTGTGTATTCAATTTTTGTTTTTATTTATTTATTTATTTCAAATTCATTTTAATCATTTGTATTCTGCCTCAAATCTTAGCCTTATTTCTTGTATCTGTGCAGAGCATCAGGAGACCTTTAGAAACAGTCTGCTTTTCATCGATAACACTGACAGCCATCCAGCGTGCTCACATCTTTCTCCACTTCACCTTTTATAAATGTGTTGAATTCCACAAATTGAAAAATATAGATTTTAGAGTCATGTACTGCAGGTTAGAGGTCAGTCAGACTTCATGCACCCAAAGGCCTGTTTTAGGGACATGAATTATTTAAACTGTGCTCAGGGGGGTGGTGTAGCATTACAACACAAGGAGAATGGGTATGAAAAAGCCAAATTGCTGAGGGCAAAGGGCACGAGTAGGAATCATCCCTAATTAGTGGTTACCATGGAGTGGAGCTCAGTGTACAGGGTGAAACAAAGACAAGTGAAGAAACTGACCATCAAGTACAGAGAAGCACAAAGAAGACACAAATCACTGCACCAAGTTGGAACTAATGAACTGATTTGACAAAGTGTAAACTGTAATTAGATGAGCTAGGCACTAAAAAGCAGGAAATAAAAACCTGGACACAAGTTCAGTCATTCACTGGAGTATTACATAGAATCTTAATGTTAGCAGTACTTTGCAAGCCAAGCCATGCTATACTCCACCCACATGATTTCAACTCACCTGCTGCTTCGATCAGCATTTAAATAATATCATCAGTTACTTACACATATAGATTTTAAAGCCCAGGATAAAATCATAAAGCCACATCACTGAGGCTATAACCCCTGAATCTAAATGGTTAATCTGCTAGTTGATGATAACAGTTCAAGGAAAGGAAAAAAGATGTTATCCATAAATCGACAGGCTGCTATTGATGCTGGTGTCATTATCTCCAGATTGGCTCTGATTTAGAACAATGGTCATTTTAAGTACCATTTCCTCTTCCTTCCGGCTTGCTGCATGTGGTACACATTAAGCAACTTGCCATTAGGTCAAATATCTTCATTTCTATCTTGATTTATGCACTCTTATTTTAAACATAAATACTTTTATATTTTACAAATTGTGACCACTTTGGTTCTTATTGAGAAGAATTTTACAGTTCAGACATCATGCTGATATTTGAGATATTCTGTCTTCAAGTTAGTATTTATGCTAAAGATTTCTTTTTCGGTAGCCAGAAAATACTAAATGGAATTTAAGCTAAGCTTTTTTGTAACATCATAATTCACTTTGAAAAATTTAAAATATGTGTATACACACCACTTTATTAGGTATAGGTGTACCTAATAAAGTGTCTGGTAACTGTATTCCAGCAATACTTCAAAACTATGGAATAGAAATCGTCCCACCTGTTTTTGTGGGTAACTACAAGCAGTCACTGAGATGCAGAGCACAAAAAAGTCAGGACACTCAGAGGTAAGAGAGAGTTTGTTAGCTGCAACACATGACAGCATGCTGGGCCATAGGCGGAGTCAGGAGGACAAAGAGTGTTGTTCCCAGAAGTCAACTGCAGCGAGGAGGGGCGTCAGCCAGCACACCAGCGACCTGCCTTCCCTCCGCCTTCCCAGCTGCTGGGAAAGATGGAGATACCAGCAAATCTGTGTTTGTTCAGCCACTCCACAAATATCCCCTCTCCAGATTGCGTCTGGCCGAGGAAACGGCACTTGACTCGGATTCTGAAATGATTATTGGTGGCAGTGTCCTTCTGGGGCTGCTTTTCTAAATGTGCCAATAAATTTCACATGTCCAGCTTTGTTTTGCTTTCATTAGGCCTCTAATCTCCGTCCCAGGGCTAGGCTGATTCTGCCATGAGTGAACTCTCTGTTTTCTCTTGAGCCAGTGATTAATGACTGGACAGCATCATTACTAATGCTCCGCTGTGGAGTTACATATCTGCTTCTGTAGACATTGCCCCAATCAGAGAAATGTTGCACCCGCTGTATGTATACATACATATTTTTGTCTGTTTATATACATTTTGTGCAGATCTGAGCTTTTTTTTAATGTTATGTTTGATTGTTGTGTTTGACTTTGGATCCAAGTAATCTGTGTAAGTGAGATATTTGTTCAATTTACATCTGTCTGAAGTAACTTATACATTTATATCTCTGGTGTCTTAAGTATCATGGTGCATGTCTCAGCAGTGATGTAAAGGTGGCTAATGGACTTGAAGAAACTGACCTGCCAACAACCCCTAAATGTTTTACAGTGTGAGCATTGTTCATCTTTTCCTTTTAAAACTCATGTGCCCTCAGTATCCCGCTATTAACTTGACGTTTACAGTACTTTTATCGACTCTGGAGAGCATTGATTCATAACAGTCATATAAGTAGTCATCTACCAGGATATTAGTCACCAATCTCTGTGTTGCTGTAATATCATATTTTCGCTCTTTGTCTGAACTCTGTGCCTCTGGCATAGAGACTTATGCATGGCCTCACAAACCGAAGCGCCATAAACCCGGCCTTTGTGTTGCATTATATGTCCAGCTAAGCTGGATGTGTTTCCACATGACTAATAGATGATGCATACTGTCTGCCAGGTCAGGTCTTTACTCTAGTTGGAGGACAGACAGTGTGCGATGGGAACAGGGAAGCCAATTTAAATCAAAAAGAAAAAAAATAAAAGAGAGTCCCTTGTACTTTGGCGTCGGCAGGTGCACTGCCTCTCTGATCTCAACACCTTAACTGTCCAGGGATTGCGTAAGCTGCCTAGTAACCAGCTGCTGTGTAGGAAGAGAGGGAGTTTTGTTTAAGCCACTGAGCAGTTGTCTTTCTATGTAGAATGTGTTAATATGGTAACAAGCTGGTATCACCAGCTGGAACTTAAACCAAAACTTACTTGACCTCCAAAAAAGAAAAAAAAAAAAGGACCTTGATAAATGATATTTTCACAGCAATGAAGCCTCTGTTGTTTATTTTCCTCTTTTTCCAAGTGTTATTTTCTCATTTTAGATTGAGTATTTTCCTGAGTGAATAAGCTCTGCCCTTCCCATATTAAATCCCAATAAATGGACACCACCTGTTTTAACAGTCCGTGCCATGTTAGGGTCAAGCAGGGTCCTGTTTGATTGGCCACATCGAATGGATGGAACACGCCGCATGCCCTCTGTGGTAACTTTAAAAAATGTTCAGGAAGTTTGGTTCACCCTTTACGGCCTAGGACATTTCCTACTACAGGAGTTAAGCACTCAGGACAGGAAACCATTTGCTGTGGCTGTAAGATCTCTTTAATGACTGTCTAACTAGAAACAGGCTGGCCTAATTCAGTGCCTGGAGCCAGCAAGAATGGCCTTGCATCTAGACGTTGTTAGAATATTTACTGCTTCTTCGATGGGAGTCTTTTTGACACTGCTGTAATAAAATTTACAAGGAATCCCTTTTTAGCGTGATGCGAGGCAAAGTGTGGTCAAGAGGGAAAGAAACATGCTTGAAAAAGTAGCAGGGCATTAAAGTTATCATTTGTCTTTCTTTATGTGAATCAGGAACTGCGGATGGCTGACATTTAAACAGCATTTGATCGGGGGTGTCCCTGGTTACCTCAGAATGCTGTTGGTTGATGGTCTGCATCCTCTGACTTTGCAGTACGTCAAAGAGGGTAACGCTGTCAAATTGTAAGGCTTTAGTTTTAGTAGAAGTGAAAGGGTCAGTGTTGTCCTTGGGGTAAAAGAAAAAAAAAGCTGCTGATTCAAACATATTGAGCTTTTAGTGCCCTCCAGCTTTCTCTTGACCGACGTCAAATGTTGTTACGATTAAAATCAAAGCCATTTTCTTGTCATGAGAGCAGCAGTGTAACCATGTGCACCGTAGAGCTCAGCAAAGAAAAACTTTAGTGGCTTGGCAGCGGTGGGAGTGGTTATGGATTAGGGGTGTTTGTGTACATGTTCATGTGCTACATGCCTATGTGGGTGTCCATACACTGACACACCGTGTACGGCAGTGCTCCCGCTGACTGAGGAAATGAGCTGGGACCACCAGAGGTGATTGTGCATGTGCAAGCAGAGATCAGGATTGGCTTGTTCCAGTCACAGCCACTGACTGACGAGGCCTGTTCCGCGACTCAACACCTCCCCTCCCACCACCACCTTCAACCTCTGTTTAATAAGCTCAGCCCGTTTTTTTTTCCCCCTAAAGTGCCACCATGTCTGGACAAACTGACACACTTCAGTTTCACTGCACCCCCCACCCCGTCTCCTCTTTTCTCCTTCTTCCACTGTGGATTTAAACAAATGCAGTCAAACCCAATTAGGAGAGAGTGAGAGCAGCACAGGAGAGGCGCTGGTAATAGTAACTTTGTTCAGCTGGTTCCTGCTGTGACCAACCCTCATTTAAATGAGCCGCTTGATAACCCTCAGAAATACGATCCCAGCGAGAGAGGAGAAGAGGCAGTCTCTCCACTTTCCTTGTTCCCAGCGGAGCGTCTTTTAACAGGCCTCTCTGTGCGGAGGGGCTCGGCAGGGACACAGCTGAGCTGGTTGGGTCAGGGGAGGTGGCATCCATTCTTTGCTATGACAAGTAATAGTTAATGCTTGATGATGTTAAGTCAACAGCAAAGAATGAAAAGACTTCACATAACTGGCAGCATGTGTGGAGATATGAAAATTAAAACAAAAAATTTGAAAATTAAAAAAAAAAAAAACAATTCCAAAAAACGCTCCTATTTGCTCAAGTGAGTTAAACTCCACCTATCACAAGCTCCCAGTGGGATCTCACAAATGTTTAGATCTGCTCCAATTTAACCAACTTTTTCGTGACTGCTCCTAGGCAAACTTCAAAGTGTTATTTTCATTGATTTTTTTCTTTGTCTTTTGTTTGTTTTTTTTGTTTAAATGTACACCCCACACGGAAACCAGGTGAGATGAGAGTGAAAGTACTGTTATCCAGATTATTGCATGTGAGGTAATGGAAAAATTGATAAGATTTCCTACTACCTTCTGGGTAAACAATACATCAGAAAATTTCTGTCATCATCCCTTTCTTACTGAAAGCTATATTTGTGCAGAATGGGTGATTGTGTTTTCTATTACATAATATCACTGAGGAGGGAAACCAAGTATGGTGAAGTATATTTTATTGCTTTTAGAGAGGTTTTGTAACTGACAATTCAGTCCTGAAGTGGAAGTATAAAAATGCTTCCCAGTGTACACGTATATAACAAGGCAGTGTGTAATATGGATTTATACATCTTTCTTTGTATTTTGTGTTTTAATAGACAGAAAAAGAATTAACCCAACTCGTATCGGATATTGATAGGTGGAGCCATTTCCAGCATGTTTCCTGCTCCAACTGCAGAGCTGCTGCAGGCAGATGGCCCTTTTGTCACTGTGAAAATAAAAATCCAATAAACATGGTAATTATAGAACATGAAAGATACTGTTGTAAGGTTCACAAATGGGGCTCTTGTTCTGGTCCTGAGAATAGAAAACACAATTTATGAGAATTTCTGTGCTGTACCCCAGCTGATAGCCGCAGCAGTGATTGTTCAGCACATAAACAGCAGGTCCACGTGGAGTCAGATGTATACGCAAAGGCTGGAAGTGTTTGCCACATTTGTTCTGAGAATTTTACATGAATGAACGTCTCCCTGTTTCTCTGACAGCAGATCAGAGAGGGTTGCCTGTCGAGCGCTTTGATAGGTGGTTAATGGTCCATGAGGTAGCGGGAAGAGATATCTGAAAAAAAATCCACAGATCTCACCCCTCTTCTCCCCCAACTCTCTCTGACTCCACCAATCAAGCCTGTGTTTTCATCAGGTCCTTAAGAGATGTGATTTACACCAGCTCGAGGTTGATGTCACCTCAAGAAAAATGTCAAAACAGCGATCTAACAGCAACAGGACAATAGCATGTCTCTCATGGCTTGCAGTGATATGTTTTAATGTTGCTGGTGTTCTTTTCTGGAAAAAAAAAATCCACTCATACTTTTGGTTTTGAATTGAAGAAATATCCTTATTAAGATGAACAGTTGCCTTTTTTGTGTCATACTTTTTCGAACTTTTATGTCAGTCAGTAAGGGTTGTGGTGGAATATGTGTGTTTGAGGAGAGGTCACAGCCCCTGCATGGTACTGTTACATTAATAACACATATGTGGGGGTGGAGGGGTGGCTGAAGGGTTACATGGTCAGACCCCTTTTATTCAGCGCACTGAGGAAGTCTTTGTGGGTTCTGGGGCCACCCTTTAAGCAGGTCTTTATTTTGGCTCTCTTTACACGCTCCAGTCCCACAGTAGATACTGTTGAGTGTGTGTATGTGTGTGTGTGTCTGTGGAGGGGACTTGAATGTAATGCAGAGGTCCCCCTGAGGAACCCAGCATCGCTAAGCAAACATTACATTTCGTCTGCCCTGCTGGGTTCAGCGGTGTGTCTCCTCAGCCTCTCATCTAGTGGACGCTCAACACCATCAGCACCATCCCGATTCTTGCGGACCTCTTTATTGACATTGTCAAATTTGATTACAATTATGTATATCAGAGGCCTTTTTGCAGTTGTAGGCCGTTATAATCAAATTAGTGTGATACACCACAATGGCAGACACAGCTGTTAGAGAGGCTACAGGCATCTGCTTGGCTGGGAGGGAGTGGGATAACACTGATATGGTGACTTCTCTCACTGGCTGCTGCACAAAGCCAGCAGAAGCTCAGACGGCAGACTTGGGTAAATCTGGCTGTGCAGTGACATATGTTTTGTTGTTTCAGGAAAAAAAGGAGCAAAACCACCTTTCGCAAACTGATGGTTATGCTAAAGGTCTGGCAGCAGAAGAGGTCATTTAGTCATTAAAGAAGTGGTCTGGAGTTGAGGAGCTGTAATAATCATTTATAATCATCACTTTCAGTGGCAGGATCTCCTACAACGGTTTTGAACTGATATACTATCAAGGTCAGTCAAAAATGTTTTATCGTCTCCCACATATAATTCAAATACACCAGGCAGTTATTTTTCAGAAGTCAGCTGCCCTTTTTTGGTTTAATAACCATCCTGACTGATGGCAAAACCGTTAAAAAGTCAACTAACCTAAACTTCTGCTCTCAGAGCACTTCTGATTTCACGCCACCATCTTGCATTACAGCAGAACAAAACAAAACAAAAAAGTTGCAACTATAGTTTTAGAACTAGCAATACATTACAGTGGTAACATAAAGTTTGATATATGTGAAGATAGTGTGTGGTGCATTATTTTTAGACCTGCGTGGCATGAAGCTTGTAAACACTGGAATGTTAAATTACAGTTTTGTATTCGTGCAATCGTCAGAATGTGCCCCAACATGGAGACAACCACAAGGACATAGGTTTAACTCTTAAGCTGGAGATCATCTGATTAGGAATGTGAATTGCATAGCTCACCAAATAAAAAACATCATCAACAGCTGTGTAATTTGGTGTCGTTAGGCAAAGAAGTCACTCAAATTGAACCGTCCTGACTGATGGCAAGTGATTTTCTATGTCATCATTTGCATGAGAGGCGAAATTGAAATAGTCATATGATTGATCAGCACATGTCACAAATGATGACAAAAATAGTTGTTACACAAGTCTCTAACTAATAGCAGTGGTGCTCCACAGAGCTCAGTTTGATCATCATGAAACAGGGACAGAAGAAGCAGCAGCTGGACATTTGGATTCCCCACGTGACTTGTCGGCAACTTTGCAGGCGTGATCAAGAAGAGAAGAAAAGGGGCAAACCAGGAGGTAACAGGATGCAGCAGCTGAGCTGTGCCTGTCATTTCACATGATGAATGAATCAGTTTCACATCAATCTGATGCTGAAAGCTATAATTGGATTATTTTCACAGCATAAAGGCACATGGGGTCTGACCATCTTAACCCCTGGTGGGCTTCTGCTCCCCGGCCTTGGACTCTGACCCACAGTCAATATCCTGCTGCTCTTCTGCTTATCCCCAGCTAACCGGTTACCTCCACTTAGCTTGAGCTCTAACACATACTAGAACTCTGTTCTTCACTGGAATAACTATTTTTTCTAACTTTTTTTCTGTGTTCTCCACTTGTTCAAATCTCCTGAGCACAGACTCATGCCAGGAACTGAAAACCAAAGTTAAAGGACAAAATTTCTCACTTTTGAATCTGCAAAACAGATCCAAAATCTGGTTTGTTTTATGCTTTTGACTGTGAATTTGATTCTAAAAAATCAGAAAACAAGCAATGTGTGGCAGGTGGCCTAGAAGTCACGTGCACATCACAGTACCAGTGTAGGTTGTTGAAGTTGTAGAATTACAATAATAAATAAGCAAAAGTTAGACAAACTTGTAAATTACCAGCTCTGTGAAGTCTTCTGGCCAGCAATTTCTTTTTTCCTTTCTATTTTTTTTTTTTTTTTTTTTTTAAGTTGACGTGAGTTTTTCTAAGGAGTGCTCTTTTCTTTGTTCAGCTATCGGGGCTATGTTTGTGTACTGACAACATCTGACTCTTCACTTACAAACTCTTTGCCTTTTTTTTTTGTTAGTTAAAACAATCTTTTTTACCACTTCCAGAAAAAATTGCTTTCTGCAAGAATGAGAATGTAGAACAGGACTAGAGATATCCCCTCAATCGTAGATCCCAAAGGTTTACTTCAGTGTCACGTCTTCGCTGATGTTTAATTCACAGTTGGTGCTGAGGAAGTTGCAGTGACTCTTTCTACAATGGCAGATTGTTTTCTTGCCCCCTGGTGACAAGAGCCAGCATGAGGATGGCGCAAGACGTGGTGGCCTGCATTACGCCTCGCCATGCTGGTGACACTGTGAATTTATGTGGGAAGAAATGCAACTTGCTCAGAACAAAGTCTTGGCAGAGGACAGATTCATTTTGTCATGAAGCATTTTCAGTTTTATTCCAGCCAGTAAAAGTTTTAATAGAGGGGGAATTTTAACATTGGATTAATATGTAAATTTCTACGAGGGGCCCTCTTCAGTTATTGCTTCTATGATGCTTTTATGAGTTTGATTTTGAGAATGGGCAAAGCTACTACAGATGAAATGTAATGTAGAATCTGAATTCACAATAACAGAGTTAATCATTTTGTTCCACATTGCATGCTCTTATCTACATCCTGTTTTTTGCATTATGTTTGCCAAAGTTGTGCAGTTCAACAATCATCCAGAGTGATTTTTATATATTATTTTAATTTCTCCAATAAACCATTCAGATTTGTCTGTGGCTCTCAGTGTTCAGTAACCTCAGCAATGCTCAGAGCACTGTGGATCTTCATCACTTCCATGCTGCTGAGTGCAAATGTGACTGTGTGATTAGCACTGAAGCCATGCGGGCTGCAGGCCTCCCACACACCTATTTACTCTGATTAAAAACCAGAACACAAATGCATGCTGTCCAGTGAAGAAAGTACATACCCATCTTTTTGCATACTGCATAAATTCTGTGGAAAATTCCACAGGATTGTTTTTTATTGGGGTAAAGTTCCCAGGAGCTGCACAGCCAATAAAAAGCCAACAAGATAAAAGAGCAGGGAGGATTAGGAAGGGATGAAAGCTGTAAAATTTTCCATATTATCTTGTGAAAAGCTATGTTCTCTACCCTCTCTTATTACACTTACCTTAATTATTCTGAAGGACAGAGCCAAAGTTGGAGAAAAATGAACTTTTTAGCAAGTCATTCCCAGTACACTTACTCACACTTGTGATACTTCTTGCTTTAGTGTTTTGACATGCATTTCTTTTACTTATGGCAAAAAGATAGCCATGGACTTGGTCATAAGTTAGGTACATTGTTGTGCAGACCGCCAAGGCTGCTCCTTCTTTTGCCCTCTGTGTTGCGTGTCAAAGAATCGCACCCCAGTTCATGGAGACTCATAAAAGGAAAGCCAAAGAGACATTGAAATATCTGAACCTAGCAAAGATAAACAAGCTGAGGTATTCATTGCACACTTTATAGGCTGTCCGGCTGATTCTGTCAGCTCAGGACTCTGGTGCGGTGCCCAAATTTCAGTGATAAAGATCCATTTGCACAATCAAATGCCCAGTACAATACAACACAATCTTTGCATGTGCAAAATTAAACTGAATGCGCATACGACCAGGTCTAAACACTCGTACTGAGCCACACACACACGTACAATAAAATAAATGGTTAAATAAATGGGCTTTACTTTGCCCAGCTCATGGATCAGTTTTCACTATTTAGTTCTAAGTACCATCTGGGTCTCTCCTTTCACTCTGCCCTGTGGAGCACAGATGCTCCTTTTGTGGTGTTCTCCAAATCTTAATAAGCAGTTAAAATATTTACCAAGGAGGTTTTTTTCCCCCAGACATTTTCCTCTCCTGTTTCTTTTTTATTATCATTATTATTATTTATACCGTTTCACGGGCAAAAATGGAGATGTCCACTAAATGTGATTGATTGGGCTTAAAAATGGCCATTATTACCATTAAGCTCCACATGTCAGCTGCTGCTTTTGTCCTGGCTGTATTTCTAAGCTAACCAGTGATCCATGAGCAGAGACAGGAGGGGGAAGAATGTAATGCTGTGAAAGAAATGCCCATTTCTCTATGGATCCTTTCCTTGATTAAAAATACAGCTGCAGACACTAGCATAGAAAGAGGCTGAGAGAGTCAAAGAAAGACGACTGAGAAGAAAGGGGAAAGTGAGATGGGGAGAGCAAAAGGGGAAGCCCTGATGTTATATGAAAAGAAAGTCTGGTTGAATTGGGGAAATAACTTCTTTGAACTGGCACAGAGGAAGAACAATAGCATACTGGGGGCATATGCCTTACAATCTTTAAGAGCGTGCACGTGCAATTAGTTGGCCGAGAGCTAACTAAGTTTTCAACTTAGATGGGACTTAAAGCTTGTGGAATGCGAGTTTGTGGGGGGTTGGTGTGAATCTGTTTACTGCTGTTGTTACTAAACAGCAAGTTGTCAGCCTGCTGCATGCAGTTAGTGGCTGTTTGGCATCTCTTGATAAATGTGAGAAAACAACCACTGAAGCTTTGTTACCTGGGGTTTATGTAACACATGTGGCTCTCCTTTTTTAATTTTTTTTTTTTGTGGTTTGTCTTTTACATGTGAAATTTAGAATCATCTCTTAAAATATGCAAATGCTGGAGTCTAAGATTGTTTTTAAATGCTAAAAGACTTAGTATCCTAACAAATGTTGAGACAAATTTGTTTTAAAATACATGCAGTGTTTGAAGTGTGATTAAAGTACTAATCATAAGAATACGGACTTCCTGAGTGTCCACTGCTAGCATCAAAATAGTGTGTTTAGACGATATGAGAAAGAGACATTACCTCATAGGAGATATAAACAGCATGGCCTCATAGCTGTGTGATCTTGTGACTCATCACAGTCACACAGGGGTGTTTACATTTAACTTCCTCGGCTTTTGCTTTAACTATAAGTGCACTGATACTTTGGCACACAAAAGGATGAAAATGAAGCATTTTGCTTACCTCAGAAATAGATTTTGGGGCTTTTAAAAAAGAACACACAGGAAAGAATAATGTCATGCACTTCTTTCTGGGAGAGGAGAAAAGTGAAACACCAGAAGAAAAAAATAAACTTAATTCATCTATTGATGTTGTGTGGTTGGTGGAAAATAATGTAGAGTCATGAATCATTTGCTTTGCAGGTGCTTTCTTTTAAAAACAGCCTGTAATCAGAAAAGTGGAGTCTGAGAAGCAAAACAGGATCATCTTTATCTCTTGCAATGCAGGGATGGTACTTTGGCGTTGGTTGACAGGACCCAGTGACTCAGACACTAAAGTGACAGTGACAACAAGGCTCCAGATCTCTCTATAAAAGTCATCAGTCATCTATGCTCAGCAGATCCACCCTTTAATTTACTGTGTGGGAGGCTGCTGTCCACCTCCAACTCCTACTGACTTTTTATGAGGGGACGAACACAGCCTAGACATTTCAGGTATTTTATCTCACCAACCTGTACAATATCAGTGACATGTTTTCCACTGCTGTTGGCTGCCTCTTTCTAACTTGCTGTATTTTCATAACTACAGAGCTGCACTGATACAGTGCAGACAGAGGACAAGAAAACACGTCACCATGCGCGGGGTCTGGAAAACATGACCTCACACGTGCTGCATAGAGGGAAGATTCCCAGAGGTCAAAGGCGCTGTTGTTCTTCGGAGGGGAAATGACCGCGGGTCCCTGAGGCCGCTGGGTGACCTCACCAGCGGCATATCGAGCAGAGGGCAATCTGCTTAATACGCCCACTAGCTACCCACTGCAGCCAGGAACAAGGTGCAGCAGACGTATTGAAGTCCATTGTGGTCTGATACATTTGTCTCTGGTTGAAGGTGTGCAGTGAAATCAACGAGTGGTTGTTATGAAATCCAGCAGTTCCACCAGTTTCTTTCCTTTTTTTTCACTAAAGTACATCAGAGTGACATTATATTAACACCTTTTGCTGTATATGACGTAACACACATTGTGGTAGAAACAGGAACATTATTCATTTGTTTGAAAAAGATGCAGTATACACCTGAACTGGAAAGAAAATCAGTGACACGGTCTCATGAATCTAAATATGGTTCTGCAACCTAAATCTACCTGGGTATATTATCTGTATCATCATAATCAGTGTGAGTCATACAGATCACTAGTGAATGTTCAGGTCTCTAAATCCTTTACATATTTACATAATAATTTTGCTATGCAGCTGCAATGCTTCAAAACCAAGTGGTTCAAAACCCAATTAATAATACTCTCATTTTCTAGCTTGTGCAATTTCAATAACCAATGCTAAATGTTTATTTCACTAAGGCCTCAACCTTTACAGCTGCCATGAATCGCACTGGAGTGCAAATGGCTGTTAATATTACACATCACTGATGTTCTGTCCATCATCATTGACAGTCCCTTTCTTCTCTCCAGGGTTCTGTTTGAAATAAGACACCTCTTTTCCTTCCTTTATCTCTTCCTCAGCATCCTTCTCTTCCCCTCTGTGGCCATCACTCTTGTTCTATTCTTAGTGGTGGCAAATTTGTTCTGTGAATCAGATGCCACGTGGGCCCCCCTTTATAGTGCTGCACCGTTTGTTTTATTTATCTGACAGACGTCCCCCCGTATTGTCCTGGGTTATCAGCTCTCTCCTGCAGATCGCGTTACTGCCTATGTGAGGCTCTGACCCATCTCAGGGTTCACCTTAAATCTGATTCTTATCATTACCTCCGTGATAAATAGGCAAGGCTTAGGAGGAGATTACTCTGGTCGTCCTGTTCCCCTTTTCCCACTGTCAACAGTGCTCACCACCAGGCCCCGAGCTGTCATCCCAGTCTTAAAATAAGGAAGGCAAATACTCGACTCTGTTCCTCTAAAGATTTGGTGACTTTAGAAAAAAGAGGGGGACTGCTGTTGTTCTCATGTGAATGGTCTCTTATCTCCCGTGGGCATCCTTAAAACCCTCTTCCCACTCTACCTTACTCCTCTGAGAGTTAGTCAGCACATCGTCATACTGACAAGCGAGCTCCTGCATCGATTTTTCACACGGTTCTTACTAGAGGCCATAGTTTCCAAAACTTTTTTTTTTCTCCATTCTCCCATTCTTTTTTTCTTAGTAATGAAAGTGGTGTCATTTAAGATAAAATGCACACACTTATTATGCTTATCCTGCCTATAACATTTCTGTGGTCTCACCTAGTTTTTTTCTTTGTACTCCTGGACTTGCCATCTACAGATGTTGTACATGATTTTCTTGTGCTCCCATTGTGTGCATTTAAGACATTGCTATTTTCCTTTTATTTCTGACAGTTTTTGCAAAAATTATACGTATATATATATATATATATACATATATATATATATATATATATATAATTGTTTCTTTTTGTTAAAAAAAAGAAAAATTTTGAGTTTCATT
>JAOWBL010000018.1:17693175-17710757 GCA_028564865.1 Zenarchopterus dispar
TATATATATACATATATATATATATATATGCATGTATAAACAAATAATATATAATAATATATAATCACACCTGAGGGAGTCTAACTACCAGAAGGCAATGGATTAGATATTCAGAATAGCTACAAATACTTTGGGAACCCATGAGTGAATGGGAGCTACAAGAAGGCTGTGAGGAAGTTGGGCACAGCCAAGTACCTGAAAATAGCAATCAGATTTAGAAGAGGAATGGAATGAAATTGAAAGATCAAGTCTATGGCATCAACCGGTATGCCTTGCCAATAATCAGGCAATATTCAAGTACTCTGCTGGTATAGTAGCCTTGCCATAGGGGAGATGGAGCCACTGATGTAAAGACAAAGACACTCCTCACAATCCATGGAGGATGTCTTCCAAAGTTCAACGCCATGAAACTCTAAACTAAGGGGAAGGATGGAGGCTAGAGATTAGTGAGCCACCATAAAGGATGAAACAACAAAGATCAAAAAATAAATCCAGAAGATGGCCCTTTCATCGGTAGAGGGGCCCATGGATGACATGTACCACCAACAGACTGAAGATGTGGCTGACACTGAGAAGTCCGGGACTGGGAAAGGCTGGTCTGAAGGACAGCACAGGGACATTAATCATAGCAGCACAAGAACAGACCTTGAGCACAAGATAAAGGCCAAAGTCTATCACACCAGACAAGACCCCCAACTGCAGGAATATGCCAAGATGCCCTAGAGAGAACCCAGCACTCTGGGCCCCTGAGCAAGGATCTTAACCCCTAACTGCTCCCTGGGCGCTCCTAATGTGTACCTGGTAATGGGATAAAAGCAGACGACTATGCAATTTCCCTACTGTGGGACAAGTAAAAGTTGTTTTTAAAAAAAAAAAAAAAAAAATTCTATGCAGAATCCAGGTCTCTAATAGTGGACCTGACCTTGAAGAGCGAAACTGCCTGCAGAGCAAGGGTGGAATTTTACCACCCTATCCCAAACTATAAAATTTTAAGGACTTCTTCATTTATATTTCAAAAGTTGGATTTTCAATGCCAACTATCCAACTATTTTGTACATTTTTTCTTCTTTCCTTCCTCTTTCTATATGTTCAGGAGTTATTTTTCTTTTCTCTTATTTTGTAGCATGTAAATCAGGTTTCTTTGTTTCTCAACGTTTTGCACATCAGTGAGTAAATTATAGTGATGTTAGATGTTTAGCATGTTAGGTCTGTTAAAAATGACTTAAACAATCCAAAATTTAAACAATGTATTGTTCTGGTACTATTTGAATGTAAATGTGCATCTTTTTTGTACAGATGGATTAACTTTTACTGGTGCAACATAAAAATTCAAGTTTGCATGTCTCTTCATCACCTCTCCAAAGCAGTGGGCCCAGCAGAGACATTACCACCTTGATTGATAACTGATGGTCACTAACAGCTAACCCTGCTATCCACCACGGGGAAATATGGAATTCATTATTCAGTGGGGTCAGAGGTTAAACTGGGACAATGATAAAATTGGGGATTCGTTTGCTTTGCAGCGCAGATGGGGGAAGAAAGACCTCACGCTAACATTAGCAGCTGGCTTCTCTCACCTATATCATGTGGACAGTTTTAATAGCAGTAAACTAAAAGAAGTGCATGACCGGGTGATGGAGGACATTAATGTTAGTCCTGGGTCGCAATATCTAACCCAGGTTCACAATCTTTAAGTAAACATTTCCATGGATGCAATTCGTTTGACTACATTCATCAGTGTGAGATCTCACAGCTGCTGCCTCGCAACCTGAATGCAGCACACGGTCCACACACTGGTGGTCCGTATAAAGGATCATCTTATGGCAGATGGTTCTTGTATATTGTTTTAGAAATCACACATTTTTCCATCATGTTGTGGAATTTTATTTCTTATGCACAAATCTAAATACAATTTTATAATGTAATGTTAACAATAATGTTCTATTTACATTAAAGTCTTGACTATTAAATGTAGATAAATCAGTAGGCCAGTCTGGCTTTGAACCTTTTTGGTGTTGTCCTGTTTGGACCAATTATTGGATGAATTTGATCTCCTATCAAAAGAAGATAGAAAAGACCAACATTTTTTCCCCATCATGTTTGGACAGGCAGTTAACAGGAGAAGACGAGTGCATTAATGATGATAGATTCCAGATCGAAAGGCCTTCGTAGAACAATCACTCCCAGAATGCCATGCTAGAGCCTGACCTCTTGACCTGTGTCGGGCCACATAGCAAAGGAAATCTATAAGCAGATTTAGAAGCAGAAGTGACCAGTGTCCAAAGTGACTGGCCACTGAGCACAGGAGCCTGTTTGCTGGACAAACATACTGAGGCACAGAAGCCACACAGCTGGAGAATAATCCTGCTGGAGCCCTTCAGATATCCGGACCATGTAAATTAGAGGAGCATTAAGATATGCAAATCTTTTTAAGAGCTAATGAAGCACAATCTTATTTCAAAACAAGCTGAATTTTATCCCAAAGAGACAAGTTGAATTGAGTCTCTTGGTGCTTCTCTGTGGGAAACTAGTCATCTTTGAACTCTGAGAGGTTCCATCCCTGCTCCTCAGCAACCACTGTCACTGTGAAACTGCTGGTTCTTCTCTGAGGTACGAGTCTTTTTATTTAGGAAGAGTCCTGTTCACCAGCACACTACTGCAGCACTTCTGATTTATATCAGCTTGATCTTCTGGATAATCGAAATGTGTCCTCTCGTCACTACTACAAGAATGCCAAAGATTTTTTTCTTTTTCTCTCTGCACATATTTGTCTGTATTTTAAAACAAAATTAAGTGACTGCAGAAAAAGTAGGCTTAGTGATTCATTTCTATGTCAAACTCTTCGTTATTGATGATGCATCATCATATCTTCCTTAAACTATTATATAACCACATTTAACTACCCTTCCAATAATATTATGCAAGCAGGATTAACCAGGCTGAATCTAATTTTTGTCTAAATAAATAAAATAAAATCAGAGAAGGGTCTTCAATTGCTGTCTTTTAAAAGGTGGGTCAATAATTGAGTGATACACTGTTACGTATAAAATATTAGAAGTAAATTACTTTCCTCAGAATTCCATATTTAATATCATATGTAAAGACTGTTCAACTGATTTTACTCATCAAGTCCTTTGACCAGCCTTTACTTTAAGAACAGAGTGCAGGTATAGCTATTTCTGTGAAGTCAAGTTTCTGACTGGAATTTATGTAAGAGCTTCAAGGTCTCCAACAGCTTGGAAAAAATTTAGCTTTCTGCAATTAAATACAACCATACATGTAGACTCCTAAAGTAGTGTTAGTATTTGCTCATTTTTAGCTATCTATTTTTAAATCTCTAGTACCTTCTGAGCAGCTTTGCATAAATTCAAAAGCCTCTAGTGCTTACTGAACTGAGACTGATAATCATAAGAAGAGACTCTTCCTGAAAACAAGCAGGCTTAAGTGTTTTTGGATCGCTTGAATTCCTGGAGTCTTGCTGGTGGCCAGCGCTAATAGCTCATGAATGTGCACAACTCTGCTGTTGGTGAGGCAAACATATTCTTTAAAAAAATCAGCATTACAATATTAACATTTCCTGTACATAACCTCATGTTCTGGCTTGAGCCAGAATTGTATCCAGGATATGAAAGTGGACAGCAAAGCTGATGGACTAATGAAATGATTAAATATTAAAACCGGATGTCTCTGTTTGGTATTTACTATCCTCATTACCTGCTGATGTGTAACATACTGGATTATGTCATCTTTGTGTCCCTCACCGTGTAGCTATTTATGTGTTTTTCTCTCTATATTTTACAACCGTTGATAAATATAGATGGGAGAAGCGTTGTAAAATGACAATGGAGTCAGAAAACAAACAAACAAACAAAAACTAATGATGTTTCAAAGTTGGACATTTGAAACTGAATTTTTCAGGTTATTCTCAGATTTACAGTACTATGCCCTATGCACACTGGACTAAAATGACCTCTGGACCCGCAGTAATTCTAAAATGACCCTAATATCTGTATTTAGGTACGTACATTCACGCTGGATAAGCGAAGTCTGTGTTTCACCGTGATTTACAGACGTGACATCCAGACCAAGCATTTTAATTAGACAATTAGCTTTTATTTAACAAGAAATTTGAATATTGATTTAAAAGTATCTGATCAGACAGTGAAGAATTAGATTTCAGTGACTACGTGTCACATTTTGAGAAGGGACAAAATCTGAAAAAAGCATATTAATTTGCTCAATGCATTTACATCGGTGCACATTTAAAAAACATACTCTATGCAATGAATAACAAAAACAGGCTGAATCCATTGAGGCGCTGTTGGCTAACTTTCCCTCACAAACCAATGCCCATTTTTTGGAGACATCTAGAAATGATTTCAAAATGCTTTGTAGCTGGGCTGGAAAACATCCTCAATCCTTGCTGTACAATACACTTTTAATATGACAATTGAAGCTTTTGTTTTGGTGGATGTTCACTACCTGAAGATTATGACTGTACAAGGAAATTCTGAACTCCATGATGTAATGGAGTTGAAATGGGAAAAGTTCTAAAAGTGTTTTCAGTATCCTTAAAACAGAGTAGGCTTATTTTCTCTATCAGAGTAATACAACATATTTTTAGCTATTTTTGTAAGCCTTTTGGCCACATCTAACATGATGAGTCCTTGTAATAATACTGCAGATAAGTCAGAAAAAACAGAAAAGAGATATAATTACAATTACTGTACAATTATCTACGTTATTGTTTTCAGTAGGTCCATAAAATGTGACGTGTACCTTCTTTTTCAATTACCAGTAATGTCTTGCATTTCATGTGCTCCCAAAATATCACGCAACATACCATAGCGCACAATACTGGACTTACGCTGTATTTCTTCTTCTTTCGCTACTTCTGCTTCTCCTCTTGAATATTACTCTAATCCTGTGTAATGGAACAATATAACTGTGCATACTTACTATTCAGTTGCACTGAGAAGAATTACCAATTAATGGTGATATTACTATATCACTTGAGTTATATAAATGCAACTGTCCATTTCTTCACCAAGGAGTATTAGGCTATATTTCTTAGGTGATGGAAACCCTAACAGGGCCAAAGTCTTCCTTGGATCTTATAACCACTGTATATACATTACAGTGCAGGAAAACTCCGTACCAGTTGGTGGCAGTGATGCACCTTCTTTGCTGTTTGCGAACTACCACTGAAAAAGAGTGGGAACCCTAAAACTGCAAGCTCAGCGTGGGAGGAATTGAGATGGCTGAGTTTGCATACACAATGGTGGTAAATGAGAATAGAGGAGCCGAACTTGAAGGGGATAGTGACAAGACTGAATGTCATCTCCAGCTGTAAGCATACCCAATCAGCACCGAATCAACACTACATCCCACTCAGTAAATTTTCAGCTCTGGACTAAAGTACCAAACCAAGGCAGAAGTTTGTGTAGAAGTTTCTCAAAATTCCTGTTTAAATTTGGTTGCTGGTAATGGAAACGTGCCAACAGTCAAGGTCCTATAAGACTACCTTAGAACACCGCTAATGGAAACCTGCCTATCGAGGCATTACACAAATAATCTGCAAATATGAGTACAAATGTCTTTATAAGTCAAAATGGACACCATGCAGAGTACACCTTTGCAAGATTTCAATGTCTGATTAAGCTCATGAGAGGTAATCATATCCAGAATTCACAGTTTGCAAGTATGCACAATCACATTTTGAGATATGGCTGGAAGAAACAGGGAAAATGCAAATATAATTTTTCAAAAATAAGAGTAATCTAACAAGAAGAAAACACAGTCTCATACTATAAGAGCAATGACTCTGAAATTTATGCTGGTAAGTTTAGTAACAAAAACTTTTAAAAAGACTCAACAGACTATGTCCATATTGTGAAGCAGCTGTATGCCCATGTTAATATTTTATGGCATTGTTTTATGGCACAAGTGAAATATTTGGCCTCCTTAAGCATCTAAATAGAAAATCCTTAAGCTATTGTCTGCCTCACATCTAATGGCTGTCCATTCTGTAACTGTGATACATGTCGGCTAAAAAAGTTATTGTGTTAACAGGGGTTGTGAAGGAAAGGAGAAAACTCATTAGATTTAGCATCTGGGAACCCTGAATATCCATGTAAAATAAAATAAAATACACAGATGCATTCAGTGAAAGACATGAATGATATTTCATTCGAATGTTTGAAAAAATATACTTGCTTGGATGCTCGGAGAATCACCAATAATAAACTGCCATGGCTTATCAGTACCTGTTTTCATTTTCATTCCAATCCAACCATTACTTACTGAAATAGTGTGGTGTGAGTCTACCAACAAACATTCTTACAACGCTGTTTGTGTAATGTAAAGATTGCAACCACATCCTAAGTCAATACTTTGAGTAGACTGGGCCATTATGGTCAAAGTAAGCTTCAGTAAAGCACAGTAAACTTACCAATGCAGCTTTCCTGACAGATCACCCATTCTTTGTGCAGCAGCTGTAATTTGCCCAAACACCTGCCTTGACTTAACTATCAGCTGCAGTTCATGTCACTTTTTACACTTTACTCAAATAGGCTTGCAGTCTTTACAAGCATAGTGATAATCCTACCTTTTACTGCTGCTAAGAGGACCACCTCCATTGATTCTTACACAAGTAAACCCATAAGAGGACAACCTAACACTGGCTCTAAAGAACAAGCACCTGAATATTTTCACGAGAATTCAGTAATAGTCGTTCAGTTGTAGGTACGTTAGTAATCACACAAATTTCTCTGATCCCCAGTAAAAAATAAGTCGAACAAACTGTGAGATTGCATGTGGTGCTGAGGTGAATGAAAACAAACACTTTGGCAGCGGCCGACTTTGCATGTGTGTGCCTGTGTTTCTGTTGGGTTAGATATTGATTAATCTAATGTGCTTATCTGTCACTTGGGGGAGGTGTCGGTGGGGGGTTTCATGCGAATTTGTAAATGGACCTTTCATAAAAGTCCACGGGTACAAACATTGTGCATTCAAGGCCAAATTGTTTTCCATGAAAACTGATAGAATGATGTGTTCATCACTGAACAAACTTTAGTCATTATTTGCATTCAGAGAAAAATTCCATTGAGGGGCAACTTACTGATGGCTATTGCAGGATTTGGCTGTTCTTCAGTCAAACAGAATGAAAGCTGATTATTTTCTCAGCCCTGACGGGAGTTTTGTTTTTAACCTTCCTGGTAGATTATTTCATAGCTGTCAAGGCTGGTGTCCACCGGAGCAAACAGGGACATCTTACTCTGTCGGAAGCAAATTCCCAGAGTGACTTGTGCACTTCCTGGAATGATAAAGAGCAAACAAAAAACACCAGATATTGTGCTTTTCCTGGGTTCTGGTTTCTATTTGGGTTACTTTTTTGTTGTTGATGACTGGTTCTGCTTCTGGGAAAGTCTGATAGATGTGTAATCATTGTTATGAGTATGACCTATTCATGTAACTGGGGTGACTCATGAAAATATGATTTCCTTCATCTAGGTTTCATGTTTATGGAGTGAGTCGCTGCAGGGATCCCAGCCACTTTCCTTTATGATATTACTGAGTCATGTTGTAGCAGGCCATAAAAGGACAAATGCAGGGAAGCAGACTGATCAAACTTCTTGATCCTTTTGCCTGTTCCTTGATTGATCTACACTATGTTGTTTCTGTCAATGTCAGATAGCAGTTCAGTGTCCATTCAGTGATGGCATTCCTGCTGGGGAGGACTTAGTGATTAAAACAGACAGGTGTTTTTAGTCCTTGGAGAAATAAAGAAGGGAAACCATCAATGGCAACACGCTGCCATCATGGAGGAATATCCATAAAATAGATCATGGCAAGGAGAAAATGGATACGGGTTGGAGGCTTGAACAATCCAATCCATTATGTTAAGAATCATTACTGACTGCAAAATTAGTCAAAAGTTTGTCTTAGTACACACACACTCAAAGAGCAATATTAGTGTATTTTCAGCGTTTCTTTGGGAGATTACCGTTATTGTGCTGTATGTTCTTTACATCAGATGAAAGGTCTTAGTGAAGTGTTGAGTGCAGAAGGATCAAAATGAAAAAGCAAAACAAAGGCTGTTTAATGTTTGTTCATGTCCTAAATAGGCCTCGTCTTGAATCCTAACAGGCTATACTTGTGTTATTGTTTTCTTTAAAGGACTTGAATTCTTCCCTTTTTTTCAGAAGTTACATCATTTCCTGAGGTCTTAGTGAAATATTTCTCACATGGTTTAATCACAATAAAACAAAAACACAGAAAAAATACATTAAATCATTATTGCAAAGCATAATTTTCAAACATGTCTCATGCCTCTGTTCCTAGCAGCTGCCACGCTGCTGCTGAACTCCACACCCTCAAAAGAGTGTGTGCCGCTGATGAAACTGGTGTCACAGCTTTGTGGTCCCCACTTAAGAGGTGCAGTATGATGTGAACTTGGGTGGCGATAGGACAAATAAATGAATAAATAAAAAATGATGGGCTATTCTCATGAGCTCGGATAGGCTCCAGCAGACCCCCATGACACTGTCGAGGATTCAGCTGGTATAGAAGATGGATGGAAGGGTAGACTAGTCTTTTGTGGGTCACAACGCCTTGCAAACCAGTTCAGATAACTGAATGACATATTTTCTATCACTCTGCAGCCCCAAGTGAAATGGGAGCATTGTGTTATATTAGAGGTTTGATTGCCAATTCAGACACCCAAACATTTGCCTTTTAGGACAGAAAAAAACCCACCTTTATTTTCATATTTTGCCCTCATTAAATGTTGTTTCTTCTAATTATTGTGGCCATTAGATTTTATTCAACATACTTACAAGCAACCAAAAATGTACCAAAGGATGTAAGGAACCATACTTTCTCCAGTCTTATCTGAAAATTGAAAACATGCTTCCATCCTTACTTGTCAGTTGATGAAAGATGATCTGCCATCTTAATTTATTAGTTTTTTTTCCCATTTTTTAAAAAATAAATTCTACAATTGCTTTTGGTTGTATATTTGGTTCCAAGTGAGTGAATTTTCAGCTGTGTAAAGTCAAATGCTTGTCGTAGCATACAAACTTACCACTTGACATGAAAAAATGTGCTGAAACTGACATAATGCATCCAATAGTTACAGTAAGGATTTCCAGTTTAGTCATCTTGGTGAAGATGTTTCCGACAGTGCAGTGAATAAACTGCAAGCTTGGAATTAACATGTTACAGTATGTTTCTTGGCACATGTGTCCCTGAGGGTTCGCTCTGGCTCAGAGGCGTTTGTGTATCATTTCATCATCTTACAGTGTGCTGTCCTGACAGTCGGGCGGTATCATTGTGGGAAAACTAATTGGATTTCCTGGCTGAGTGTGCTGCCGCACTGCCACTGTGCATCTGTCAGCATGGTGATGACACGTCATACTCCACTGTGGCGCGTCTCTAGTATAAAAGGAAAGCCCAGAGCCTGCAACTATCATACGACTGGTGAATTTGTCACCCTTTCATTACACTGCAGTCACCCTGACTGTACAAGTTTGATTTATACTACTCCAAGTTTCAAAGCAGACTCAAACCACAGTTTAGAATTCTGTCAATCTGCTGCGACAGGATAATTTTATTTTGGCTTGTCTGCTATGGAAAAATATCAGCACAATGAAAAAGAGAAGTACTGTATATTTTGAACCTATTCAAAAGTTTGACACCAGGTTGGACTCAGCGTGCCGCTGTAAACAGATAAAGACTCTGGGGCAGTGGCCTTAGAGAAAGCAGCTCTGGTAGAACTAAAGAATGATTTACTGTATTCACCATTCTGCCTGCTCCTTTCCTTCAAAATAAGGCTAAACTAAAAGAGGAATAAATGTTGCTGGAGTTTTCCCAGGAATTGCTTAGATTCATTATGTGCATAACTTGCCTAATGGCACTCCTTTTTTGTACACTTCCCGCCATGCCTACCCATCATGCATTGCACAGGCTTTATATGCTCTTGGTGCAATGGGAAGGCTCAAAGTTGGTGGGGTCAGCAAGGGTGGTGTTAGAGATTTTTTTCTTCTTGTTTTTTTTTCTGACATGAAGACAGTGTACATTTTCTAGACAGCTTTGGATTCGCAATAGATGTTGCAGCATGTTGAAAGCAAAAACACACTTTTGGAGCAGAAGAGAGAGAATGGTGTTTTTGAAGCATAAGCTTTTGGTGAGAAAGATTTTTTTTTTTTTTTTGCTATAAAGAGTCCCCACAGCAAACAGAGCTGATTAATTCAGCCCCTTCAGCCCCCGTCTCTGAAAATGATTCCCCCCACAGCACAGGAGCACTTGGGCATGTTTAGCGCAAATGTAATTACGGCCTCGGTAAGCGGCCAGCTTTTTAAAGAACCCCTTCTCCCCCTCTTCCACTTCAATACCTGATGATGTCATGGCCCTTTGTGAGGTTGCAGAAACTCCTCAAATCAACTGCCACTCATGACCTTTTCAGTTTTTTTTTCTTTCTCCCCCTTTGCCCAACTCTTTCTTCCTCTTTTTCTTTCTCTAGTTCATAACCGAGGTTCCCTTTATGGGTTGATGAAGCAGCCCCCTCCTGTTGGCTCCCTCCGCTTTTGGAACCACTTTATGAGAAATGCATGCCCCCGTTTCAACGTATTGATAGTCCTCACAGACGTCCCGGTCTTTTGTCTTCCTGGCCAGCTGAAGTCTAAAAAGTTCCAGAACATGGAAAAAAAGGACTCGGCATACGGCTTTGTCCTGCCAATCCTGCCTCCAAACATATTTGACTACAGACATATTGCTGTTTGAGAGACCAGAGCAATGCAGCTTGGAGAATTTCAACCTTTTTTATTGCCACTCTTAGTGGCAGAAAGGAATGTAATCTGGCAAACAAATGTTGTGACAGACAGCTTGTCTGGAGGATTTTATGGCCCGTCTGTGCTGTTGGTACATGGATACGCCAGGCCCCTTGATAGTTAACGCTGCTCACATCCAGTTTTGTCAAACACATTTTTGATTGGTTTACTGTGTCCTTCATGTTGTCTCTTGAGTGTGTGATTCTAATTAAAAGGTCCAGCATTGCACATTAAAAAAAAAAAAAAAATGCTAATAAACCACCAACATTAGACTCACACCCTGCCAGGACATGACAGACAAATTACTGAAAATGTGTTTTTTTTTTGTCTTGTTTTGTTATTAGGCGAGATGGCCAGCCAGAGAAAAATGTGCCCTGTGTTTAAAAATAATTAAGAATTTTAGGATCCTGTCTTTTTGATGTACTTGAGATCTATGCAATTTTGTAAACATGTATCTAAAATCTGTTATGTAGGGCTGCACTTATGAATCCTAATCTTCTTTTCTTTTTTTCCATGAAGGACAAGAACATGCAGAAGAGTTAGAGGGTAGAGTAAATAAACAAAGGTATTTAACTCAAAACACTGCACAAGCAGGAAAATCCAAAAATCCAAAGACTGAAGTGAATAGTAACACAAGGAGCTAACAAAATGACAACAGACAACAAGGAAAGAAGGAAAAGCAGGACATTATAAAGATCCAGGTGATGATGAGACACAGGTGTGAACAATCATGAGAGCCAAGGAAGCCAGGCTTGCAAAGAATAACACTTTAAATGTTCTTAATAGGGCAGCACAGTGGGTTAGTGGTTAGCACTGTTATCTCACAGCAAGAATGTTCCTTGTTTGATTCCCTGGTTCAATTTTCTGTGTGGAGTTTGCATGTTCTCACTGTGCTTGTGTGGGTCCCCTCTGGCTACTCTGGTTTCCTTCCGCAGTCCAAAAACATGTATGCTAGATTGACTGAATACTCTAAATTGCCCGTGAGTTTGAGTGTGCATGTTGTTCCAGCAATAGACTGGCAACCTGTCCAGTGTGTACCCCTGCCTATCGCCTGCAGACCCCCATGACCCTCTAGGTAGATTCAGCGGGTATAGAAAATGGATGGATGGACAGTCTTAATAGGAACAACAACAAAAAGTCAAAACTAATGAAGAAAAACCCAGAACATGAATAAAACAACCCCCTTGGAAACACAGCAGAAAAACAAAAAAACAGAGGCCATAAAGCAAATACAGAAAACCCAAACTAACCAAAACCCTTCCCTGGATCACCACTGGTTCGTCATCAAGGTCTGCACATGTCTGTTAATGATCCATTCAATAGAGCAAGATGTGTTAGAGCAGGAAAACATCTAAAACACCCACAAAAATGGCCCTTGTGGCCCAGAATTGGAAAACCCATCCTACACTATGACAATGAACCTATCATTTGACTCTCTCACATGGCACACAGATGTCTATTCAGGCAATCTTTCATCTTGTTTCATGCAATGCATAATCCAGTAGCCAACTAATAATGCACTTGAACAAATAACTTTATATGGCATCTCTTACTTTCTAATAATAGTTTGAATTATTAAGACCTTCATTTAAACTATTTACTGATTTTTTTATTTTACTTGTTTTGGTTGCAGGTAAGTATCTTCCCCCAAATGAGAAGGGTGCACGGCCCATCCATCGTCAAGGAGCCCAGTGAGGTAGTTCCCATTTTGATTGGCCATATGGCCTAAAATCTACAACTGTCCCATTTTCAATCACTCATTTTATGTTTATCCGGTAAATAATCCAAAGACAATAAAACCAGGTAAGTAAGAATAGGTAAATAAAAGTAAGTGTGTAAAAACATGAAACATTCACAAATATCAAAGTTAAAATAGTTAAGATAGGTAAATCAAATGGCTTTCATTCCTTGGGAAGTTCATAAAATGTCTGCCAATGTCAATACAATTTTAAAAATGGATTCCCCTCCTGGTTACTTGTCTCAGTTAATCCTTCAGTTCTGTGAAGTGTTAGTGCCGCCTGGATTCTGGAGAGTGCGCTGCGTTGTGTGGTGTAGCACTCCTCTGTGGTTTTGTTGAGTACCTCTTCTCCTACGCAGCCCACCGGCAGTGGTAAGAGAGCTTATCTTGGTTGAAGTGTGGTTTTGGTCTGCGTTTCCAGTTAGCTCCAGGAATTCTGCCAATCAGCCCTCCAATGTAGATGTCAGGCCCCTGATGGTGCCAGCAATAATATGCGTAGTGTAGTTAAAAGAGACCAATGTCTTGGTTTAAAAAAGTTCAGGAAGGTTTTAATAAAATCGATAGAAAAATTCCCTAAAAATTCAGAACAATTGCAATCATGAGTGATAAAAATATAGCCTTTGGCTCAGAGTTCAATCATCAGTTCATCGTTTTGAAAATAAAATCAATCTAGGAAATAGGCCATAAAATCAGTAAAAGGGTTTACCATAAAATGACGTTTCGACCCTCTGTCGGGTCTTCTTCAGATTAGGTACACCAATAAAATCCAAATATACAAGTAGTTCTAAAAGACAGCGATAAGTTTGAGTGGCTCACCAGTCTTTAAAGGAAAAGATAGCAAAGTTAACTCATCGATAAATTACAAACAGTTAAAAAAAACAGTTTTTCAAAGACAGGAAATAGGTTTGTATGGGTAGCTTACCAATGGTGTTGTTGTTTCCAAGGTAAAGGACATATTAAAAACTAGACAAATGTGGCTTTTTATATACCTCATAACCGGAACTTCCTGTTTCAGATTGACCCGGAAGTCTACTGAATTTTTTGTTTTACTTGTTTTGGAAAAAAAAGCTTGAAACAAAACCTATTCAAGAGGTCAAACCTTTTGATTTTACTGTAAATTACTTACTATTATCACATGCGTATCTGTTTTTTTAAATGACAATAGTTTGTGTGTCATGAAAGGGCTGATGTAATATATCGCACACATCGTATTAGACCATTATTGCTTAAATAGGAGAAGTTACCCTTCTACATTGACCAGCAGAAAATGGGATGCCATGAAAACAACTGCACTTGAACAGCATTTAATTCAGAACTGAATCCATCAAAGTATTTTAAAGTGACCTCGTGAAATGAGGTAAAGAAAGTTACTTATTAACTTAAGCAGGAGACAAAGGCATCAGTGTTGTCTCGGCTGTCTCTCCCACTTGGTTTTAAAATTGTGTTTCACCTGGTTTCTAGTAGAGCACGCTAGTTTAGTCTCTGGGAAACTGCTTGTATATATTAACTCAATCCACAAAGAAGGTGGAACATAAAACATCATGTATCATCTTCAGTTTTTACACACTACGTGTTCTTTAGTGTGTTAATCACCTTTACTTTTTTCTCAGGCAGTACTTCCTGATTGAGAAACAATGCACTTTGTTTCAACTTGGAGAGTTCACAGATAGAAATGTTAGTTAGACATGACTTGGAGATGCTTTATTAAACTGCTGAGTGTTGACAGACAAGTTTTAGTACATTTTAATCTTCAAGGAAAGTGAATTTCAGAATGGCATTGACAAGAACTATTAAACTTCACTATACTATTAAATGAAAACATTCATTTTGTTAATAGTATAGTTATGCTCCTCTTATATGTTAACAAGTGAGCTTCAACAATCCACCTTGTTTGGTTTTTCTCATCATAAAAATCTCTCATCTGAGACTAAATTAGTGAATCAGAGCAGGAACTGTGAAAATCCATGAAGGTTTTCTCGGCCCCTCGGGACTTTCCAGTGGCGTCCATACAGTTTATGTCTAACTTTATTTGTCAGTATGGGAGGGAATTAGTGTCAGCACTCATTTGTCCTTTGGTCTGATTTTCCATCTCCTCCTATGGGTTGTTTTTTTTTTCGTCCCTTCCAGTCCAAGTGATTACAACACACTTAAAAGCCTAATTGGCTTTGGTCCTTATTAGGAATACTATTATACAGGCCTTGGGATTCTCATGTGTGCAGCCATCTGTAGAGAGGAGACACCATTCAGATCTATCCATAATTCAAACCATAGTTATTCTTTCAGTGGCAAGCCTGGGCCCTTTGTGAGCGCAGTTCTTATCCCGGCTTGCAGGGCCCCTCTCTGCTGTCTTTTGATCATTGGCTCACCTTTGTTCTGAATCAAATAAAAAACCTTCCATATAACACTAACCATTATTGTTCATTTGTTGCCAAGGGGCTTCTGGTAATAAATAAAGTGGCATTCAAAATGTATTTTAAGTAAAATAATGGAATGTTTGACAGTTTCACATTATTTTATTTTGAGACATGTTATATCACATGGTGATCATCATTATAACTGTTATTGTTACCATTATTACTTGTTGACTATTAGTAAACAACAAAAATGAGGTAGCAGTGCACTTCATCTTAACATTTGTGATGCAGAAACAGAAGACAGTTGAAGTTGAAGGTGACATTTACATTAAATTTATTTCCTGCATTTACCTTTTAAATTAGGTGTATAATACCTCCTTATTATTCTTTAAGCCTCTATTTCTTAAAAAATGAAATTGATAAAACAAGCCCAACTGAAAAATCTGAAGTGAATTTAAATACTCAACTGTACTTTCATAACACACAGATACACACTTGGTTGAAATGTCACAGTTCAAATTTTTTTTTATGAAAATCAGAGCAATGGGAGACTAAAGTACTCAGTAGAACATATTTAGTCCATATAACCTCCAACCCACCCAGCTATATAGATGTAAACCCAGAGGGTTTCTGCATGTTGCTGCTTTTGCTTTAGATGTACTTAGTTTTCTTTTTCGAGATGGAGTAAACTAAGTAGAGGATCGCCTTAACTTTTCCACTAATGCTATTACTTACATGATCTCGGTGCAACAATTACAGGCCCCTGCACTGAAGGGACATTTAAAAAAAAAACATATGTTTTATGCTTTTTTTACTTCTCCAAAGAACAAAAAGCAAATGAAACTAACACATTTTATCTCATTGGTTGTCACTTTCACCCCTCCTGTGAGGAAGTACAGCTGCCTCCTTGACAGTAGGAAGTTTATGTGATCTGAGGGAGCTCACAGAACTTTGGTACGTGTGATGGATGGATTGAGTCAGCCAGGTATATTAGAGTACACCGTCGCTGAGCTTCATTATCTGTTGGCCATATCTGTGCAGAGGAACCCGTCTGTCTGCCTGGGGTCTTCCTCAGCTGTAATAAGACAGCTCTGATATTATCTAATGACAAGGCAGACATCCCGGTTCCTGATGCCATTATCAAAAGTGGCCTCATCAATCAGACGGCTGTGTGACGGGGGATGTGTGTGTGATGACAGGAAAGATCGGTGATGAGAGGCTGGAGAGGAGGAAGAGGTGGGATGATTTGGGGAGTGTCGGGGTGGCAGGCAGGAAGAATCGGGGAGTACGCAGCTGTAATGAGGTGGTCCACCTAGGATCCCCTTCGTTCTAGCGGGGGTGTGGCTGGGAGTGGAGGAGCAACCTCCTCAGTTAGTTTCCAAAATTGTTCTTCATTTAACTGTGGCTCTCAAACATTTAATACTACCTCTTTATTTTCAGCTCACATCATCTGTGTTGTTAAACCTTGTGTACCCAACCGACACTTGTTTCACAACAATTAAGGATGTCCACTTTTACACAACAGGTGTCATTTTATTTTATGAAATAAGGATTTCACTCATTTCATGCAGGATTTAGAAACAGCTGTTAGTAAACTTCTCATGCATGAATTGTTTGATTGAATTGTGTAACTACATAATCCTGCATTCTTTCAGTTTAAGGACATATTGCAGCTTAACTCAAAGGCACACTTGTGTTGCTCAAGCACAGGAAATTACCAACATGCCGAATGAACTGATGAGCTGTGTGGAGGAAGGGGCTGAATTTATGCTCATGCAGATTAAAACGTTTGGAAATTCTAACTCTGTCCATCTGACATCTTTGTGCAAAAAGAAAAGCAGAGGAACCTTTGACAATGACATTTTTCACATGATTGGTGCTGCAGGAAAAAGTGCCTTTGAGAGGCAGTGAAGCCCAGGAAAATTGTTTGTTGACCACACAACAACCATCTTCTCGGGGCTGTCAGCCGTGCGTGGCATGAGGAATTCTTTTGAGAAACAGATTAATAGTTCATTTTCATGGCAGTTGTGCAGGCACTGAAAGGGAACGCATAGGGGGAAATGTGAGTCCTCAAAGAAAAATGAAATGATCTTTTCTCATTTTAGCACTTTAAGATCATTGTTCCTTTAATTCTTAAACTTAAAGACATTCATAGTCAAGATAGTCAACAAGCTTATATAAATGCTTTTCTTTCACATAAAGACTACTCAGCTTTTCCCCCAGGGTTGCTTCGAATGGACGTTTTGTCTTGCCCACTTGACAATATCAACAGGAATGCTTTCTCTGCAGCAAGGAAGTTTAGGAAGACTGTCAGTGCATCCTTACTTCCCCATAATCTCTGTTTTATTTTAACAGGGACTGCACAAACAATGGGCTATTTTTCAAAAATGCTTTGCATGCCTTTCCTGAAAATATTTGAATTAGCTTAGTAATAAAATCAGCTTTAGGTAAGCACAAAATTACCCAGAAGAATTTCTCAAACTTTCTTTAAGACAAAAGGCATACTTGGGTTTAAAGTGTTTTGTTTGTTTGTTTTGGCTCTTTTAATTAATATCATTCTTATGACTATAACTTTGTCTGTATGTACACACACATCTATCTATCTATCTATCTATCTATCTATCTATCTATCTATCTATCTATCTATCTATCTATCTATCT
>JAOWBL010000018.1:17710997-17746523 GCA_028564865.1 Zenarchopterus dispar
AAATATATATATATATATATATATATATATATATATATATATATATATATATATATATAATAGAGTATGCTCTTAAAGAATAGAGTATGCTCTTAAAGAATTCTTGAAAACGAGTCCTATATTAAAAGCATCCTGACATTTGCAGTATATTCGTTCTACTGTCTAGCTGATATTATCCAGGATGAATTAGGTAATGATTGGTTATCTATGCTCTGAAATTGATTTGCAGTTTTAGGAATGGCTTCACATAATTCGTTGATAATACGTGTGCTTGTGAAAGGGCAGAGACAGCACATTCTTTTACAGGTTGTGCTAAGTATTCATTTGGAACCAGAACATTAGTCCTTATTTGTTGCCAGTGTCACACTTTATAGCCTTGGGAACACGCTCAACAAACACTAACAAATCACTTTCTCGGGCCGCAGCAGGTAACCTTACGGTAAGTAGCACAAACTTTTGTCTGTTCCCAAAGTTTTTACACCAGTAATTGTTCTAAGTGCAGGTATCAATCAGAGCTCTTGCCATTTACAGTACATTATCTCCTACATTAGCTCACTTGAATTATGTGTGAGTGCGGGTGGAAACAATACAAACACATGAATGTGTGTGTGCGCGTGCAGGTATCTTGTTAGCTCGTGTCAGTGCGCGGTCAGAGAATTAGTGGCAGACACAGGTTAGCTCCTCAATAGATCAAGGCCCCGCTAATGGCGTATGATGCTGCGGCAGCCTCAGAATGAGCCATGTAAAAGAGCGACGTTATTGATCGAGCCTGGTGCGTCTTGTTGCCCCCAAACACCTGTGATTTTAATGGCACGCTTACTTTTTCATGGTTGTGGGAATAAATCAACGTAGCTGAGCTGCTCTGGATCAGGGGGCCCCAGCGACGTGGCAGAGCGCTCCATCACATTTTATATTGTGTTAATAATGTCAGATGCATGTGGGGGGAGAGGGCCCTGCGCACATTCATCACCGGCTCCGAGGTGCACGGGGAGAGGACGGGACAGCGTGTCTAGCTGGGAGACAGACGCCTCCATTGAGCTCTCCGTCATTCCTCCACAGACTCAGACAGAGACGGCGAGGATCTATATAAGCGCCATGCGACAATACGTCTGTTGGGCTTTGCCTGGGAAGGGTTCTCTCAGCAGCACTAAATTTGAGTCTAGCAAACATTCAACAAGACATGTGCTCTTATTCTTGCCATCGGAGAGGTTAATGGGATTAATTCACCATTTCAATCACTTTGAAATGTAGCCATAAATAATTCATATTCTCAGTGAAAAAAGGAAGACTTCTGTTCATTATTTTTTAAAAATTATTTTCATGCCATTTCTGCTCGGTGAATGACATGCGCTAGAAAAACAGGCTGAAACATGGAGAAAAAATTAAACTCCTGTCATTTTCACTTGTTTGAACTTCCACGTGGTAAGAGTGTTACCTCTCAGGGTTCAGTGCTCTGCCACAGAGGAGGGGGCAGAGGATCTCAGGGTATACCTTCTGCCAAAGCTCTTCTTGCACACCTTCCAGGAACTGCTCTTAATCTGGTGAGAATTACTGAGAATTTACGTATGCATATTTTTGACCTCTGGTTAGACATGAAGAGAAATCCGACAGATTTTTAATAACACGCATATTTTTCTTCACTTTTCATTCTTTCTTGCACTCAAATGTTGTTCTCCATTTTATCTGCTAGGAAAAGGCCTCAAATTTGCCCCAGAATTCCCACTCTTCAGACCCAGGTATTAATGAAAGCTCTCTTCAGAAAGACCTTCACAATATACATCAACAGGTAGTGAACAAGCAGCACTGTACGATTATTACAAGCTCTCGGAGTGATACCATGTAATCCACAGGCACCCATCCCTGCAGGCACTTAAAGACTTTGACCTCTTGCACTCTCTTGCAATGTGGTTAATGCAGATTACAATGGTCAGGCTACTGAGAGCCCTCCTCACAGCTGCTCCCACCTCTCCCAGTTCCCCACGGCTGTAATTTAGAAGGACGGGCCAGCAGCCTCCCTGTGGAAGCTTTGACTGCAGAGTCCACAGAAATTAGGGAGAAACTTTGTTAGAAGAAAAACAGAAACCATCCAGGAAAATACCTGTGTATATGAGGAGAAATGGACAGGGCAGGAGTAATCGGGAATCAAACAGGCAGCTCAGTTTGTCACCTGAAGCTGGCATATTCCCACTTCCATCTCTCTTCCTGCCAGTGAGCTCATTTGAGCTTAAGCAGGATCAACTTTCACAACACTTTAACCACATGGATATCTCTTTATGATTCACCCAAATTTTCTTTTTTCAAAAATTTTGTTCAGCCTCAAATTGTAACTGAACTGATGCAAAGTTGCTACAGTAACTTTTCACTTTTTTTTTTGTAACCTTTGAGGAGTTAGTAGAGACTAAAACAAAGGCTAAAGCAGCTAAAGCAGCAACAGTTATTTTGGACAGTCTCCAAGCCACGGGATTTATTACGCCTTGTCAGTGGATTGTTCTGTGTATTGAATATATTCTCTCTAAACTAATTGACCAGTATGGTGAGAGGCGCTGAATTAGGCAAATGGGCTCACGATGAGAAGTTGGACTTGATTTATTACTTTGAATGCAACTCAAATCAAAGGCTTAGCTACGCAAAACCACTGCATTTCCCAGCTGAAATCATTGTCATGCTTAAGAAAAGAGAGATTATGCAGACTTAATGAGTTTCAGTGGTTGAATGTGTTTGCTTGCTATTCAGGGGCGAAATCATATTTAATGGCTGACACTCAGTTCATGGCAGGTCCTCCTTTTTCTCAGTGGCAGGTCACCTTCATCAGTGGGAAGGCCCTTTCAGAGGGGATGGCCAAAGATAGGGTCTTACATTCATGAAAAGGGGAGCACAAATGCTGTGCATGAGAAATGAAATAGGAGAAAAGCGGTTGATTTGCACTCAGCTCTGCAGCCCAGCTTAGGCTTGGCTATAGACCTCAGCCGGCTGACCCCACTGTGCCAGACTGGGACCTCACTTGCTCTGGGAGACGCTTTTGTTTCTGCTGCTCAAGAAGAGCACTAATTTCATTTCAGTCTCGACAGACTAGTTGCCCTGGCTTCTAGGTGAAAAATGTTGCAGATCATTAATAAATTAAGACGCTCTTTCTTCTTTCTCGGAGCTGTTTGTCCCGATGTCTCAAACCAAGCCCACAGTTATATTTTCACAACTGAAATCGCATTCATTTGCAAATCGACTCTCTTCAATTAATTCTCAAAGACGGAAACTTGAAAAGGGCGATTAAAAAGTAGGTTCAGACCAGCTGCAAATAATTTGGTTTTATCCTGACAATCTTGTTGTCAGAGTTTTTAGTAAGGTTGGCTCTTTTGTTGCCCGTTCAAACTAAAGCTTGCACAGTCATCAGCTTTGTCCCTGGAAAAGATTTGAATATGCTGTGGAACTTTTATCATGATATTTGGATGACAGAAAATGTTGCCAAAGTGAGACAAACCGAGTGTGAAATACCAGGATTAACCTGTGGAATTAAAATTGAGCGCAGATTTCACTGGATTGATCAGTTAGGATTTAAAATAAACTTCAGCACAGTTAGCACTGAATGTTGTGGCATAAACATGTACATTTCCAAATGCTGATCAATACAACTGCTGTAATTTGACCCAGTGTCAATAACAATATGCTCCTGTTAGAAACAATGCATTAGCATGGGGAGTTATGAGATTAACAGTCATTGGCTGACAAATGGAGAAAAGGCCATCCCAGCTTATTCCACTTTAATAAGCATTGAATCCACTTTATTGATTATTCACTGCTAATATGCAGTAGCCAAAAATCAATAAGTAGCCCAGCTCTCATTTCAATATAAATCCAATTATTGCTATTGCTAAAGCTGAAGAAATTAGTGAGGAAATGGATCACCATGTTGTTTTCATTGGACCACCTATAATGACCTCCAGATATTTTATTCAGTTTACATCCACAACATGTCTTAGGTAATAACGTCTTATTCCAGTAGTTTTACATACCCTTTACTCTTACTTTGTAAAAGAGCTCATTTGGTTTAAGTTGTCAAGAAAAATATGACTATAAAATCAGTTAATCTAATTTGTCTTAAGGACTCATGAACTTATCCTGGTGTGTTCAGTATTTGACAGCAACTCGCATAGAGGAAAAAAGAAGTAGAGTTATTGTTCTGCATTCCTCAGTAGAGTTCTGTAATTCCACTTAAGTCACCCTAATCACCTGGTTACACATAAGGCAGTTCGGTTTTTCAAATCATCTCTAGTTAGAGAAGCGAACGAGACAGAGAGAGACATCTTTACTCTGTAATAAAGCATCCATATGGTGTAAATGTTGAGCTGGTGCAAATCCCTGCAGCTTAGCTGCAGAGCACGCTGGCAGGAAAGGTCATGAGCAAATGCTTCTCACTTAAGCACATGTTTCCTTTTTGTGCCATGTACATTTGTGGGTGATGGCATGACTGGGAGCTGCAAAATTATTCTGGTACTTTCTAGGACTGCACAGAAAAGCCATAATTCTGTTCTCTATGTCCTCATCAGTAATGTTAGTTTTCCTTAACTCTGATTTTAGCTTCAAGCTGAAAAATATGGAGGCAGTAAAAGCTTGAAACTGACATGCTTTCTGAAAGAAGCTTTTTTTCAAAAAAACCCCAAAAAACAATGTAGATTTAATGTGGTATTCAGTAAGTTTTCACAATGTGAAGGATTTTTTTTTTTTTTGCCTTATTCAGTGATTTCATTTACATACTGCTTTGCTCCCTAACATACAGGAGTGTCTGGTATGGGGAAGTTGGCTTTAGATACTTTGCGCCCTGCGGGTTTTGTTTTTGGCTTGCTTCCCAATGCCATCAGTTTCCATTAAGTTGGTATCTTGGGTTTGAATGCTGGGTGAACACCTTTGACTCTTTGTTGCTTTCTTTAGGGCCTTCCTGAGGAGTTTTTGCAGGGCTCAGTGCTGTCCTGCTGGGAGAGGCTGCCACTGTAGGAGAGTGCTGTTGCCATGCGGGGTGTGAGTGAGTCGGGGTGAACGCCAGGATGCAGCTTTTGCCATTATACCAGAACATAGCATGATAGCAAGTTGAACAGTGTTGCTTTATTGTGGTTTTCATCAGATGGCTGATAGATGTATAATATTACAAGCTTATTATTAAACATATTTCACTTCAATCAAATCTATAAATTGTAATAGTCCATTATAACTGATACATTATTCATTAGTTTTTCTAAATGATCTTTTGCAGAAGCATAGACCTGGGAAGGGTTTGTGACACCTGCCGTGTGTCATATGTTTTCTGCCAACTTCACTTGGATGGCTTTTATTTACTGCTCTCCAGAATCTGCTGCTTGCTTATGCCTACGTCTCCTCTCTTTTTTTCTGTGTTGTCTCTGATGATCCTTTAGATGACTCTGGTGTTAGGTATTCTAACACCAGGAGATAGGAGTCATCCTGGCACCGCGATTGGAAAGTAGCCCAAAGTAGCAAGCACACAGTGTGTGTTTGTGTTTCTACTCAGCCTGCAACTAAACTCAGAGCTCACGGGAAACGATACTTCTCTCTACCACTTTCCTCCAATCTCTGCGTGACTATGAGGAGCTGTATGAAATGTCTGCACTATTTGACTTAATTGCTGTGCTCCTCGTGGACATTCTGAGAAGGAAGAGGTTAAAGATTATGGGAGGAGTTGAGACAGACACAACCTTGGGATGCTTACAACGATATTTCACAACAACTATGTTCAAGACAAAGGCAATTTATCCCAGCATTAGTTTCTTCTTGTCCTTACTGTCCACAGTAAATGTCCAATCAATACTTTATATTCTACATCTTTTAATTTGATGTGAAAATAAAACTACATTAAAACAGGCTAATAGCAACATCGGTGCAAGGTTGCCTTCTGCAATATTTAAAATTCAAATGTGCAAATATATACTCTTAAGCAGAGATTTTTTTTCTATCATTTAAAAAAATGCATGTTATTAATCAATATCTATTGTGAAGCCACTGCACTATTTCAGAATCACAAACTCAGCTGAAAAAATCAACATACCTATGATAAAATAAAAAGCAGAACAAAGATGTCAAAAACAGCTGTGATAAACCAGACGATCATAAATATGTATTCTATGGTCGATCTTAGAAATTACTAGCCATGTTTTTCATTGTAAAGTGATGAGTGCACTGTGAGAGGGCTAGACTTTACAGAAATGACTCAAGTGGGATGAACAACTTCAACTAGTCTGTACATCCTTATTTATTATTGACACATTCTTTTCTTTATTTTTGTTTAATTGATTTTTATTTATTATTCACACATAACACACTCAGACATAACCCACCAAATCTCTCCTTAACCCTACACTCTGTGTGTGAACATACTACAGTCTCAGGTCTCCAGCCAACAATATGTTTCTCCAGAAAGTCCATCTGTCAAAGTTCCTGTCTTTGAAGCTGTATGCTTGAGATGCAGGGTGTGTTCCAGCATCGTCTTCTGATGTGTTCACGCGTCAGAAAACTTCTTAGAAACAACAGGTTTGGGTTAAAAATAGTCACAGTAAAGAAACTTTGTAAGGTTGATTAAAAAAGAAAAAAAAAGACTTATCTCTGAACTTTAACTGACATCAGTACTGTTGAAAATACAATTATCCACTGTATTCTTTTGAGAACAGGAGTCACGCTGTGAATGCTATAATCTGAGAATTAGTTAAAAAGAAAAAAAATAAGAACAAAACAAGAATGCCATACTTTCACCCCATCCCCCAGTCTCAAGTCTTGTACTTTGCCAAACCCTTTTAAAGTAGACAGTAGTCACCCTGGTCCTGATGGCTCTGCCCCTAATTACAGAGCAGCTGTAATTACAGAACCTGGATGGAGAGAGAGGAAAACCTAAATCCAGCTATTGTAAATTTAGACTCCTTTTGATACCTGTTTTTTTTTTCAGCATTGAGAGGTGCAAATAATCACATCAAAGAGAACAATGGCTGCACACCTGCCTCTGACAGCTCTGTCCAATTACATGCAACTAAACATTAGGTCTGTCTGCCTCCTCAGTCTGCTGACCTTACATTATCAGCACACTTAAGAAACTTGAAATGATGAGCTTTTGTAATGTCACTAAAAATAATGAGCAGAAATCTAAAGAGGACATGCAATGATTTTTTTCTCATTAAGAGCATATGTTTGGATATCTACCAACTCCAGAACCTTAAGATAACTTTAGCCCCATTGACACAGCCAGTTCATTCAGCTGTGTGAAATGTCCAGGAGGTGGAACAGGGTAGCGTTTTGTTACAGGGGTGCAGTGCCTTGTGGGGTAGTAACAGTGCCGTAATAAGTGGAAATAAACGCTGTGTGAATTGGCATTGTGGAAACAGTTAATGTAGATGCAAAGTTTCTGCAGTCAGACTGTCCTTGGGTACGGTGAGACATGGTCTGGTGGGTTGTCTGACACCACAGTTCAGGTGAAAAATAAAACCAAATAGCAGATGCAGCAAGGGGAAAAAAGACACAACAAAAAGAAAAAAACAGAAAAGCCAGGTTTTCAACCACAATTGTTAGAGGAATAGAAACTGACTGAAATGGTCATATTTTGAACTTTATCACCTGACTTGAGGCACTTACCACTTCTCAAACCCTGCTCCCATGCTCAGAAACCTGAATGAACCTCTAGGAGCTGAAACTGGGTTGGGTGTTGCTCCACCAGAAGCTTCCTCCTCCAGCTGCAGTAGATTTGCAACCTCAGTCAGCCACAGGGAAACTGAAGCCAACAGAGCTGTGTGTCACATGAGAACAACCAGGGAGAAACTTTATTTTATTTTATGATTTTTTTTAAAAATTTACTGAATAAAACAGTCAGTGACCAGAGACTTTAGGGACTTGTTGCTGACTCTGAACTGTGAACCAGAGGGAATGCCAAAATCCTGTGATGTTTTGTGAAGGGACAAACTGGGGAGGGAATATTGCACCTTCCTGGTGTCACTGTGAATGCAAAGCTGGAGAGTGGAGGCAGAATGAAGAGCACTGGATCACCAGTCCGTCTTTATGATGTGATTGCATGAAAATACCTTTTGTTTGGGGCCACCGGAGTCTAAAAATGTGTAATTCAGGGAGCAGTTCATATTTCCTGGTTACTGTGACATCACAGATCCAGATTGAAGTGTAATTATCCAACTTCCCCATCTTTCACTGCACCCAGTTTCACATTTTGCTTGCTTTACTGTAGCTATATCTGAAATGGGTAGCATAAAGCTGCAAGACCAAGTTCAAAGAATGCTGATTCCACTCACTAAAAAAAAAAAAAAAAAAAAAAAAATTGGTCTGAATACAACTGAAAGGATGGGCTAAAAAAGAGTGTTTTGTATTCCTGTGGCATTTTGAACAAAGTATATCACAGAAATTTAATTAATACTGAAGGAAATCATGACAAATTTGAAAAAAAAAGCCCATACATTATGGGTTATGAAAGTTAATTACATAATATTAATAACATAAAAGAACATTTATGTCATGAAGAGTGTTATCGAGAAAACATTTGCGTTAGCTTTAAGTGACAATCCTTTCCTCTCACACACAATGATCCATCCATCAATTATCTATACCTGCTAATTCTTATTTCAGGTCACGGGGCTTTGATGGAGCCTGTGCCAGCTCTTTACAGGTGAAAAGTTAGGGATACACCCTGAACAATCACCAGTCCATTGCAGGACCACATATAGACAAACAACCATAAAAACCCACATTTACTCCTATGCGTAATTTACAATCCCCTGTTAACCTAATACACATGTTTTTGGACTTTGGGAGTTACCCAGAGTACCCAGAGAAAACTCACTCAAGCACCAGGGTAATATAAAAACTCCACACAGAAAGGTCCCTGCAGGGATTCAAATCAAGAACTAACCATCAACCTATCCTGCTGCCCCACAGAGTGATGTCTAACAGGGTAAATTTAGAGGGAAAACAATGCTGTTCTCAACAATAGTTTATTTAATATAGCAGTCAAATATAAAAAGGCATGTTCTTGACAATCATCCATAAAGCATCCATGTCAATGCTCAGTCTGCATCCCATTGAAGAGTGTTACTATTGACACCTTGGGTCAAAGTTTACAATGATTTCCAGATGGAAGTGGAGCTCAGTGTGGGTCCGCGTCACAGAAAAATACATTTTGTTTATGTGCATGTGCAATCATAAGTAAGGATGCACATGAAAGTTTTGTGGATGCGTGTGTGTGTGTGTGCTTTCCTTTCTTCAGATATTTGATTTGTATCACTCTCCCTTTGGCTCATAATGTTTATTTATAATAAAATAAAAAGAGGTGATATTCTAGGGAAAACTGATCTATTATTTTTATCTGTAAGTTTGTAAATTATTTCCAACTTTAATGGGAAATTTGTAAAAAAAAAAAACAAAAAAAAACTACTCCCTACTAGCCTCTCTGTGTTCAGACTGAATTAAGTTGTCAAGTAAAGGTTTTTGAGAATCAAGATATGCGCTGGCCCCCACCCACAACACACACAGAAGCACATAGTGTTTAAAAGTTCTTACAGTGGGTTCTTACACTCATACTCAAAGTGCAATAATAATTTGTAAGAATTTAGCTGCTTTTGTCATCACTTCCCATCTACATCACAGTACCTACATAAGAAATGTCTACCAAACTGTACTCAGGACACTTCCAGGAGTGGGACTGCTGAGAAAAGCTTCCTCCAAGGGGCTGCTGGTGTTTTTGAAGGGGAGGGGCATACTCTGCGTTGTTCTGTTTTGTTTATAAGATGCACTGATCTTTGACCTTGCAATGCTTTTTACCTCCAAAAATGTTTATGAGTAAGTCTTACAATAACAGTAGCTTAATAAATTACACAATAAACAAAATCTGCAGGTAATAACTTCAGGTTGCCCCACCCCAAGCCCCTGCAACCCCACCCTCAGCCCCACCCATAGACTCATTTCTGGTACCAATTTTCTGTTCCAGGCTTATATGCTGCACCCTTTCTCTCCGATCCATTACACACAGCCCATCAGGACCTGCTTAGAGTTTAGCTCCTATTTTTATTGAATGCATTTTTTTCTTTTAACGCCTCTGCTTTTGAAGTGAGCGCTGCTCAGCTGTCATTTCCTGCTTTGACTGCCGCTCATGACGTGTGTAATAAAGTGCTGTGCCGTGTGTCCCATAGAGTGACCAGCCATGTAACAGTGCTGATGTTTAATACCCACAACCAGATGCAACGCCTCATTGACCCTGCTGTGGTTCACTGCCTATGCAATTACCCTGCAGGATATAGTTCATATCACCCTCCTATGTGCAGCATGCATTTGCCCACTTCTCTCCATGCCAACCTGGCCCGAGTGTATTTGTCAAGGCTTGCTGCAGAGGTTTATTTTGCTACAGTGAAATCAGTTGCATATTCAACCATCACTGTATGCTGTTTGAATAAAAGCAGCTGCAAAGTTCATTGTTTATTTGGGTGTCTGTATTTGCGTGCACATGTGCCCAATATGTGTATTCACTTGCCCTACCTGCCTCTTTTTACAACAGAGGGAATATGGTTAGCAGAACACGGTTATAATCAAGTGTAATCAGGACACTCTGCACATTTAGAAAAACAATCTCTGAAAAAAAACAAAAAATGTTACTTGGTAAACTGTTTGTTCCTTTGTCTGGCCCTCGTTTAATGAACCTAGATGGGCTCTCTGGCACATGAATTACATAGCTCTATGAATTTACTGTGGAGGCCTCTGTCTGAAAGAGATTTTTCAAACAAAGGTCATACTAGAGGACTTAAGTAGGTCTGGTTTGTGTGTCACAGCTGGAAATAAGGCCCTGGGATTTTTAGTGCTTTATGGGCCCGTTGTGAGGCTGATATAGTGCATTGTGAGAATATATTCTGAGAAGGAAGAGGTTAAAGACTATGGGAGGAGTTGAGCAGCTTGGCTAAAGATTTTTAGTGGTGAGCAAATTATTCCAGCAACATTACTAACAGACTGGAGACACACAACATAATCAATTTATGAGGTAATGAGATTTAGAAACAGTTGTTTTATAATAACTGGCACACACATTTAATAAGGGGATATATTTGCTTAATTTTTTTCTTTTGCACACAAAAACCAAAATCCTATAAACTCACTCCCACAAGGCCACCGTGTTGCACTGATTTAACAGTGTATTGTGTTTGTGTCAGCCAGAAACAGGCATGTATAACTTTTTCTGTTAGAGCTGACAATTTGATAGTTTCTCACACTTTGGCTTGCCAAGCCTTCCCATTTTTCTCCTCTGCCCATTTCCGCACTAAAGCTGACTGAGGTTTACAAATATTGAGCCTTAATCCTCGGGCCTCGGACAGCAGGGCCTGCTGTGTGGCGCTCAACAAATGACTGAGTGTTCATGAGCGAAATTAGTTCAGAGAGGCCTCTGTTTCCTCTCCACGTATGTTGATATAGGGGCAAATAAAAAGCTGTATGAACGTCCAGCTCCAGTTCATAAGTACCTCACAGAGCCACTGAAATTAAGCCCTTGGCCTGCTGTATTTTCAGAAAAAGCATGATTATAAAGGAAGGTTTGCCTTTCTGTCAGTGCCATGAGTGCATAACCCAGAAAAGCTGCTGTGGCTTTTATTCCGTTTTTCATAACGTCACTCTCAGATGACCGTTTTCCACATTTATGTTATTTTCAACATTGTGGTTACAACTTTAAGACACTGAAATACTTTATTTTTTACAGCATCTAACATGCAGTTACACCAACTCACAATCTTACAAGTTAACACACACTCACACACACTATAGCACCTTGCTTCAGCCGATGTTTATGAGATGCCCGGTTCCTCCCCCATGTGAAACCATCTGTGGACCTTTGTTTTGTTTTTTGTTTGACTCAAGCTTGGGATTCGTGGCAAGGTTGCACACTGGGGGAGTTATGATGTTTGTGGTCTCCTGATACTGTATGTCCTGAACAATGTGTGCTCCAAAAATAAATATTAATCCATGCACGGACTTTGTTCCCAGCCAGCCGCGCTGTGTGTATGCGTCTGTGTGTTCTGGTGTGCGCAATGTGTTTCTGTTTCTGGATCAGGCCCAGCTCTTGCCCCATTATCTCTCTGTGTCTTTGTATGTGCTGATTTATTTCAACAGTGCTCTTTTGGCCAAGCTCTGGGTGCCTCCTCTTTGTCAGCTCCTGTGTGAACGCAGAAGCCTTTGACCACCTTTGACAGTGTGAATATTTTAGCTCCTTTTAATATGCAGCCTGAACTTTTATGTAAAGATGAGGAGTAGTGGAGGGGGGAGGCTGAAGGGAGGGGAAGAGAAAAGGCACGGTTTTTCAGTGGGGTGAAGAAGGGTAATATGGGAGTTGTGAGTAAATGTTTCTGATATTTAAAATTGATGATATGAAGCAGCTGAGTTACAAAAATGATTAAAGGAATTTAATTAAGTATATTTGCCCTTTGTTGCACTTAGACCTGTTGACTGTGTGTAGTCTTCCCGGGTCAGCATAACTCTGAGCTTGCAGCTTAACTCACTATATGGTATTACCAAATAATCAGGATGTTAATTTTTACTAAATTCCAAACGATATACAGTTGAAATCAAACTGTTGTCTTAAATGTTTGTGAAGTGATAATGATTTTATTGCTTCATTTCCCTGAGGACCTTTTAGTTGCAATTATTGTTCTAAAGAGGACAAAAATTCAAGATATCAGGACAGGGATGTAGACACAGGTCAACATAGTCCAAAAAAAAAAAAAAAAAGACAAAGCAAGTCAAAAAGAAGCACCAAAATCTAAAGTTAAAAAAGAAAACAGTAGGAGAGACACAGGAGCACTGGGAGAATGGAGGAAAATGACCTGATGGACTGAGGAGAGGCGAACTCTGCACAAAATAGACGAGGAAGGAATAAAAAGGCAGGTGGAACTCCTCAGGAAGGAGCAAGCAATCACACAGAAACATGTAAAATAGAGGTGGCACACCACAACAGTGACTTTCAAATTTGAATTTGAAACAGACGAACAAACCCAACATGATCTCTAATTTTGTTCACACAATGGATGTGCCAGAAGGCCGCAAATCCACCATTTGTTAAACTTTCCTTCTTCACTCTGACCAAGCTCAGTACCTTGTCGCAACCTCACAGTCTCAGTAGTTTTGTCCGCTGACTACTTTCTGGAGCTTTCGAACAAAACTGCTGTGTGCTACAACTATTTGAACTATCCCTGTGAAAAAAACTCCGGAAAAGTTGACTCTCCATGAATATGAAGGCTGTTGCCAGAATCATTTCACTGAAATATTTATTCAAGATATTTGTTGGACAACTCTCCCAAAACTTGTTCTTTAGTTTGGTTCCTTGATTAATTCAGAGAGTTTTGTTTTTCTGTGTGTTTACTGACTTTGCATGATGTAGAAAATCAAAATGACTCCCCATAACTAACATTTGGCTGCATATTTCTACAAAATAATCTTAAATATTCTTTGACCTCACAAATACAGATGTGGAAACACGCTCCAAAGTATCAAAGTTCAACAATTGTTTCTTTAATTTCCAGGAAAGCAGCCAGTGCAGGTCCAGCCTGTTGCTGGGTGGCGGTTTGGGGCCAACAGCAGCATTCATCTCTTTACATATTATTCTGACAGTGTTTGCTCAGCCTTGCTCCTCTTTTAATCTGCCCGATGCTTCAATATGTGGACATAGTCACTGTGTATCTGTTAATGCAGCTGCTGTTTGTTTTTGCTCTTTTTTCTTTCCCTTTTTGATGAGAGCCCCTCTCCTACATGCCCAGTTCTCGTTTCTCTTCCCATTTCCTGCCACTCTCTTGTCATGTTGTCCTTATCACTGATTCCTGGATGAAATCCGCTTGGTGTGCTGCTTTTTACTAGACTGGTGAAAAAATTCTTAGACAGCTTTACTTCAACTTGATTTTAACAAACGTGTCCTTTTGAGCCTGGAGCCACCAAGACAAAACTTTCCCTCACTTGTCTTAATATGCAAACATGAACTGAAGTTCATACTTGATGTTTGGCGTGTCACTCCACCATCGTGGCTATAATGGCACAACACAGCAAACCATAACGCAGACAGATAGAGTGGAGATTATAGAAAGACAGACAGAAAACCTCTCCAACCAGACAAGATGGACATGGGAGGGAGTGAGTAGGAGATTTGTATGAGAGGCAGAGGGGGGAGCGGCTGTGTCGTGGCAGGGGTAGGCCACTGGAGCGGAGAGGCCCTCATGCCCCTGCTGATCACAACAGGGGATTAATTATGTCAGCATAATAAGTACAAATGGTGATCTGAACGTGGAATTAGCCCCCCGAGCAGAGGCTTCTGCAGCGCGCAATGGAGAGGAAGAGTGGGTGGCAATGGTGGGGTGGGGGAGGCTGTCCCAATTTGTCCCAGTCTGTCTGTCTATGCAGGCACAGGGGTGGAACCTCGGGTGGGGTGGGTTGTTGTCTGTCGGGGCTGGCAAGCTGACTAGCTGGCAGACTTGCTGAAATGACTGCCTGAGCGGGTGGTGTGGGGGCCTGGTCAGTCATCACTGTTATGATTTGCATGGATGTCAGTCTCAGCGGCAGGAGGACAAGTTTCTAGCTGAGCTGGATGCGCTGCCTTTGTTCAAAGTCCTGTTCATTTCCCAGTATCCACTGTGTCAGCCAGTTCAACGACCTTGGGATGAACCCATTTGGTTCGTAGTAGTAACTAAAGAAGTTACCATGTGCTTTGATTTTTCACTTCACAATATTACTCAAATAAACTTCTCTCTAGTAAACAAAGCAGCAAGTCTTTCCATTCTTGCTGCAGTGTTATGGATGAGGAGTCCAAGCTTAGGTTCCAGCTCTGTTTCAGATCCAGGTCGTGCTGCCCCGGGACTCAGCCCAGAGACAACATGACCAGCAGTGTACAGTATTCATCCTCAGCCTCCCTGTTGTAATAGCTGTTGTCCCTGCTGGCTCGTTGCCTTCAGTACTTCCCCCTTGACCAGCTCTGTCAGCACCACACATTCTCTGTGCAAAAATGCAAACAAACAATGGGGTTTGACTGGGATGGAAAATTAGACGAGGTACAACAGTGGGGTGCTGTATTCATTTTTTTTGTATTTTGCAAGAAAGGTAAGCACTGACTGCAAGTTAATCAGAGGATGTACAAGAATTGTAGATGTCAGTGCTGACTGTATTTTATTTCTAATCGTAGGGACACAGAAACAAACAATCATACAACCTCACATCTACAGTCAATACAGAATTACAAATATATATCCATACATGTTTTTGGACTGTTGGATGACTCCCAGAGGATGTCTGCACGGAAGAGAACATAAAAACTCAAGAAAGAAAGGGGCAAAATGAGTTTTAACCCCTTGATGCTTGATGTTGAATCTTTGACACATACCCTTCTGAGACCTCTGCACCACCCCCAGAATCAAAACAACAATAAAAAGAAGATTTATACAATTTAAGAAATTCTAAAATAAAATAAAAATAGATACAATAAAAATATAAATATACCTAATGTACTCACAGGGGTACAACAATATTGATATCTAACAATAATCTAACAATATTAGAAAACTGTTAAAGTTTTCTAATATTGTTTTTTAATATTGTAATTAAGTTTTCTAATAAGACAGAATTGGTAGTGTTTTCTATTTCAATATAAAACAAAGACTTTCAATTTTAAATTTGATCATGTTCTGTGTATTACTTTATATATTGGGCATCAAGGGTTGAAACTAGAAACCTTCTTACACAGACTAAGAGCATCTTTCAAATTATTTCTACACTTTCTCATGGAGAACGTCAAAGACAAAGCATACTGAAAATAAGAACTGTTGAAACTAACTGCAAAAATACCACAGAAATCATCAAATCAAGCATTTTTGAAGCATTGTAAAACCTTAGCATCTTCACTGCAATTTTTTTTTTAAAAAGTATATCTCATTTCCTACTACATTTATGATTGTTGTTTAATTGCATTCCTTCACTGGTTAAGTAATCATTATCTTTTTAGCTGTTGATACCAATTAATAACTGTGGCATGGTCACTGTAAAGTGCAGCATGGCTCACAAGGCCCAGGAACTCTCAAGAGTTGCAGGGCTCACAGCCAGTTTGTTCTGAGTAAGTCTGTAAGGCTTATAGCAGCCAGTCCAGATAATGATTCCTCATCTATTGCAGCGAGGTTGCTGATGGGGGAGGTCATATGCAGACTCAGGCCTCATAAATCCCAGCTCTATGATGAGCACTCTCCGTATGAGTGATGGAGCACAGAGGCAGCCAGTTAAGACGGCCTCTCATAAACATGTGGTGCTGCCGCCCTGACACTGTCAATTTTCATATTTCATCAGTTATGAGGGGAAGGGGGCCTGAGTTATGTTCCCAGCTGACGCTTGTTAAGGAGTTGAGTTGTACTGCTGACAGGCCAAATAGAGAGAGAGAGCAAGAAAATGACATCCGGCACTTTTAATTAAGAAGGAGATGATGATATCACAGTAAATAAGTGCTTTTTCTCTCAAACATTCCGGGGTCATTCTTTTGGTTATGCAATATCTCTTTGGGGATTAATAAAGTACTGAACTGAATTGAACTGAATGTGGAAATGTCTGTGTGGTGGTTTGTAAGGAGTTTGCATCTGTAATCATCCAAAAGTGGAATTACTGGAAACTGGAAATGCACTTCATACTGTAAACATGAATACTGCTTATGTTGTGTAAGAATGGACTTCTGTGCTTAAACAGGTACAAGCAGTCAGAACAAATAATAGGATGACCTCAGGAGCTAGTTCGAATGGGCAGATTTGAGCAGGGTCTTGTGCTCATCGTCATACCTCTGTATGGTTTATTTCGACATGTCTTCCGATGTCACACCCGCTGAGCTCGCTGCATTTCTTAAAAATCCTATCTCCTCCCCAGCTTCTAAATACAGGCTCTGAGTCAATGAACCGGGGGTTATGTTATGTTCATCACCCTCAATATCTACCTGATAAGTGAGTTGATCAGACTGGAGCCTCGATACAAAATCTCAAGTGTGTTTTATCAATAATAATGTATTTGAAGTCTTTACTGTGTGCATAAACTGACTGAAAACACCCCTCTATATTAAACCAAAGCATGAGCGTGAATGGCTGTGGCTCACAAGGAAGAGCGGAAGTCCTTCAGGCTGAAGGTTGCTGGTCTGAGCATGAACTTCTGCAAATGAGTGTCAGTGTCCTTGGGGAAGATACTGAATCTCACATAACATAAACTAGCCCTTGCTAGAACTACGTTAAGGTTAAAAGGTGCTGGATAAGTACCTATGCAACTGATTTAGTAACTTTTAAAATTTTTCATCATTAACACAACTGGTGTATGTGTATTTGCTGCTCTTGAGCTGGGTCAGAGTGGAGCATCTGGTATACGTGGCAGATGAAAGATATTTGAACTGATACTGTCTACTCCTGGTGTGGAGGTCCACTCTCATTGCTCCCTGTTTACTGAGTTGTCACTTGTTTTTAAATCTGCTGACTAAAGACCTGCATTAACAGTGTTGCTCACTGACCTGAACAATATATCCGTTCTTATGAACCCATGTCATTTTTTGCAGCTGGAACTGGTAGAAGAAAATATTGACAGCTTGTTGCAGTATTAGTATTATAATTTATTGATCTCATCTTCAAATGTAATATATCATATACTTTTGTATAAAGTGTAGAATACAGTAAATGATAGTGGTCATCCATTCATCTGCACTTTTCATTGAGGGTCCCTGTGGTCTACTGGAGCCAGTCCCAGCTGTCTTTAGGCTGGATAGACTCTGGACACATCGCCAGCACTGCTGACAGCTGTTGCAAGACAAACAAACAACCATCATAAACCAGCTCATTTAAGCTCAATATAATTATGGCATGTCATGGTCTAAAAGTTACAATTAACATGTTAACAAACTATCGTATTTTCCACACTATAAGGCGCACTTAAAAGCCTTTAATTTTCTCAAAAACTTTTAACCCGGTGTGCCTTATGTGTGCACTGAGTTCCAAAATCTGTAAAAATGTTGTGCGATTTTAGTAAGCGCTCCGCTTGATTGACTGTCAGACCATTTCCCGCCGACATAGGGACATAATACATACACTATGTACGCCGGCAGCGATAAACCAATGAGAGAACATTACGTAAAGCTATGACCTCCCCCACACCTCTGGTAGGTAGCTATACTATACTACCGGTATGCTGCAAAACAACATTTGTTTGGCTAAGGACCCCCGAAAATGGCATCAGCGAAAAGACATCCCTACGAGGCCCAATTCAAACTACAGGCTATCAGTTACACGGTTGTAAATGGGAATGGAGCAGCCGGGAGAGAATTCAAATCAATGAATCTATGGCCCAGCTGTTCAATTCAGATACAGAAGATGAGGACTTTCAATGGATTTGTGACAAAGGATTGATCAAAAAAATAATGTGTGTATTTTGAAATACGTAGTAGAATAAAGTTCAACCAAACTCACTGTTTTGCTTCCGTTACTTTGTTTTAGCATGCGCCAAATAATATGGTGCGCCTTATGTATGGCTTAAGTACAGAAATAGACCCCGAAATTGAGACAGCGCCTTCCAATCCGGTGCGCCTTATGGTGTGGAAAATACGGTACTAAGAATCCAAAAAACTCATTCATTTTCATATTTTTAGCAAAACTTAAATCGAAACAAAGTTGTTTTGTCAAAGAATAAGCGCAGTCAAATAGGAAATTAGAGCAGAAACATAGCAACATGTTTATAGTGTAGAACTACGTAAGCTATGAATGAGCTTTCCATGCATGTTTTATGTTACAACATGTATTAAAGAGTCTTTGCTGGGGAGACTTTTATGTGTTGACATTTTGAAGACAATATCAATTTGTGTTATATTTACTACACAGTGTAGTTAAGCGTGTTTATTTAAAGAAATAAAATAAAATAAAACATCATATCATATATCAGTGAATGCATTCTGAGTGAAACCAAAAGAAACAAACATGCTCTTTGTGGTGACTACAAACAGCAATCAGGAGGAAAACTGTGCAGTAATCCAAGGTTGAATATACATAACTGGATTACAAAAATTATCTGAGCTTTGTCTCCAAAAATAAAATACACTATAGAATGTGTTACTTTAGACTGATTAAATGATTGTTTTGGACAAGCTAAATAAGTGATACAGAGAAAAAAGGAAAATACTGCTCACTGTTACTGCTCACTGGCAGGGGGGTTATAAGAGGGAATGGGAGGGGTGAAGGGTGCAGACGGCTTTAGGAACTGGATCTCTAATGGGACTTGACCACATGGACGGTTGTGGGACGGAGATTCAGTGGTGATTCATGTTGAACTGGGAAATCAATTTAGATAAGTAAGGCCATATTTTGTCTAGAAAAAAAGTTTATCATATATTTCTACCAAGTGACTACATTTTCAAAAGGAAACCAAAAAAATGACTCGTGACTAGTAATTATTTCAAGTGAAAAGAAGCCCAAAGTTGCGTATTATGAGTAGAATTGTTAACAACAATTTAAAGTACATCACAAGGACAGACATAAACAACCACATACCAATCCAACCAGCCTAACATTTATGTTTCTGGGCTGTTTGAGGAAACAGCAGTAGCTGGAGAAAACCCACAGGATCATGGTGAGAATATGCAAGAAGTGTCACATACCCACATTTGATCCAGGAAGCACCTAGCCTCAGAGACAATAGCAATAACTACCAATATCCGTTCTGTCCCTCAACTTTAATAAACTAAATTTACTCATACAAAATACAACAAACAAGATTATCCAGCACATAATTATCAGATGTCTAAATATGCGGGTATCTGATCAACAGAGCAGGACTCGCAGCTCTTGTGATCACTTCCTGTTGCTAAAGTTACACACAAGGACAAAGTTGTTGGTACCTTTCCATTAAAGAAAGAAAAACCTACAATGGTCACTGAAATAACTTGAAACTGACAAGAATAATAGTAAATAATGATTTAATGAACACTGACTAATAAAAATCAGACATTGCTTTTGAACTGTGGTTCAACAGAATCGTTTAACAAACCAAACAAATGAAACAATACTGCATTCGTAATATTGTAGTAAGAAGATAAATCTAGAGTGTAGCTGCATTGTATCCACACATCCAAACAAAGCTGGGATCAATAGACAGTCATCAAGAGTAACAATACATGAAATTATCTATACGCATGGGTTTTTCTACAGTTGTAAATATTAACAAAAAGCTATTGTTTGTATTTGTGATCATCAGATCAGCCTTTACACTAAAGCCTTTTATACACCATACTTTTTAAAGGCAGGCTTTGTTCCATATATCCTGCCTGGTTTTGAATGTGAACACCATCAGGTGAAGGGGCGGGACATAGCTGTTGTGTCTCTGTTGTGGATCGGGCTGTGATGGCGGAACATGCCACTCTTGTCCTGTCAATCACATTGTTCCGCGTAGCTGGCGTGTTGTGTGAAATCACACACTAATGTGGTGTTTAGCTGCTTTTGTTCGGTTAGTGTGAATTAAGAAAGATGAGCAGCGTCTTTGACAGGGATGGCTTTTTTGTGCTGATGTGATGCAACCTCTGAGTGGAACCTTCTTTTGCTAATGACTGAGTGTTTCACAGTTTACTATCAAATATCTGGCTGTGGAGCTTATACAAAATCATCTCAACTACAAATTTTTCAAAAAAAAACTTGCAGGCATCTGTTAAATTCTGCTGCTTTTCTGATAGAGTCTATAGAGTTGGATCTGTGTATCGGAATTATGAGATTGTATTTACTTAATGTTAAGATTTTTATTTACTATTATTTTTTTTATTTATTATGTCCCAATATGTAAAACCTAGAAATGAACAAGTTTCCACTTTCTTTTCACAACTGCATTAAGATGTCGTGAATAGAAATTGTAGAAGTTGCAGAAGTGAGAGAAGCTCAAAGTAAAATAAACCTTCACACTACATGCGGAGACAGAAAATAATCTTTAAATTAGTCTGCCTCAGGGTATGAAGAAAAAAGCAACTGATTGAAGGTGCCAGCTCACGTGTTGTATGCTTCTTAGTAACGTTCTCTGTTAGGGGACAGGTGCTATTTGATATCAAAATAGCTCGTATTTGCGTGAACTGGCAAAACCAGATATTTTCTCAGCTCTCTTTACACCACAGTGGGTGTCTGCATACAATAAAAAACAAGCATTTTTGATGAATGCAAAGAACTTGTCAGGTCTGAGACAGACTCAGATGTGGAAACAGTTTCATCAAACTTATTCAGGAATTACAAGTAAGAATTCTGATTTTTTTTCCTCCATGTTTTTAAGTCAAATAACCCTAAATCCATTAGAACAGAAGTCCAGAAGACGAGCTCAGAGGCTCTAGTAAATACAGAGAGGTAGGTATGTGTCACCATGCAAATAACAGAAGTTGCTCAAAGAGATATCACAAGAATGACAAAGCTAGTGAGTCTGCAAGATGACAGTCTTGCAGTCTGAGCCTGGTTTGGTCTGGCTTGGATAAGACCTGAACAGCAGGTGGGACCTGACTGCTGTACACCTGGAGCCACTTCTGTAATTACGGATTAACGGGGGAAGGGAGGGAAGAAAAAGGCCAGACCAGGAGAGCCCACAGGGCTGTGAAACAATTAAGATGCACATTAACTTCTTAGTCAGTTCTATGGTCTAGAATGTTGCAAAATATGGAAATAGTCCACTCCAATATCCAGAAATATTTTTGTATGAAATTTGGCTCAATTAGAATCAGAAACAAGAAAATGAGCTGGACTGTAAGCCAAGTGTATTGGGTGAAATATTCTCATTCTCCATATATGTGTTACTAACAGCCTTACACACACAACATTATGGAAACAGACAAACAAAAAACCCTCACACAACTCAATTTATTCTGAAACTAAAATCCCTGATCAGTATTAAGGCCCCTGCCAGGCTAGCCATGACTGATGATACACACTGAGTCACACGCCCCTCCTCCTAAGGTGAGTAAAGTTCCGTGTCACTTACTGGAATATGTGCTTCAAAAACACAAAGGAGGCCTGACACACACACACACACTCACACAAATATATCCATATAAATCATACTGGACTGCTAATGACTCAGAGGGTGGTTTTCTTTGCTTTCTCTACACCCACATACCTCACCATCACCACCCACTGAAGCCCAAAATAATCTCCAGCGTACATTGGACCAGGTGTTCCTAAAACTGAGTGAAAAGAATTAAAATAACAAATGAACATTCATTGCCAAAGTTGTCATCTGTGTGATCAGTATGAAAGCTTTTGTATACACAGACGTGAGAGATGATGTCAGCTCTGCTACTATTCAGTTATGAGATACGCTGCAAAAAAATATCAGTCCCTTAATCCTGATGGAGGAAAATTACTTAAGCGATTGAACCCACATAACCACAAGTGTTCCTTTTCTGGTTTTTAATTGATGAACTTGAACACTGTAGTAGACCACATCTGTTCATTTGCCATCAAAGTGCACATTACATGCTCTAGTCCACTCCAAGTACAAACCCTAATCCAGTGAATTGAGTTGTAACAGAGGATGCCAGAGTCAAATGGATACAGCTCTATTCTATAAATTAAGTAAGATTTGATGCAGGCTCAGTGAGACAAAAGTAAGGGTATCAAAATACCTTTTGGCAATCCACTTACCGAGGCACATATTGTGCTTCTGCGAGAACAAAGCACCCTAAGACTATTTCCTCTTATTGACGCTCCTGGCAAGTCTCATATTTACAGAATTTTTATGGCTTGACAACCTACAATTAAACTTGTCATAACAGAGCCCATCCAAAAGCCAGACAGGAAAGGAAGAGATACACGGAGTGATGTCATCTTGGCAAGGAGCAGAGGGGGCAGGGAGGCATGTAAACAGCTGTTTTGTGATTGTCTGTGGTTCATTGTGCGTGCCATGTGTTTGAGATGCAAACAAAAACACAATATTACTGATGGTGAGTATACAAGAAATTTGACCTGGTTAATTGCTGCTTCTCATTTTTGAAAGATCATTGTACCACACAGGATTGGCACAGTGAAACGTACATTAACTCAGACGTGAGTGTATACCCACATAAGGATTTTCATCTCCTCCCTCTCTTTCATATTGCTGTGCACAGCATAACTCTTTAAAAAGTAGCCCTTCATGTTTGATATGGACCTATTTGGTGGTAATGCATCTTTTGTTTCAATAAAATAGTCCTAGTGATCACATCTGAAGCTCCTTCTTTTATGAACCGGCATTTGTCTTTAACAATCACTCTGTCTGCTCCTCTGCTTTAAAGTTGATCTGCATTTAAAAGAAAGTAGAGTTCACTCAAACAGAACGCGGGGGAGTGAAGATGGAGGAGAAATCTCCTCGCAATACATCTCTGAATTATTACAGGGATGTAAGTATGTAACCTTAGCCAGGCATATGGAGTGCTTTTGGAGTCTGTAAATGGATCTAGTCAGGAGTGAAGAGAAAACAAGTCTGACCTCGTGCACTGTGCACTGGGGAGGTCAGCGTGCCTGTTTGGTTTTCTGAGCCTGAGCCATGTGCTCTATTTGAAAAAAGGGACTGCCCATGGTGACGTTGTAAATTACAAGGTAGGTGTGTTTTGTGGAGGCTGACAGTGTGTGTATGTGTGCATTTACTCCTCACTTTTACCATGTATGTGCGGATGTGTCTGTTCAAGTTGTCTGTGGACTGCACGAACTCTCTGTGAGGTATCATTTTGGAATGACTTAATCTCAAACTAAAGTACCGCCTCGTCAGACCTTATCAGATCACCCGACTGTCCTCCCAAACTCCAGCAAACAGGACAGGGTCCAGCTCCAAAGCTGTCTGATTCACAAATATGATTCAACGTCGTGATGACAGGGCCCCTTAAATGCCATTTACCGGGCCTTGGCATGGCGATAATTGAAAATGTCAGTAAAAGTGCTTAGGAGAAATTCCAGCAGGATTATCGCCCCAGTAACATGGACAGACAGAGGGCTTGTCTCTGGAGGACACAAAAGAACTTGTCTCCATATCATAAAACCTGCACTGTTCCCCTTCTTTTTAATGAAACTGCTGCTATGCTAATCCTGGGAGGGGAGTTAGAGTAACATCTTTTTTTTTCTTTTTTTGGGATGGGAGATGGTGGTGAAGATGGAAGGAAAGGCAGGGGTAGTGTGTGTGTGTGTTGGGGGAGAGGGAGGGTATTGTTGGGCAGTTTCCCTCCTCTCTCTTTTTCGAAAGCCAGTGTTGTCGTGCATCATATAAAAGAAGATATACAAGCAATTCACATGCAAATGTCGAGGGTGATTTAGAAAAGAGGGGGAGAAAGGGTAAATGTGCTATTGAAAGCCAGCGGAGGGATGGGTGGGAGGGGGTAGATGGGGGGGATACTGAAGGGGGGGGTCGCATTAAGTGTTGGAGAGGGAAGTGTGAGGTGGCGGGGATGTGAAACAGAGAGACATTTGTGTAATCTGGCTTTATGTATCACCACTTCTGAATAATAACATGAAAAAAGAGACTTACCTCATCTGCCTGGTAGAGCCAAGGCATAAATAAAAGGGCTGAACAATGGCATTACTATTACCCCAGCCTCTGTGCTGAAGCTACATCACTAGTATTCTTTTGGAGCCACTGGCAAGAAGATTAATGTTTAGTTAAATATCAGTGTGGGAGTTTGTGAAGAGGGGAGTGGGGAGGAGGAAGAGGGTTGCTTATTGGGTCTTCTAAACTTAGTCAGCCCTGGCTTTCTATGTAATTATTGTGTCCATGGATGACTTCCACACTAACCGTTGGTCAAGCGTTGTTATGGTATCACATGCATGTATTTGTCAAGAGGATTATGGGTAATGTTCCGTGCCGTCTTATTGGGCATGTGTGGCTTGCTGCCCTTTATTTTCATGGTGAATTCCTCGGCTTGCAGCCTTAATGACAAAACCTTCTGATAATCTAAATGTGCTTACACTGGCTCCTGTCTGTCAGGGTGCTCACTTGTCGCTTTTTGTCTTTTTTTTTTTTTTTTTGCCATTTTAGGGAAAGTGTGAGTCATCTTGCTTTGATAATTAATGAATATGAGACTCTCCAAAACTTCCTTGTTCAAGGACAGGGGTTAAATCCTAAATATATGTTCCTTATAAGGCATCCAAACATGTCAGACAGTACTGGACTGACACAAGTAGCTCAACCATTAATGATGTAAAAGTGACACAGCATAAAAGAAAGTCTGATGTGGTGTTTTAATTTAAACCTCAATATGATTGTAGGATAATTCTCCTTTTGTATAACAGACTGCACATTAATTTTTATATTAAGAATTTTTACATGTCAAACTGACCTCTATAAGACCTTCATGTCCCACTTCCTGATTAAAGGGAGTAAAAAAAACAGTTTTTGGTGAGGAGAGTGTTTCAAAACAAATCCAAAAACAGGACTGCAGCTGCAACAGAATCCCAAAGAATATATTTAAAGTAGAAAAAAGGAAAAAATATCAATTGGCCTCAAAGAAATGTCTAAATGACCATAACCTCTTCACAAACTTTAGTTGGCTTATGATAGCCCTGTCTGAATATAATTTTGAGACAAATATTTTGAAAGTTGTGAAAAAAGTGCAGTTGTTGTGGAAAAAAACCTACTAATGCCTCTGTACCACATGTTTTAACCACCAGGGTGACTACCTGGGCAAGCCTGAGAGTCCTAACTTAATAAAGACTTGAGAGATGGTCCAAGTTCAGCAGATTTAATATGACATTTGCATGCAAACGGGTCAAACCATACATCAGGAGCTTTGATGCAGAAATGACAAAGTAATATGGAACACAATGTGATTTAAACACAGGCAGAAGCTTCAAGACTAAAGTAAATGATTTTCATATCATGCTACCCCTTATAACAAGGTCTTGCATCTGTGCAGAACAACAGACCAAGGACAAAAATATGAATTTGCACAAACTGTAGTTATGATGTAGGTCACAGAGTGACCAAGGCTAATATTTCCATCACAATTCTCTACTTTTTTTCTGTAACAAAAAATCTTGTTGAGCATGCAATACAGAAATTAATGTAATATCAATCAGTAAATAAATGAGTAAAATAAAGAATCTTGCTAAACTACAGAGGGGGAAAAGTATGCTGCTGTGAAGGAAGTTCACAAAAAAGCCCACAAGATGCGAGCTAAAAAGGAAACCAAAACCAGCATAATTTACCTCTACAGCTCACCCAAGCCAAACCTCAAGCCCCAAAAAATCAGAAAAGCCTACTGTATTATCAGCGTGTTTACGTGTATGTGGGTGTTGTGTTTAATCGTGACGTCACCTAGCCCCGCCCCCTGACCAGGCACTGAGTCCACTTGGCATCAGTCTTCACTGGCCAGTGGCAGAGCTCACAACTGCATTGGATTTCCAGGGCAATCTCTATTCCAATGTCCTACTCCTGCACACTGGAAACAGATATCAGCTGAGTCTGGTTCTCTCCTTTGGTACCACTCATTTCATCCACACCCATTTCTTCACTGTCCTTGTGTCCCCCGATGTCTACCCTGCAGAAACACATCCTGGGCAGCTTTATACAGACAAAGAGCAGATTTACATATTTCATCCTTTTTAGGCTGTGACGCATGTCTGTTCTCAGTCATATTCTTGCCTATGTGCACAGCATGTTGACAAATAATATCCAATCTGGCTTCCTTCCAGCTAACAAGTTCTTTTCATTTCAGCAAGTGTCTCCGCTTTAATCACTTTCAGAAATGAATTTCTCAAATGCAGTTCCAGAGGATCGCGTCCGCTGCACACTCAGGCTTGTCACCCAAACCAGAACAGGCAATGTAAACTTTTAAAAATCTGGCATAAAAGTCAGCAACAGATTCATCCTTCCTTGCATTGATCTAGCTTGGATGCATTTGCAGAGACAGGAAACACAGTCTTTATTCCGTCTGCTATCTTTTGCATCACACTCACATATGTGGAGATTTTCTCCACCATTCCACTCAACAGCTGTATACCGATCATCAGAGTCAGGAAAGTGAGCTTGAAATTTCGACTAGTCATTCGCTCCCAGCTTAAGAGCCATTAACTTATGCAGTTCATCCACAGTAGGTCCAAACTCTGCAGAATGCAACAAATTTCTCTGTGAACACCTCATACAAGTCCCTTGGATCTGGGAGCTGGAGAGATACATCTTTAATTTTGGCCAAAGTCCATGCACGAAACAAAAGTTGTGGGCCCTGCGGGCCACCAACTTCCAGGAGAGGACAAGTGGTAACCGTGTTTGCAGCATCAGCTTTTGGTTTCTGTGCTTTAATCTTTGCATGAGTAATCATAGCAGCTTTCTTACTCACCAGTTTCTTATGTCTGACAGCTATAACAACTTCTGCTGAAATGTCATCAGTCAAATTCACTATCAGCCAAAGATTCTTCATGGATACCCACTGAAACAGCCATCTCTTCTGATTTCAGAGGCTCCGTCACAGGAACAATGGGAGCAACATTCTCTGAAACTCTGGAAACAGGTGGAGACATCTTTTGGCGCGGAGGAGGTATAGCCGCTGCAGGTATTGAGAGAGCAACCACACTCCCAGGCGGAGCCATAACAGTTTCTGTATCGTCCAGACTTACAGTCTGCTGACCAACGTAACTGTCTAAATCTAAATGTACTCTAGAACACTGGGGACAAGGAGGAGGGCAAGGCATGGAAAGATTTAGGACAGGAGCAGAGGGAGCAGTATTAGAAGTGTCAGTCTTACCCTGGCTGTCACAAGCCAGCATTTCATATTTTGACAACTCTCATAATATTATCACATTCTCATCTGATTTATCAGTGCGTGGTATCTGTTTTTGCCTATGTTTTCTCAAACGAGCTTAGCTTCACCTCTCCAAATTTGTAAAGCTTTCTGATGTCACTCCAAATCAGCCAATGACTCTAGTGTCATGGTATTTCTGACTTTTAAATCCTGCTAACTTGCACACAATTTACCATCTTCTAGTATTTTCACATTCCCTTCCATGTGGAGGGAAATTAAACTCTTTTATCCATTCATGCACACAAATTTCCCAGAAATCCCTGTGTTTGCCACGAAGGTCCTCATACAAAAAAATCATCTAATGGTGCAACAACACTCAACATTCTTTTGTCCCGTAATTATAGCTACTGTGTCCACACAACACTACGTTACTGATTATGGAAAACAGGGGTTGCTGTCAGACAAGATTACTTTTTAAGGTACAACCTGAAAAAAACCTGCCCATTCCCCAACTGGGTCCGGCTGCTCACCTTAAGCTGCCCTTCCACCAGTTCTATAACGGATGGGTAACTGACCACATCAGTTCTACACATATGGATGGCCAAGGATTGGTCTACAATCAATTCTCCCCTAGTCCAACTGGGTCGTAACACAAAGTAGTGGTGAAATCAGAATGCCGTTAAAGAAAAGACTGGAAAACATTCAGCAGACCAGGCTCTATAAGAAACTCAGATACACCACCAACATCAACACACAAATAACCTGACCACCACTCTGTCACTGTACATACAGCACCAAAATACAGTCAGAGCTCTTGCAACATTCAATACACTCGATATAACATGAACCACTACACATTTATTAAATCTACTTAACCAACCATCCATCAACTATCAAAAAACAAACAAACAAAAACAAAAAAAAACATTTACCAAAGATTTATGATAAAATTAACAAAACAGACTTCACCAGGTTCTTCTTGGTGAAGTCTGGTCATAAAAGTAGGTCATAGTGTGGCCAAGGCTAATATTTCCATCACAGCAGTTTTTGATTAATACACTAAGCTGTATGGTGTCATTGGAAAGCATAAAAGCCACTAACCAGAAGCAAAACCTTGATGAATAATACATACAACAGTTATTTTCATCATACCTCAGAATAAATAGGTCTGTTGGTACTGAGGCAATTTCCTCTCAAGAAGATTTTGATGGATTTAAAAAAAAAAAAAAAAAACTTGCCATTTTCATTAGCCTGTTCTGATATAATGCTGCAGAACGCTCATAACAAAGCCTCAAAGAACCTTGTTGAACTTTCACTCAAGTTCAGGGATAAAAAGACATTTGGAGAAATGGATGGTGATGGTGTGACTCAAACATTTCACTTTCATCTGTAACATATCCATTCCCCCACTTTTGTAGACACGTATCCTTCTGTTCAGAGTTGCATGGGTGCAGGAACCTATACTCGGGGTCACTGATGGTCTATCACAGCAGAAACAAAGCAAGCTCAGACTTACATATAATTTAGAATCACAAATCAATCAAACATGTGTTTTTTTGGCCTGTAAGAGGAAGCTGTTGATCCTGAAGACAGAAGGAGAACATGCATGCTTTCCAGAAAGGCCCAACAATAACAGTTGCTTTTCATAGTTCTGTCAAGCTGCAAAGTTTTCACTTTCTCCTGAGCAGGACTAGTCTCTCTGTGATCCAAGACACTGGAAGGGAGGCTTGTTGTTTCCACGATCTCTAACTGTTATTTTACCAAACAACATGGCTTCATATGAGTAATGTGGCATCCTGAGGTTGTGGTCATCTAATGTGTTTCTGTGAGACCAAGCAAATGATTTCTTCACAAATTACTTTGTCCTTCTTAGAAAAAGGAAATACTACACAACACTCTTCTTTCTGCTCTATCTGCTACCACAAATAATTTGGGTACAGTCTCAAAGTGCAAAGTATTTCTCACAATGTATTATCCAATGAGAGGATGCCATCATCCACATTTTCTCAGCACTCTTAACCTTTTTGTGTGTCTAATACCAACTGGATGATCATCACACAGGCTCAGCAGCGCCATGTTTCTCTGTTGCCTCCATGCTGACATAGAAATCTACCCAGAAAAACAATGGAGCTCGACCACTGACCACAGAACACCGCTAGAGCGGTTTGGGGTTTGAGTCCTTATTCAGTAGCTCCTCAGCTGTATTTGAACAACCCCATTTCCATTAATTTGTTCTCTTCTCTAACCCCTGGGCTGCTGCGCTCTCCTGTTCGTTAAATATCATAAGGAACAAGGATTTACACATACCATAAAACCCTACTGTCAACAAAAGGGGCTGTTTACATAACTAAAAGGCCTTACTAACGCTGAAATATCCCTGCGATCATGTTGGTGTTTCTCATAATCAGGATGTGGTCATAAACACAGCATTTCTTTTATTTATTTATTTATTTTTAAATTTTCATCTGAATTTCCCACAGGAACAGCCACAAAGTCCTTTCTGGTATTTTATTAAGTAAATGTGAGTCACATTTACTTGGTTAATGACGTGCTCCTCTTTTAAAACATAAACAATATACGTGCGAGAGTGCCCAAGCACAGATTCGCATACAAAAGCATCAGTTCTTTTCTGGGAAAGAGGCCTTTGTAATTTCAGTTTTAATGGAATTTGCATGTGTGTATGCTGGTGTGTGTGTGTGTATACATGTGACCCGACCAGACATCCTACCGCTCTGTTAGTAACAGGACTCGGGGGTTAGGGGAGGGGAGTACCCCCACAATATTACACACACTCATAAATCTGTGGCCCCTGTAGCATTTATGTCGGCGGCTTGTGATCTTGGGTGATAGGCATGTCCGGACACAACTGTGCTCTCTCCTGTGCCTCAGCTTTTTTCTCTGTGGCGTGTATGAAAGAAACCAAAGGTCAGGGGTGAACCTGGTCGCATGACAATGGACTGACAGCCTCAGTTGCTAAGGGGATAGGTGACAGGGTGGCGCGGACGTGGGGTGACAAGGTGATGGCATGAGGTGACAGAGAAGTTACCAGGTGAGGACGGAGGTGAGTGACGGCATCTGACCGAGTCCGAGGTGTCGCGCTTTCCCCCTCTTCTTCTTTGTCTATCTTTCTTACTGTCATCCTTTCCTTTCTTGTCCAGCTCGCATGTCTTCGTCACAGAAGTAGTCACACCTTTGTGCTCTTTCTACCTGATTTTGACAGCAAATGTGTGTGGGTGTCTGTGTGTATTTGTGTGTGAAGTTGTGTGCAAACTTGGGTTAACCTGTATATTTACACATCATGTGCCTACTCATCTCTATTCATGGCAGGTTTTACTCCAGTTAGAACTTTGGTATCTTACTTTTTTCACCTGTCTGGAGTCTCTTTTCCTGTCTATGTGCATGTGTGTGCGTGAGTGTGTGTTTCACAGCAGCAAGCATCCTTCCTGTTTGCTGTCTTTGCTCTGAGTCACAGCCATGATGTGCTGAAACAGTCAAGGGGGAGGCATCCATACTCCTGTTGGCAGTTGAGGAGAACCTCAGGGGGAGGAAATGAAAGGTACTCCCTTTATTTCATACACCAGCAACCTCACACACTGACTCAGCAGCCAACCATGGAGAATGCGTGTGTTTATGTGTGTGTCCTTATAGCTTTCCAGGGCTTTCATGTCTGTGGCTGTGCATTGGTGTTCATATTGTGCGACTAACTTTGCATTGTTGGATTAACTGTTTGAGATCAGCGGTCATATTTGCACAGTGTGCAGTGGAGCAGTGTGTTCTCACAGTATTGGGGAGATATTATTCAGCTGGGTACTGGAAGGGATTTGACCTGTCTGGCCCTTCACACACCCAACATCTTGTTCAGCACAGCTCCTCCTTGCCAGGGAGGTGAGGGAGACACAATAGCAGCACTCATTGACTGGGTTAATAAGTATTCTGTCTTGGTCCCAGTCTGATGCTCTTTACCTTCTAATACACTGCCTGTGTGTGTGAGTCTTCAAAGCAGCACAGTGACCTCATGTCTGCCTCACACAGCTTTTGTAAACTAATGAATGACCGTGGCCAGAGATTCTGCTGTGTGGCTGAAACAGGGCAATGCGTGGGAGTATGAGTCTGTCCTTGAATTTTCACATTTATAACTTGTTTCTCGTCCAACAAGCCCATGTAACCTACCATGTTCTTGCAAACATGTGTTTATGCAGTTCCAGTGAACAAATTTCCATGTATGTGTAGCAGACAGGTAGGGTAGGTTTGTGCTTCTTCTTCTCTTTGCTATAGGGTATGTTACATTACACTTTGTGTTAGATTATTGCATAATCTTCTTTTGGCAAATCTGATTTTGTTATTGTGGTTGATCTCACCCAGGAAATTCCCTGAATGAATTGAAATATTCTTCACAATCATGATGGATATATCTATCCGTGTGCTGTCAACATTCTTTTCTCATTATTGAATGGGAGACAGGGTACACACTTAATAGACTGTTTGTTGAAAGTCATCATTAGTGTTAAACATCGCTGTGCAATCCCCTCTCTTGAGGGGGTAGCACAGCGGTGTGGTACGGAGTTGTTGCATCACAGTGAGAAGATCCCTGGGTCTATTCGTGGCCAGGGTCTTTCTGTGTAGAGTTTGCAGGTTTTCTGTTTTTCTGTGGGTAGTCTGGTTTTCTCCTGCAGTCCACAAACATGCCTGATAGGTTATTCAGTGATTATAACCAGACTTAAAGCAGGGCTGGATAGCCAGTTATGGAAAATGAATGAATATAATTAAATGACAATGACATAGACCTACTTTACTGTATTATTTATGCTTTTGAAATCTACCTGCGGCCTCACCAGGATTTGAAATAAGAAAGATGAAATAATAAAATGGCTCTGAAGGTATTTAAATCAGACATCAGTACATCATTAATGTCAAGTTATTAATACATTACCTTCTTGTGTGATTATCTGTGCATGTGTAGTAGATCAGCTTGAGCTGTTTTTAATTATTCTTTTAATTTTTTGTTTGTTTTTCAGTTTCCATTTTAGTTGTGATTTGATGCTTTTTAATTAGTAAAAGTTATATCTTTATTAATATCAGAATGGTGTTAAATTCACCATGATGTTGCACTGAAATGCAGAGTCAAATGTTTGGAATAGATGTTCACTAACCCCATTTTCTTGCTATTTTTATCACATCATACGCCGGAAGCTTATTCCCTAAAAAGTGATGATTACTGCAAAGAGTTTCAAAAAGTTACAGAGCCTGTAAATTCTGTTTTGCCTCACATTCATTGTGCAATATCATGGCATTTAACATGTTTTGAGAATGACGGTTTGCGGTTGTTTTGATGTTGTTAAAATCCTGCGATTAAAAACAATAGCCTGAGGCTACTTCCATCTTGACTGCCATTGAAAGAAGTTTCTTTGGGTCCAGGTAACTTCCTACCTGGCAACTATCAGGTGTCGCTACTCTCCCAGCTGGTTTGCTCTCCAGAGCCAAAGGAGAGTACTAATGCATGAGGGAAATAATCCACCGGCGTCAAGGGAGGAGAGAGCAGCCGATGCCTTATCCTGCTGACACGTGTTGTTTGTTTACAGGAAGGTGCCACTTGGCTGTGTGTGTGTGTGTGTGCGTGCGTGCGTGCGTGTGTGCGTGCATGCGTGCATGTGTGTGTGTAGCTGAGCGCCATGAGTCTGGATGGAGAGCTAGGGACACCTTCATTCCTAATGACTATTGAGTGTGTTTCACAAGATGACAGCCTGATGAGAGCACCTGGCTGCCACTTGGCACAGCCCCACACTGCTTACTCACATTGTAGGATTTGTTTATAATTATGTGTATGCATGTGCAATTCTCAATGAATAGCCATAAATCAAAAGGTCAGGTGATCCGCTCCCTAATTGTCATGTTTAAGTCTGTTAAAAGACAAGATGGAAAATTCCAGACTTCAGGAGTCACGCACTCAGGCCACAAGATCTTTTTGTTTTGTCATGCAAGAATGAAAAAGTTTACAGTCTATGCTAACATTACTTTATAGCTTTTTATGTGAGCCACTGAGAAGAAAAACATCATTTGACTGTGAGTTAGGCACCGATTTATGTCATGTTTGTACAAGTATGAGCAATCAGTCTTTATTTAGATTCTTAATTTCCTTGAAAATGTCACTATTATTCCTCAAAGAGAAATGTGGGCCTAAATCAAAGAGATAACATAGCTCAAACCTTGAAGAATCCAGTATCTCATATAGTTTAGATTTCTCTGTTAGATATATACTGAGGCATTTGTGAGGAAAGCTATAAGAGAATAAAAATATAATTTGTCTTCACTTGCACAGGGCAGTGCACAGTTTCGTTTGTTCCAGGCTTATTCCAGTAATCATACTTGTCACAGGCTCACTATGCTGTCATAGTAGGGGTGAGACACCTCACAATTACTTATCTGCATTTTGTTGAGACGTTTATAATTCCCACAACCTAATACAGGAGCATGGACTCAAATTACAGGCTTTAAGTTACACGGTGAGAACTTATTTATTGTGGCACCTTCTCTTTCTTTGCTGGTGTCAGTCGACTACAAAACCTAATTAGTGCTTTCAGCTCGACTCCCATTAGCTGAAACCCGATACTTGGCCTGGTGGGGAAAAATAATTATGACATTCCTCTTATAAATCATTGGTTATATCCTGAACCCTTTCAATGGAAATATGATTTCCCACTACAAATTGTCCAACCTGTTTTATGTTCTCCAACACATAATTAAAGCCGTGGTGTGTGAGAGGAAGTAATTTTGTTCAAAGGCTTTTGGCAGCGGCGACGCTATGTCTTTTCTGCTTGTTCAGAGAACAGCTACTGGCAAACCTGGACATAAGAGCTGTGTAATGGATTAGGAACAACGGCAGCAACATGTGTGAATAACCTGTATTTGTCAGACAGCCAAGAGACATGGGAAATGAAATACATCATGGAGCGGCAGAGGGGATCTTCGGGTCATCAGATACAGCAAAGGCCAGTGGCAAACCACTTTCTGACTCGGAGAAAATGTGCCTATGCATTAGAGCTGCAGGGGCTGAACAAGTCTGCTTTATTCTCCTGGGGAGGTTGTCTTCAAACCACAGGCAGCCATGCGTGACGTGGTGAGCTCAGCCTCGCTGAATGGATAGCATAGAAAAAATGTCCAAGGGTGAACTTACATAAGCTTGACCTGAATTACAACAGTTGAAAGTGTGTTGTACACAGGGATGATATCTGGAAAGCAGTAAATGTACACTAAACTCATTACTGCTGTAAATTGTTTTGAAATATGTACAAATCAGCCACAAAATAAAAGGTACAAGTGGTTAAAGTAAAACTATTTATTCTGTTACAACATAATGTTCTGCAGGGAAAACTGACATCCTAACATTCACATGGATGATACTTTTACTTGTGCCACCAACCCTGACTGGTCCCCCACTCTTCACAGGCAACACCAGTTCCCTGAGGCAGCATCCTAGCCCCAGAAGGGAAGAAACAGCTGATAAAAGACTCAAAGAAATACAACAAAGAGTCTGAGGTATTCACCCACCCTTCAAACCCCAGAAACCAACCTGATTGGGATCTGACTGTGCCTATTGGAGGCAAATTCAAACCCACATGAATTCAAACCACAACCTACAGGGCCCAAAGGATTTGTTGCTACAGTCTCAGATACTCCAGGACACCCTTGGATGTTTTTGGTCCCCGGATTGAGAAGCACTTACTCAGTATTTGGTGTCTATCTGTCTATCTATCTATCTATCTATCTATCTATCTATCTATCTATCTATCTATCTATCTATCTATCTATCT
>JAOWBL010000018.1:17749656-17761205 GCA_028564865.1 Zenarchopterus dispar
TCTTTTCTGCTAATGGTAAGAAGCACATCTGGATTTTCTGCCTATGAAAAATTAAAAAAAGGTCAGCCATTGTCCCCAGAACAATATCTCTTCTCCCACATTTCTGTCAAAGCCACCTTCTCACCTTTGGCTATTGCCATAAACATTTTGTACAAATGTGTACATGTCCTAACTGCTAACACTAAGCAACACAATCCAAGTGTATGCTGAAATTTCTATTCTGAATCACAATAGTAGAGGCTATGACATGTAATTCAGTTAATCATACAGAAAACTAGCCTTTGCCTTTTAATATAGATGGCCCAAGCCACGGGCAACAAGTGGTAATTATTTTCCTTTTGTATGATTCAGCTGGCCTAAGTCCTCAGCAATGCTTCACTCGGTTGTTTGTGTCCAGAAATGCAGGTCTTTCTGGACAGGAGGCATTTTGGAACCAGCGAAGTGTTGAGGTCCCTCTGGGCAGACACCAACCCTTTGATTCTTGTGTCTGCGTTTACCCGTCGCCTTTGTTTGCAGTGTTTGTTTGATGTTACTTTAGCAGAAAGAGACAGACACCATTGAGTAGTGGGAGTGCTGTTCTGCTGCGTGCCATTCACGCCTGCTGTAGAGCGCTTAGAGTCAAACACAACGAGGCTTGGCCATTGTTTACCAGTGGAACTAATCACCCTCATGGCACCCCCATAAATCCCCCTCCCTCTTGACAGTGATTGGAGTGTACCTATGTGTGACCGTGGACAATACAAATGTGCCAAAGGCAAATAGAATAGGGGTGCACTGAGGCAATATTTAGCTTGGCCAGATGGTCAGTTGCATGCAGCAGGCTTCTTGGCCCTCCACATCTGCTCCTTGTGATGTGCCAGCAGACTATCTTAGCTTTACTCTCTGCAAGGTTTTTCCATGCACCTAAGTTTGTCCCACCAGGTAATAACGATGGCTAAACACTTCAACGTGTCCATAGGAAGGGTCTCTTCCCTTACCAATGTAGTCAGTTCTTTTAACTACCATAAAAGCAGGATGCTAGTGTTTTGAGAGACATGGAGATCTGGGCCCCAGTCAAAACTCCTCTAATTTCTTTATTTCCTTATCCTGGAAGATGATCAGATTCCGACTTGTGGTGTGGTCTTGTTGCATCACCACTCCACTCACAGAAGCTTGCTTTTGCAGCTGTTTAAAATAAATTTTCTTCAAATATCTTTGTCCAGATGGTTTATTTTTACAAACAATACACAGGGCTGCATTCCTACAGAGCCCCATCCCCACCCCTATACTGTCTGTCTAACTAGACAGTTTCTCTTCAGAAGAGAAGAAAGACAAGCAGAGTGTGCACAGATGGTCCAGTGGCACTGCTGTCATACAAACAGGCTTCAATAAAAAAGATATACACACATGTAACGGTATGAATACATAAGTCATTCATTTCTAAAGGACACTTCCACTTGGACCAACATGCTGGCACATGCATGAGCAGACAGATGTGTTGAGAGGAATAAAAACAAATGCATGTATATGGATTTTGGATTTTCATGTGTTTGTTTGAATTGGATTCCCATTTGCAATTGATCAGATGGTTTCTAAATGATTTCCAGATGACACATCAATGTTGTCTTCATGTCACTTACATCCTCAGTACATCTATGCACATGCAATATAAAAATAGCTTTTCTTTCTAGAGAAATTTCTTGTGACTACTAATCAGTGAGAGTAAAAATCTAAAAGGTTCCAGAAGAGGTATGTAAAATACTTATTAAAATGGTTTGGGACTCGTAGAGACAGTATTATGAATTCCACTGCTGAAATGAATACCTTGTTAGTCAGGGCCTTTTTTCCAGTATAGGGTCAACCCTGACCCCCACCTTCATCTGTCCCCAGGCCTTACTGCCACATCCACTGCACATCCTTTACTCCCTTCCGGGCCCCGAGCTCTGAAGCCTCACAAAGGAGCCCTAACAAGAGAGAAGAAAGAGCCAGTGCCACTTGGACGGGATTACATCCTAAGTAAGATTCTTCAGTCCTCTTGGCCAGCCGCCCCTTAACCCTCCCCTTCCCTGATTAGAAAGTGAGCAGGGAAAGGCTGGCTGGACAGAGAAAAAGGGTCCACACATGTCCAATGAAGTGTTGCGCTGTTGTGTAGAGTACACTTGCTGAGTGTCCTGTCAGTCTTGTCTTATCTGAAATCCCACCAGCGAAGAAATAGTGATGTACATGACTGATTATAAAGTGGATGTGCATGCTTAAAGACAGAATAACTACTTCAGTTCAATTACTTATCTCAAAGAATCCAAATATATTTGAGTCTAGTCCAGCAGATACTTTAAAAGTATTATTAATACAGTGTAAAGGCCGTGTGTTTCAAGTGATCACAAAAGCATTCAGAAGGATTTTCTGCAGTGTATTTGTATGTGATATACAACTGCTGAGGATGACTGATGGCCTCTTTTACACCCCTTCCCCGTCTTTTTTTATGCCACCTGAGCCCCATGCCCCCTCCAGCAGTGGCGGAAGAGGTCAGATGACAGGTGGACAAAAACCAGTAGCTTCAGAGTAAATGATGCATGCCCCAGGATCAGTGAATAAAAGGCAACGTGCCATTAAAGAAGGGCTGCCTACATAGCTGCCATTCTCGCTGGTGGGGATGTTGGGTGGGATAAGTTGGTTAGCTGTGACCACTGTGAAGAGCGTGCATATATTTGCTAACATTTCATCTACTGATGACAAAGACATCGTTCTCACAAGAAAAAAATATGAAAGCCTCAAAATTACTATTAAAAAGACAGTTAACAGTAAAAAAAAAAAAAAAAAAAAAAAAAAGATAATTTGTTATGGAGAAAGGTTGGGCCAGGCAGCAATATATTCCAAAAAAGGAAGAAAAAAGAGATTAATAGATATAGTTTAGGGGCCAACAGCATAAACCAGATTATAGTTGTTTGTGGATGACGGCTGTAACAGCAGTTATTTCTTGTTGTTTCGTTTATTACTTGTGTTCCACAGAGGTGTGACATAGTCATTTCAGCCCCTGGGAGGGTAGAGTAAAAATTGACAGGGTGACCATTACAACCATCTTAAATTTTTTCTCACTATCATTAGAGATTTCATTTTTGTTTGCCATGTCACCTGGTTCAAGACATGAGCTGTTGCTGCTTATGTTATGGTAGTATTCTTATCCTGTTTCAGGGCAGCCTGAAGCATCCATGCTGAGCGAGATACAAAGAAAGACAGAGTGGTATGGGGATGTTCTGGCTTCCCCCTGTAGCTTTAGCTGTGTTGGGAGCCAGGGAGGCAGCTGCTTCCTCACACCCCCAGTGCTGCCCTCAGTCAGGCCCTGCGGCCCTTCTCTCCTTTCCTCTGGAGCTGAGCTGGGGACCAACAAGGGCTGGAACCGTTCTGTCTTGTGCATCGCAGCCAGAGCAGCAGCTGCCAAGTCAGCTTGCCAGCCAGGTAGCCAGGCACCCCTCTTTGTGGTGCTCCACTGCCCAGTAATTGAAGCCTTGCAATGGGGATATATTTAATCTTGATCACAAGGAGTTGGTAAGTATAAAATGATCTTGTAAAAGAGCTACAAAACATTTTATCAACATGCCGGGTCAGTATATGTGTGAAGCAGGGGGTTTAAATGTTTATGTATGACCACATATGCGTCTGTGTTCTTTTGTTGTCACATGTTTGCCCAGAACTATTGGAGATTTTTAGAAACTCACCTACGTCCTTCCGAACTTCCTTTCTACCTCAGCTCCACCCCAGCGACACGACTGCAGGCCAACGAATTTCATTACAACAACCCTAAACTGCACAGTTTTAGAGCCTTCTAATTATTCCTCTCTCAGATGTGGTCATGTTGAGAAAGGCTGTAAATCAACAGAAGTAGGAGCGCCAGGCCTGGAGCTGTGAGAAAACTGGAAACAAATGATCTGCCCCTTCCCGTGCTCTTCCCTCTTGCTCACCATCCCTCTCTCCAACACCTTGCCTCACTTCCCAACTTCTTCTTATTCCAGGAACGAGTAAAGATGAAACTGTTGGAAAATGTCAGTAGCATAAAGTCTGATGAGTTAAAAAAATTTAGTCTGCACACAGAACATCTACCAGCTTGATGCCAAGCAGCTCCACTGAAGCAGTTGCTGGTGGAGCAGTACTACACTGGTTACTGTGAAGTGCTGCGTGGTGCAGGGATGGACAGCAGACAGCTGAGTGGTACCTGGGACCAGGTCTGTCTGTCTGCTCTGCACTCTGTGACTGCCTGTAATCAGCTTCTTTAAATGTTCCAGCCAGTAATTGCTCACTATAGCCCCAAGATAGCAATCAAAGAGATGCTTAGCTGTGTGCTCTCCCTCTCCATGTCTCTCTCTTTATCTCTTTTTTCTTTTTCTCCTTTTTCTGCACCATACTGAATCTTTTTTTCTAAGACAGTGTAAAGTTAAAAAAAAATCTTAGCATCTGTTCTTTTAGTGTATTAGGAAGGAAAATCAATTCAAACTGAACTACAGGCAAAACTGATATTGCTTTGAAGAATGGTGCTTTTCCTCCCCCTCGCTGTCCTGTCTGTCCTGGTTGCATTTTTCCCCATTCTGCGTTCTCTTATCTTTCAACAATTACAGAAGCAGTCTAATGGCCCTTTTAAGTTGCTTGCCAGCTGTATTTGCTAAAAAAAAATAATGTCTTCTTCATCCGTGGGCAGGGGTAACTGCATTGAGGTTATTCTCATGTAAGGATTGCGAATGCCTTTCCTCTGAAGTCATGATGAAGGAATTAAAGCTTGTTGTCTGGGTGCAAGATGTGAACATTTTCATGACCAGATCTCATGATGCTGTGTCAAATCTGTCAACTATCATAAGGTACCAACCAGCATTTGATGTGGTATCAGTTGCTGATAAACAAAGTTGCTATTCAACAATGAATAGTGAGCCAAAGCCACTGGTTTAACAGATAAAAGGGTTCTTGGGAAATAGTTTAGAAAGTGGAAATAAACATTTTTATGGGTTTATGATTGTATATCTTTGAATAAAAGTGTTGGCTTCTTGGTGCTGCAAATGATTTATTTATTACACTATTATATTCAGAATAGTGTTCAGACTAAATTATTCAGCACAAAAATAACTGCAGTCTCACCTATATTTAACTTAATCATGGGAAAGACGTTACTCTGTTTCAGAAGGGTTAGATAAATATTCTGCATAAAGCAACCAAAAACACATTAAGAAACTGGTAAAACTATTAGAATTAGACTAAGAACTATCAAGTCAATGTGTAATCAAAATGTGGAAGGTCCATCTCTGAAGAAAAAAAGGTGGTGGAAAAACATCTACAGTTTTCATGATCAGAGATCACTTTAACAGTCAAATTATTCAAAGAAAATCAGCACCAGGACTTGTAGCAATTCAGATGTGCACATAGTGTGAAGAACTCTTAGGCATTGGGTTAAAAAAACTGTGTAGCCCTATAAAAACTAGGCATCACTGAGGTTAATAAAAAAACTAAGACTTAGTATACTGGGCAGCATTAAAAGTAAACACAAGCAAAAGAACTGATCATGTGGTCTGATGAGTCCAGAGATACCCTGTTGCAGAGCGATGGGACTAACAGTGTATGAAGCGCAGTAGGTGAAATGATGCACTCATTATGTCTAGTGTCTACTGTGGGGGCAGGGTTAGTATTTGGAGTTGTCTCTGATGGTCATGCTGAAGTCTAGAAAAAGTTGTCTCCAGCTCTCTCACAAAATAAATTAATGGTAATTTCAGCAGACTACATAAGTATACTAATTTATCATGTTTTTTCATCAATAAATAATCTATTCAAAGATGAAAATGTCAGAATTAATTGGGTCATTTCATATCATGAAAGAGTGGCTCAGGGAATACAATACCTCATGTTAACATGATGTGCCACAACAGGGTGGATATTTTAGAAATTATTTAGAACTTTTGAATGGTTTTATTTCATAATTTTATGAATGTATTTCACTGTGGAGTGTTAAATCTTGTTTCTATTTTGTGAAGTTTTGTAATTTAAGGCAATTGACCAATGTCATTTCCCTGAGCTGCTTATCATATCTATATGATCTATACTGGTTTATTAATATTTTTTCAAAATATTTTCTTATTTATTTATTCTCTTTCATGCTTTCCATTTTCAATGCCATACTGTTTTCTAATGACCCAGATGAAGGCTGCAAATTGGTTAAACATTATTGGTTAAACAACTTATCTAAGATTGCTGATGTCCCTCCTACTTGCCATTGTGTTAACACACACCTGCATGCCTCAGACCAGCACTCTGCCCAAACTTCTGCATTTCCAGATGTGGCCACACTTAACTGATGATCAATTACTGGGGTGCATTTGATTATCAGCACTATGCTACATTTTATCCCGTTGATTACTCCAGAAGCAATGAGCGAGTACTTAGATTTTAACACACTGGTTATGCTTTTGGCTTATTCTTAAGTAAATAATGACACAGTGTAAAATGTCGTGTTGCTTTTTATCTGAGACTGGTCATGAACAAGATGATTTGACCATGTTCTCATACATAAAATCTAATACTTGAAAGAGGACATATTTCTTTGTCATGTAATTGCCAACAACAGCATGATGTCTTTCTGTTAAATGGTGTGTTAAATCTCATGAGAAAAGACACCTGCAGTTCAGCAGATGTCCCATCAGTTATCACTGCCTGCTCTTCTCTATCTACACCCAGCCCCCACTCCCAATGCCTGGAAAGTGACTCCAACCTAAATAGACCCCTTTTTTTCTTGTACACAGTGCTCCAACCAGTTACTCCTTTCCCATTTTCAGATAGTCTGTCATCAGCTGTATATCAGCTATTGCTGTTAGACCACACCCAGAAAACGTCTCATGAAAACCGTAGAATGGCATGCTGTCACAAAGGACTTAGTTTGATGGGTACACTTTAATGCCAGCTTAGTTGTGTTTCACTTACTTCAAGGGGGAGGGAAAAAATGAAGCACTGTGTCCTTTCCTCTTCAGACTTAGAAGCTAACCTGCTTAAGAATCAGCCTTACATGGGATATCAGGTGAGGATCATCCAGCATGGGGGATCAAATCTCATCATCACAGAGCACGCAAAGCCTGAGTATGCCTGGGACCAGGGACATAAAGAACGCAAACAGAAAAAAAGGAGCGACAGTTATGGAGGCAAAACAAAGAGAGAAAGTAGAAACTTGAAACAGAACTGAGAAAAAGTCAGAAATAAAACAGGTCACAGATTGTGAAAAGAAAGAATGAGGAATGAAGGAGTCAAGGAGAAAAGGGTATCAGTCTCGCAGCTCAGCTGACATGGAAAATAGAGAGTGAGAGAGCGAGTAAGGGTTTTAGCAGGAGAGAAAGAGCGACAGAAGCCAAGTGTTTGAAGTGGATCACTGTGGGCCAAACATCTGAAGAGGACAAGACTGCAAACATGTCACACTGCAGCCTGCTTGCATTTAACAACAGATGTTTGGTGTCTTTATCTCCGGTAATGATTCCACCTCCAGGTTGGTCTGACCTAGCGGATGAATAAAACATACATCTTTTTCTTTTAAACCCATAAAAAGGAAGGTTGCTGGCATGTAGGGTCATTTTTAGCAGCTCCTAACTCCCCGTTCCCTGCTGCCTTCTATCCATGAGCAAGGCTGTAGTGCCTTGCCTCAAGGCATGTCAACAAAACTTGTTGCATGAAAGGAGAGACACATTACTCACTTTTTCCCACCCCGTTTTTCCACAACAGCCAAAGAAGTCAAAAATTGCAGTCTTCAGTCAACAGGCCCTTCCTCCTAAATACAGACAACAGGAACTGTAATAACCCAGCGACATATCTGTTCCCTCTTTTGCAGTTTTCCTCCACATGCTTCACTCTTTCTTAAAAATGCTCATCCACGCTTCCTCTGTAACTGTGTAATTACTCTGTGGCTACAACAGCCCATTCATTCTCCCCATGTAGTGGCATCCCTGGTGACGTCCTCCTAATTTATGGGTGTAAGATGTTTAACGTTTCAAAAATATTTAAGTAACATCATGGTGGCCTTGCCTTACCCAAGTGATGGATGAAGATCGGACCAAGCAATTGTGATTCTGAGCATGACAAGACACTGGCGGCAAGCAGCTTTATACCTTTGCACCCCTGCATTGGCGTGAGAGCAGAGTCAGAAGGCCTTCATGAATTATAGATATGAGGTTAAATCATTAGGGGTGAGGCCATGTGAGCGATGGACAGATAGGATGGGAAATATTTGGCTTGTGCTCCTTTTTTCTCTTTGATCTAATTGGATGCCAGAGCTCATAGATTCAGTGGCAGGTTGCTGAATAAAGAAAATGTTGTGTTGGGGCAGTTCATTGGCAGAAAAATGCGAGGCTGTCAGCAGATGCAGTTGACAGCTGATGGCAAATCAGATGGGTTTAGAAAGTACTTTTGACAAATAGATCTATCGCTGCATTGAAGAGTTCAGAGTGCTGAGAAGCAAACCTGCATCACAATTTTAAAGTTTATGTCTGCAAGCCCAATCGTGACAGAACAGTGACATAGTGACAGTCAGATCTACTGCACAAATGTGCTGTTAGTATTAGGAAATACCATTATTAGTCACTTAGCAAGAAAGCAAAGTGTACAGAAATAAATGAAGGTTTTCAATTTCTAGTGTTTCCTAGAAGTTTTGCTGGTGCAAAGTATGTTTTATTTATTTCTTTTTTTAACCTCGGAGCCTATCAACCATCCTCAGTAGAAGACATGAAACAATCAGCATCACTTTAGACATTAGAGGGAAAACAGCAGGTTTGTTCACTGGACTGTTAAAAATTGAACAACAAACCTTTATCTCTGTGGTTTGACAAAACCAGCGTAAAACACACAGTTGTGGTAATAAGAAGCCAGATTTTCTTTCTTGCTGATGTAGTGGAAATAATACAAACTCAGAGCTGGTTTTAATGCTCTCAAATGTTTGAGCTGCTCTTTCAACTGATTGATTACACGTCTAGATGAATACTTTCTACCTGTTGTTCTATTTATCACTTTGCTTTAGTTTTGATCTTTATTTTCACCAGCCAGTCCAAACTGGAAGGCTTGCACTTATTGTTGTACCTCACTATTTTATATGGAACACACAAAGATGTTTTAAAATTAAGCTTCCAGTTCAGGATTGTTAGGAGTTTTTTGATACCAACACTGCTTTGTGGCATTGATACTTATCATCAGTTATTAATGCTCCTTATAATTTAAAGCAAAATATAATGAAATGACATATTCCTATGTGAAATGTTTAAATATATGTTAAACAATATTATTTTTAATGTTTAGTCATTTTTTGTAATTTTGTCTGTATTTGTCATTGCATCAGGACAAACACTAGAAAAGGAACACATCTTAAGTATATTGTACTTTACGTGTGTTTATTACTATTATTCCATAACCTCAAAAAACACATTCTTCACTTGTTTTTAATAACCTGATCTTACACAGGCATTGATTTTGTTGCTCCCTATATTTTGCTCTTGTTCATAATTGAGCCACTGGTACCACTTGAAAATTGTTTAGCTCTTCATTTCTTCCTGCAGTTTCAGATAATTCTGTGCCAAAATTACAAACGTGCAACAAATTTCTGTCATACGCCCACAAACAAACCAGGCCTCATCAATACATTGTGCTGTGTGAAGTCAGTCATAATGTGCCACAATACATTACAAATTTAGTCTCTCTACACTTAAAAAATGTTCATCAAAAGCCATATAATTATCAGTTATCTGTGGCTGCCAAGAGAGCTGTGACACTACTTGCAATTGTTGGCCTCCGTCTAACCCTAACCCATCTCCTAGGATTCATTTTTAGCAACACTAACACTACTAATAGGAGCGTACCGTAATTAATTAGACATTACTGCCATGTAAGGCAGAAAATCTTTCAGCATAAATCTGGAAACAGCACTGTGACTTTTCCCTCTACAAAACTATGGTTGTTAACTGACTCAGAGACTCTCTGTGTGATTTTGAGATGTACATTAGACCAATTTGAAATGGCAATAAATTGTGCAATATTTTGATAGCTTCAAACTTATTCTTATAGCAATAATAATAATAATAATAATAAATGTCATCTTAATGTAACAAGGCTGGGATGTTTGCATGTTTATGGCAGCAAAGCTCAATGTCACCAGAGCCAGAAGGAAGCTGCACCGCTACTTTGGCAAATCAGTCTCCAGAGTTATACAATGCTCTGACTGTAAGGTGTTGTCACTGGAACATTTTATGCTTTTTACTCAATTTAAATTATATTTAGTTGAGTTAGTTAGCCCACACTTTAGGAGTTTTGCCATGACTGATGAGTAAAACAAACACATTCAAATGTAATCATCTGTCATGGCAGTTTCCTCATTATTAGTCGACACTGATGTCAGATTTACTTTATAAAAATATGGATGACAGTAGTTTGTCTTGGAGCTTATCAGTTCTTGAGAAAAGGTATTAGTTTATACATCATCATTAGTTTATACATTAGTTATACATCAAGACAGAATAGTTGATGTGATGAATCAGTGTGTATGTAAAAGGGAGAGCTGGAATAGTGGAACACACCCAAGACACCTCATGCTAGTTGTTCGAACTACTTTTTGATCTCTGGGATTTATTTTTCATCTTTAGAGGCTGCCGCAGATTGTTGCTGAAATATACACCTATTGTCACTTTATAGCATTTTTGAGAAGTTGGGAAAATAAACATATGGTGAATAGAACTTAAATCATATTGATACATTGGAGTGATCATATTCAACATTTCTGTTGTCATAATTTTTTCCTCCCCCTGGAGTTGCAGCTCACTACTATTATTTTTTTAACCAATACTGTAGCTTAATAATAGATAACAAAATGTTCAAAAACTATAAAATACATATCTAAAAACTGCTTATAATGGAAAGATGAAAAAAAAGAATAAGTCAATGATAATGTATAAAACACTTTTTCATCAAAATCATGTATCACATATCAACTAATACTATTTACTCAGCTTTCCTGTTCTCTTGACCAGGACTAAATTAAAACAAGTTTCTTGACAGTTAACAGATTTTCTGATTTTCATATTTCGATCCAAAGATTTAAATTCAAATTCACGCATGAATCCAAACTCCTCTTTGTGCATTTTCTTTGTAACTTTTGCACTAGATCACATCTGTAATACATGTAATTAAACGTGCCATTCTGTTTTAATGAACCACTTGTTAGAGGACCATTGACTGTGCAGACAGTAAGCCCACGCTTAGATAAGATAACACAGAACATTCTCTAATCTGGCTCTGTCCTACTTCACACTTGACCAGATGGAGATTTTTTCCCTGCATTGAGAGAAGAAAGAAAAAAAATCTCTTAAAAAATTAATACATTATTTACACCCACCAATGGCTTACTGCTCAGTGTAAATCAAGTCCACAGCAGCTCTGAGTCCCTCTTAATGACTTCTAAAACATATGCTTTTTTTAATCTTTCTCTTTTTTTTCACTGCCTTATTGCTGCTGTAGTTTTTCCCCCTTTATTAAACCATGCAAACACACACACACACACACACACACACACACACACA
>JAOWBL010000018.1:17766312-17782618 GCA_028564865.1 Zenarchopterus dispar
TATATATATTCTATAATTATATATATGTATATATTCTATAATTTTATATATATATACTGTATATACACATCTATGTATATGAATATGTATATGTATAAAACTCATCCCCACTTTTTACATCTCATATTTGGATTAAAAAAATGTAAAACAAATTTTACTGTGTTGCAAATTATGAAGAACAAGGAATAAAAGGATAATAATTTAAATTGGGAAGAAGCTTGTGGTGAATACTTTAAAAGAGGAAATTGATCTCTTTAGTTGTATCTTAGCAACCATATCCTCTACAAATTTGCTGTTGCCCAATAGTAAAAGTGTTTTAAACTAAAAGTCAGTGCTTTGTGTACTCTCTGCAACAGCACCTAGTAACTACTGAGTTTCTCCTTTTTGACAGTGTTAGGAAATGACAACAGGATACTATAAGTTCTTTCTCTCAGACATGACCGCAACTGGTGTACAGATTTTATGATTACACATGTTCACATATGTCTGAGGGAATTAAAAGTATTTCACACACTTGCTGTCTTTCTTGAGCCAACATCATATTTGGGTTCATCAAATTTATAGCCCTCTCTGCCCACAACTTGCTGCTTTTCACACATGAAATTATATCATTGCTCACTTTGTGTTTCATTCTGACACATTGTAATATATTAACCAGTCACTCCTCCACTGTTTCCCTTACTCAGATAACTTAGTTTGAATATTGCTTGTTTTAGCCCCTCTTTTTAATGACCATGACCAATTGGATATGTTCTCTTGGAAAGTGTCTTGCCCAACTCACACACTGCTCTATTGTAAAGAGGAGAGAAAAAAAGAAAGAAAAAAAAACTCCAACAAGGCCCTGTGGGGTTTTAATGTTTGTGTGACAATAACCATTTTCCATGTGATTCCCCATCTAGTAACTGTATAAAGTATCTATTTTGTATGTTTGTGTTATTACCATAGTTTGTATGCCTCTCTTTCATTATGTGTAGTTATGTTTTGTATTTGTGCACTGTGATGGAAATATTAGCCTTGGCCACTCTATGACCTACGTCACAAGTACAGTTTGTGCAAATTCATATTTCTGTCCTTGGTCTGTTGTTCTGCAAATTCATATTTTTGTCCTTGGTCTGTTGTTCTGCAAATTCATATTTTTGTCCTTGGTCTGTTGTTTTGCACAGATGCAAGACCTTGTTATGAGAGTCAGCATGTTATGAAAATCATTTACTTTAGTCTTGAAGCTTCTGCCTCTGTTTAAATCACGTTGTGTTCCATATTACTTTGTCATTTCTGCATCAAAGCTCCTGATGTATGGTTTGACCCGTTTGCATGCAAATGTCATATTAAATCTGCTGAACTTGGACCATCTTTCAAGTCTTTATTAAGTTAGGACTCTCAGTCTGGCCCAGATAGTCACCCTGGCGGTTAAAACATATGGTACAGAGGCATTAGTAGGCTTTTTCCACAACATTTTGGCGACCACGAAGGGACAGCACTGTGGAGTCATTCCCATCGTGGAGCAGACATTCTTAGGGAATTACCTGCCAGCCTTACCCCGTGTAGCCTTAAAGGATGTGAACTGATGTCAACTTTGGGAGGAATGAACTACCAATGTCTACTGGAAGAACCTGAAGTCTAGGTGAGACTGTTTTGTTAATTTTATAAATCTTTGGAAGCTTTTTTTTTTGATAGTTGATGGATGGTTATTAAGTAGATTTAATAAATGTGTAGTGGTTCATGTTATATCAAGTGTATTGAATGTTGTAAGAGCTCTGACTGTACTTTGGTGCTGTGTGTATAGTGACAGAGTGGTGGTCAGGTTATTTGTGTGTTGATGTTGGTGGTGTATCTGAGTTTCTTATAGAGCCTGATCTGCTGAATGTTTTCCAGTCCTTTAACGGCATTCTGGTTTGACCACTACTTTGTGTTAAGACCCAGTTGGACTAGGGGAGAATTGATTGTAGACCAATCCTTGGCCATCCATACGTGTAGGACTGATGTGGTCAGTTACCCATCCGTTATAGAACTGGTGGAAGGGTGGCTTAAGGTGAGCAGCCGGACCCAGTTGGGGAATGGGCAGGTTTTTTTCAGGTTGTACCTTAAAAAGTAATCTTGTCTGACAGCAACCCCTGTTTTCCATAATCAGTAGCGTACTGTTGTGTGGACGCAGTAGCTATAATTACGGGACAAAAGGATGTTGAGTGTTGTTGCACCATTAGATGATTTTTTTGTATGAGGACCTTCGTGGCAAACACAGGGATTTCTGGGAAGTTTGTGTGCATGAATGGATAAAAGAGTTTAATTTCCCTCCACATGGAAGTTTGAGTATGGTAATATTGTGAAAGATGTGGAGAATAAATTGTGTGCACATGAGCCAAGTCAGAAATACCATGACATTGATTGGCTGATTTGGAGCAACATCAGAAAGCTTATAGTCCTATACACCTCAGAATTTATCTTGCCACTTCAGTCAAACAGCTCCCAAATGCCAGCTCAATACCTGATATGAACTCCAGACTGAGAAAGAGACAGACTGGGACCACCTCGGGAACAGAGACAGGATGGGGTGCAACCAAATTCATCTTGGAAACAGACCACAGTTACTGGCTGTGGACAGCGACATCTCTGTGCATGTATAGGAACTCCTGCAGGCAGGTGAGTACCCGCACATGGAAACCAATTCCCAGCCAATGTCTGAGTCCTCCTGGTATGAGCGGGCTCCCACCAAACACCAGGGAGCCACTATGACTGGCTAGAGAGAGCAGCTTGAAGGCAGCGTCCCTGTACCTGGGAGCTTTTCGGACCTCCTGTAACCAGGCATATTTCCAAAAATGGAGAATACTCCTCTGACAACTCCTGACTCTTCCTCAAAAATTCAACATATTCAAAAAAAGGTTGTGTCTCCTTGCTGGATCCATGTCTGGCTTGTCTATTCTGTCACATATCAGGGAAATGTAGGACCCAGTTGTAGGAGACAGGAGGCTGGAGTTTCCAAAAACAACAGGTTTAATCAAACCAAAAACACTGCAAAAAGCAGGAACTCCACAAACTCAGAGAGTTGAATACACATCACCAGAAACTGAACAGAAAAAGAGAAGCAGGGCAAGAAGAGTACAGACAAACTGAGAGAAAGGGAAAAACAAGACAATATACACAGATGCACATGTAGGGGTTGAGAAAACACAGGTGCAAATGATCAGGCAGGACAGGAACAAGCGAAGTCAAGCTATAACCAACCAAAAGGACACAAACTTTCAAAATAAAATAAGAATTAATCAAAATCAAAACCCAAAACTGTGACACTATGCTGTGTTTTTAATCAAACCCAGACATCAGCCTCATAGCTTCATGTATCTATCTGTCTCTGTCTGTCTGTCTGTCCATAGCAACAGAGAGCTGGAAAACCATGAACCTTTAAGTCTCCTGCCAATTTAGAATCATTATTTAAGCTAACATAGATTTCTCTAGACTGTGATAGTAAACATACAGGGAGAACACACAAAACCCACACAGAAAAGCTCCAGCTGGTAAGTAGGTATCAACTTCCTGTACAGTGCACCCACTATTAAAGTAAATTCATTATGTGGGAAATTTTAACAGCAGTTTAAAAAACACTGGAAGAGTAATAAATTGCTGATAGCATATATTGTGGAAAAAAAATTAAATATAATTGTATGCTTTACAGACTGATTTAACTGTGGTCAGTGAAAAAAAATGAATCAGATCTGACTGGTCAATACTAAGCAAGCCAATTAAATATATTTAAAGACTGTATAGATATTGCCTTCACACAATTCTTGTATACAAAAGCATGTTGGTATTAAGGAAGAGGTGCAGATCATAAAAGATGGAGGAAGTATCATAATCTCTCATTACATCATTCATGGAGGTTATTGCAAGGACATAAACCACTGCTGCAGGAAATGACTTAACAACTGTCATAAAAGTCAGTTAAATACTACGCTCCACCCTCTTCAACCCCTTATTTCCAATCAATTCAGTATATGTTTTAATCAGAAAGCTTTTTTTCTGTCATCATTGCAGTTCTGTTGAAAAGATGTAGTATTGCATTATTGTAATGTGAAATTGTCTCATGCAGACTGAAGAAGTAAGAGATCATGTTATTATTCTATAAAAGAGTTTTTGAGAGAACTAGGCTGGATTTTAAAAAGTTGATTTCCAAGAATGACTTGTTCATGGTGCACTTTGCTGCACTTAAATAGGAGTGCATTCCACCGTGCTTCAGATGGGTTCTCTTTGAAGATAAAAGACCTGTAAATCTGTAGACAGTGGATCAAATGCAATATGTGCAGTCAAGAATATCACAACTTGTTATGGATAAGCTTTTTATCCACATCTCAAGGAACTCCTCAAACTGTTGTCCACCGACTACTAGTTATTAAACTTGAAGTGCTTTTTTCTCTTCTTTCTTCCTGTGTTGACCCCCTCACTAGTACCTTGTGGTCATGTTTTGGTGATGGGCCTTATGCTGAGAGTTACCTAAATCTATTTTATCAACTTAAACAGACTTGATGGACCTCCCTCTCTGCTGTGTCCCAATTATCCCTGTGAATCTTACAGCAGGTATCTAAATGTCAAGCATCCCCTGTGTTATTTCTCTCACAACTTCTCTGTAGAGTACATTCGGTAATTAGTACCTGTGGGATGTGTCAGTGTGATCAGAGGGCGAGGGTTAAGCATGGCTCCAAACTCGAGCGGTCCTTCATAACGGCTTCATGGTTGCATTGCTCAGACCGGGATTTCTATTCGATAGAGCCCGAGTCAGACGTTACAGTGGTGTCAGCGGTGTGCAGTATGGAGGCCTGGACAACTCGTGTATTGAGGAGGGTCATAGTGTTCTCACAGCTTCGAGAGTTTTGTTCCCACAATTACTCAGATAGAAAAGCTACGAGATCTTACAAGTTTTAAACCAACTCTACACCAGGTATGTGAATCAAAAGACAAGAATTAGTGAATCGATATAACAGGTTGTTTTTTTTTCTTTTGTTTTCTTTTCTTTTCAAATCTAACTTTAGTTTTAAAATAACTGCTAAGTAAAACTAAGAAAGACGACCCATATTATCTGAAGTAATTGTATTATATTAACTAATTTTGTGCCGGTTCAATTTTGCATACTTTCACACACAACTAATTTGGTCTTGGCTTATTTATAAGCAACATTACAGCCATTAAAACAAACAAACAAACAAGAAAAACAGTCCTTCTGGAAATAAGCTTAATGACCATAAATTTTGTCCAAATTGGCTTATTTTAAGCAAAAATGCCATTTGGCAGTGGGGTTAATGAATATTTTCTTGACAAGAATTCTTAAAACTAGAATAGTCTAACATAATCTCTTCATTTGTTGAAACAAGACCTTTTCTTTTACTTTCTTAGAAATTTGTTTTTGTAGTGAAATAGGTGGCTATGATCCTGGTCCAAAAAAAAAAAAAAAAAAAAAGAGAATTAATTGGGTTGCTTGAAGTGTCATTTTTGTCAATAATTTTCAGTCCAGTACCTAACTTAAAATTCTTTAGTTCTTCTTTGTATGTGTGATGTAACACCACAGCCACAAGAAAAAATCTTTGTATGTCACACCACAGCCTTTTGGGAATGGTGTGACTTCACACACACAAAGAAGGGAACAAAAAATAAATACATAAATCAGCTTTAGTTTGGAATTCCACATATTAAAATATACTAATTTAACAGTCTTCACTCAGAGTGCATCCAACACGATAGATCTCACACTGCCACCTTCCTCCCAAGCTGACTTCCTGGAAAATCTGTTGTTGACCTTGACATGACCCCCCAAAAAGTAATCTCTTGTCTAGTTATTAAAAATTGAAATAAATATTTTCAGGCCAGTGTGCATGGTGGAACAATCCAAGAAGATTCTTACCAACATTTTAAAATGTATTATATTGCAAAATATTAGGCACTAAAAGTGTTGGTTGAAAGCTCAAGGGATATTTGAAATTCTTTCAGCAGGCAGTTGACATTGTATTTCCTTAAATCAAGCTGGGCAGTCACCTTTACCTAACCATGTCAGTTACAGTCCCTCACATCAGCTAATTTTTTCCCTTCCCTTTTGTGATCAGATCTTTCAAAGTGTCAAGCAGCCTTAAAGGTTTAGAAGCTTTTATTGTTATATTGATAGAAATCATATCTGCACCATAAATATGGCCAGTTGTTTCACTCAAGCTGAAGAAATTGATTTGTCATTGATTGCTTTATGCCAATCAGCCAGGCTTTATGCTTGACAGTGTATTAGTTACATGCATTGCTGTCATGGATGTGTAGCATGCATGACTGGAGTTGAAGGGAAGCAGGTAGAGGTGAAGCTGCCATTAGTTGGCATAGAAAACAAGCTCAGTGGCTGAGAACAAACCAAAAACTGGTGTGAACTGAAGAAGAAAGCTTCAAAAAAAAGTCTCAAAAAGAGAGAGCGAGAGAGACAGGATGTTGCAAAAAGTAAGAAGTGAAATAATAATATTGGTGTGGTGTTTCTCAATGGTGGCAGTTGAGTTTCATTAGGGACTCAAGCAGTGCCAAACTAGCTTTATTTCTGTTGGACAGGTAATTTTCTCTTTACTTTTTCATAATTACATGTTGTTCAGGTTGATTGATTCCAGTTGGCCTATCTGCCTACATCAGCTGTAGGCATCAACCACCCCACTTTTAAATTGGGTAACAAAGGAGTCCCTGGTTCAGTATTGTTCAAGTCTTAGAGTAAATAAGTACATTTAAAAACATGCTGGATCTCTCTGTATTGAACGTTCCAAATTCCTGAAGTTGTCTGAATCGTTACTAGCTGGAACACAGCTGCCTTGTTCCTAGTCACAAGGATTTTGGGGTGCTTCCTAACTGGATTTCAAAAAGAGTATATTTAAAATGGTTATACTATGTAAACAGCACATTGGCAATCAATAATCAAATGAAAGTGGTGGAATATGCTTAGATGGATTATGTAGAAAATGTGTACATTTAATTTGCACTATTACATCCTACCAGAGTTTTGAGAGTGTGTCCAGGAGACATAATGCAGACAAGGATGGGATAGCAGAGAAACCTGAGTAAAGGCCTTGTTTTGAGGGATACAGATGTGATTAAAAGCTTTGAATGAATGCAAACTTTGAAACGGCCTCGAGGGATGTAAAGCACGAGTTATGAATTGTACTCCAGTTTGTAAGATGTAAACAGAAATATAAATGAAATGTCATGAATGCATTTCATCCAAATCCCCAAACCTGCACATTTGAGGCCTAAAGTCAGAATATATCTGTAAATGTAAATATAGTCATGTAGACTTACTTTTATTCCCTTCTGCTTCCATCTTTTTTTTTTTTTTAAAAAAAGCAGATATGATTTAAAACAGGAAGGAAGAGTCAGAAAATCGACCAATGAAGCTGCTCTGCTCAGTGTCTCTGTTTGATATAAGAGCTGTTCTATGCAAAAGCACTCCCAGCTCGTTTTTCCCCTCTCCTCCCCCTTTGTCACTTAAAGAATGCTTGGCGCCTGTGGATTAATTAAAGTCTAAACATTAAATATTGATTGATGCATTATCAGTGGCTCACAGTCGCCTCCTCTCAGATTGATTTCCACTGTGATTTATTGTCATATTTGCAGAGTCATTTCACTTGATAACAAAGAGAAATTGCTTGCAACCTCGGTACCCTAACCATTAGCCCCCCACATTGACACACTCCCTGGTACTTAGCTCTCCTTCCATCATCTGCTCTCTTCTCTCTTTTCTGTCTTTATTTTTTTCCTCTTTTTAGCAAGTTTTCTTCCTCCATCTCCAAAATCACCCTCTTTCCAGTTCTTGTGCACTAAATTCAGATCAGTTAAGTACAGAAAACAAACTGATCATTGACATTTCAAAATATCAAATAATTAAATTTAAATATAAAACAATTACGTTTTCTACGACTATGACAATGGTCATCTTGTACCAGGATAAGTCTTGTATGTTTTCCATGTATTGATTTTGCCAAATAGTCAGTTTTGAAAAAACTGCTCAGATATGTCTTATTATTTAAATTCTGTGGTTTTTAATGCTTTTTTATTATTATTATGAGAGGATTTTGAGGAAATTAACAATCAAAAATAGGGCTGAGTAATTTTCTTTTACAGGTCTTCCTTCCAGTTGTTGTGCCATTTTCATGTGCCAAACATTATTTACGATTTTCCTCCTCTGCTGTCAACTCTGAACTCTATTAATTTGTAGCAGGGAGAGTCTGATTTATAGTCTTATGTGCCCATGTATCCACATCATCATTTGTTAGCCAGATATTTGCTGCCAGCTCCCTGGAAGATGGCATCCTCCCATTTCTTCATTGAAAACACACACATTGTGGAGACAAAAACTTAACTCACACAGAAACATGAAAAATTAGAAACAAATTCAAGGAATGGGAGTTGAAACTCCTAAGTTCTCTTTTTCTGCCTTAATTGTCATTTCTTGATGCAATATCTGTATTTGGGAAGCGTCATCTCCACTCTTCACCTTCGCCTTACTGTCACAATCTAATTCCCAATTTTCTCTCCTATAATTTACTATTCTGATCTCGTACCAACTGGGATGGGTTGGATATTCCCAGGAGTCACATTTGTTTACTTAGTGTCAAAACATGCTTTGTTTACCAACATTCATTATTTTTAGAACTTCTTCTCAAATCTCTCTTAATGGGTTGATTTGAGAACAAGTTCTAAGGGCTTGTGACAAATTGAGTTTTCCTGATTGCAATTAGATTTGGCAGCATTAAATTATGAGATATGTCCTAAATTATTTTGGTTGTGCATGTGTGCACATGCATTTGCATTTGTGTGAATGTGTGTTTGTGCATACATGCATGCATGGATGCATGTGTGTTGTTATGATGAAGATCTTGTGGGTCCGGCTTGTTTAAATTGGTGCTTCAAGGCATACAGATCTCACATGGTATTGTATTGCCCACTAAACTGAATTATCACTCATGAGGACACAGTGTGGGAAACAAAGTTTTTTTGCAAATCAGGTGTTGAATGAAAAACTGAATCCATGTGACATGAGTATGGTTCAAAGTGGACCAACCCCAAAGTCTAAAATTGTCTAAATCTTTTTTTTTTTGTCACATTGAGATGGAAATAATGCTGCCTATCAATCTGGCAAGAGCTAAAAGAACATTTCAAAACAAATTAGAGTCCATCATTCTACAATAAAAAAGATTATTTATAAAAATTCAAGAGATGTCGGTCTTCACAGGACTGGATGTACCAGGAGATTCACCATAAGCTTAGGATAGTGACTGGTCTGCAGAAACCAAGGAGCTGCTTTTCAAACTCTACAAGCCTCACTAAGCCCATTAAACGGTAAAGTTCATGACAGCACAATTAGATAAAGAGTGAACACGTTTAGCTGTACTGTAAGGGTTTAAAAGGTCAAAACACCAGCGAGTGGCAAGATTTTAATGTTTGTTGAACATGCCTCGGCTTCTGACCTTCATCTGGGTTAATGTAACACGTCCAACATGCCAGTTTTTTGTTTTTTTTTTAAACCTATGAAACATAAAAAAATTTCAAAACAATATATGTTAAAATGAATAACAACACAATGAAAACAGAAAGAAAGAAAAGAAAAATGTAGCCTGTTTGGAAGAGTTGTAAAGACACAGCCTCTTACCTCTAACACAGCAGCTGGATTTAGGTTTGCAAAGATTTCTGGAGTGATGTCCTTTGGAAACTGAGCTCTTCTGCCATAATTTTTAATTTCGCATTTACTGAATACCAAATGTAACATATAAGCACAAAATCCTCGTGCAAACTATCAACCATGGAGGCTGAGTGGTGATAATTTGGTTTTGTCCCTGGAAACTGATTACCTGGCAGTCATTGATTTGACTATTAACTCCTTTGTATTCCAATGTTTTGTTCTTGTAAGACATGTGATGTCCACACGGACATAACATGCTGGGTTGTCTACACCATAATATTAAATTATGCTTAAGGGAGGGCCAAAGAACAACAACTAAAAATACCAAACAAGAGCTCGGTCTTAGGAAGTTACGGTAAACAAATTCTGGCAAGGTGTGATATGTAATGTACGATTCATTTTAGGTTGCATTTACATAAATGAAAAGAACCAGATTTTTATCATCATCTGGTGCACAGAATGAAAAGAGTTTGTGTTTTCTTTCACATGACTGAGCTATTTTCTTTTTCTGTTTTCAAAAAAAATAATTAATATTTTAAAAGAGTTAAATTCTCATAAGCTGTGTATAGGAATCTCAGCGCGGCTCATACATCCTCCGTTCAGCATTGTGATTAATCATGATAGCCCCTCTGTGTTTGACATCCTTAATAAGTATGCAGTGAGGGAAATTATTCAATTAACCCTAATTAACACAGTAATATTCTATCTACCCCATGAAGATTAGCGTCGTGCTTTGAGTGTTTTGAAGCATGTTCATGCACTCTCTACAAGCTCATCTTTTGTCTAGGAGCGGTTAATTAAAGCCAAATTTGCTAATTGTTCATTTGTATTTTTCCTATTGCCCTGTCATGATAAATCACCGTGCTGTAATTCATCTCAGCCCATGCGCTTCATCTTTGTCGTAATAGAGCCTGCGCTTCGGCTGGAAATGAAATGTTCATTGTTAGCATCATTTATCACACTGCTGGGACGAGAGTGATGACATGGCTGAGATTTGCTCGAGCTTTACTGTACCAGACCTCTAACAACTGGACCCTGTTTACATTTTTAATCAGTGCTTTTTATTTCACGGAGCACAACATTTCTAGATTTGGCAGACCTAGATTAGATCGTCTTTTGCAGCAATATATATTTTTTTTTATAATATGCTTAAGAAAAAATACAAACCGAATAATAATGATAATAATAAATAATTACTATGCAGTAAAACTTTTTATGCCCTTTAAGTTTTAAGCTTTTGTTTTCTATCAGTTGCTCATATTTATGAGGATGGATGCAAAAATCCTCAGCATGTTAATCACAGGATCAGCATGAAAGATTATTAACAATGTGACCAGATTAAAAGACTCCTGATTCCCCATCTCCATGGTTCTTTCATATATGACCAGGATGACTAATGCTATTGGTGTCTTTATCAAACTTGTGTTTTTAGGTAGCAACCACTACCACTGTTTTTTTTTTTTTTTTTAAAGTTTAGTTCATAGGAATAAATCTATTTGAAGAGCTCACATTGGCATTGATGTACCCCACCTGTCATGTGTGAAATGTGTTGGTCTCAGTGCTCAAGTTAATATTTGTGGTTCAGTTTTAGGGTTATAAACCCGTCTGCTCCCTCGCTATTGTGTAAACTTTCCTTCTGTGTTACTTTGCTATTGATTCACGCAGGAAGAGAACTAATTATTGACTGAGCACAATTAACATAATCAACATCATCACTACAACAATTTATAACCCTGCTTGCTTTCTTCTTTAAATCTAATATGTCGACTCATTTCTACTTAAGCTCGCTCTCTTTTTCTTATTTCCATCCCACTGTCAATGTAATCAAATATTATTTCAAATATATCAACTATAAAACATTTGGTTGCATAACTTGACATCACTGAGTGTTGTTTTTCTTTTCTGTGGATGATGACACCCTGCCTCCACGCTAAATAAGTCAGCAGCTGTCCTCCATCCACTGTTAGACAAGAACTCTCTCCTCGGCTGCCCTTCAGATAAACAAAACCCAGGATCTTCTCCATTCTGTGGTGAAGCAGCTCAATACCCTCTCATCTCTCAACCCTGCAGTCCCTTCCTGCTGCATGTATTGGCCTCAGCCTCTACCAATCGTCTTATTGATCCCAAATGAAACACTGAACTCATCAATAAGGTCTTAATGCGAGTTTGTTGTTCAATCACTTGCCATTTAAATCACCCAAGCTCAAGTCCTGCAAGCCATCCGTTTTCTGTCATACACTGCACATCTCACCAATTTGCTTTGTCATTTTGGGAGGAGTGTGCAATTATCGTAAATATCTCCCAGCACTCACTTTGTCAACCCCACACTGCGGCGTGATCTTGCCTGTAAGAATTCAGGAGTCTGCCCCTTTTTATCTCCTTTGTGTGTTGGAAATAGGTGCTTGTCTCTTACCACTAATACTTATGGTGGCCTATTCTTACATCTTAAATAAGGTTTTGTGAATGTCACAAATGAAGTCAAAGTGCAGCCCCATTGATTAGGCTGGTAATTAAGATGTAAATGTGGTTGTGGGCTGGTGAACGATCACACCTGCGATAATAGCAGAGTGCTGTTAACACCACCAGGGGTCTGGCTGCCATGCAGCGTGCTGCCTTATCAATGTTTGGAGTGATCTCCTGTTTAAATATAGGTTCTGCTCTGAAATTCTTGCTGTTTGCTAGTGTTGTGCTGCCACTGGCAGACACAAGGCTACAAGGTAATGACAGTTTTCTCCAGTGGGTGCAACTCTCCATGGATTATCTACTCAGTGAGATTGGGCTCTTGTGTTAGCCACCTGATCAAACGGAGGACCCTTGGAAGATGTTACAGTCCAAGTGAGAATCAGCTTAAGGGCCCAAAGCAATTAATGTGGAGGTATCTGTCATGGCGATGCATGCACAGCTCAAGCATGTAGAATAACCTGACACATGAGACCACCAATGTGCCAGAAGGGGACAAAGTAAAGTATATTTTATGAAGTGGAACCTGAATTCAGTTTAAGTGGGTTCAAATTCAAAGAGTAGAGAGAAGTGTGCTCAACAAGTCACTTTTTATCTCTGTGTGAAGTTCCACAAAGGACTTTACATTGTTGACACTGTTAAGATATGTAAAGACTCAGAGATGCGCTCACATATTGCGTCCCTCAAGAACAGATGTGAGTGTGCTGTGAATTTCGGCAGAGCCGACATGTGCTGCCGCTGGCAGCCCTGCAGGGTTCGGGCGCTCACACGTCTGTGTTAACAGTTTAGCTTCAGTGCCAGGTGGAGAATGAATGACACAGGGCAGGGTGGCACATCCCTGGAGATGTTTGTCAGGAGATGTCCCTCCCTTCTGCATGTTTACACTCACAGGGGCCACACTTGGCCGTTAGCGAGGAGGAAAACTGGGAAAACAGCCATCTTGTGAGCGCCAAGCCTCTTACTGTGAATATTAAAGAGAGACAGAGAAGGGGAGAGAAGGGAGAGAGAGCTATCTGGACAAAACAAAGCTGGGTTTGGAGAGCCCGGAGCACATAATAAGCATGGCTCTTTCACTGCACACCCAGGGCACTCTGGAAAAGTGGGGAGGCCACTGAATGGGAAAGGAAGTAATAAAAAAAGCAAACTTCTTTGAAAAGAGTCCTACGTGTGTGTGTGTGTGTGTGTGTGTGTGTGTGTGTGTGTGTGTGTGTGTGTGTGTGTGTGTGTGTGTGTGTGTGTTAGCCCGTATGCATGTTTGGGAATGTTTGTGCGCAGCTGTCTGCCTGAGTGATGGGAGCGTATAGTCTACCTGTATTAGGCTTTTCGGACATAAGATAAAACACTTTTTTAAGCTGGATTCTTAAGAGACACAAAGATTCTTTTTTCTGTCCGTAACGTAACATCATCAAAGACTGTGGCTGGATCTCAAAGGGCCCTTACAAAAGGTAAGGAGGTCTGTGCCATGTCCCCTTGCCAGACATTTTGAGGGGGGTTTAAGAATCAGCAACTCGCCAAACAAGACAAGCCAAGAAGTAGGAGGCTATGCAGAAGGGCGGTGGAGTTTGATGAGAGAGTCTGATTGCCATTTGATCTGACATGCAGCTTAAAAGAGGGAGACTGTCTGATTTCAGAACACACACCCACAAACATAAGCAGAGGACACTGAAGTGGCCGGCTTTTAAACAATTTGCATAAATAAATGCAGAGTTTGTGACACATCTTTTGCAGCAAAACTGTTGAACACTAATGTCATTTTAAGATACACATATTCTGTTATGGGAAATGGAAGCCGGACTTGAGGAAAGGGTCAAGAGGAGGCAGAGAAAAGGGGAAAAAAGAGGCATGGATGAAAAGTAGCCAACTGTGGAAGTGGAGACAAGTGCTGTAACTTCACTTAGTTTACCCCCGAGGTAGTTTTTGCGCCAGTCATCAGAGATCTGACTTCCCTGATGTTCCGTATCTGACTAGACTTCCAAAAGTGGGGTAAATGAAGAATGACAATCGTTCCCTTTCACCTCCAGGCTGGTTTCACCCAGCTGCATCCTCTCCCAGGCTGATATGGTGTGGAAATGACATCTCATTTTGCTTCTATTTCGATTGTTGAAGTATGTGCCACATTTTTGCAGTTATGTGGTTACAAAAACAGACACCCATATACACTTAAAGATCTCTCGTGTGGTCGCAGAGATGTAAGAGGACCTCACGTAGAGGCCACAACACCAAAACTCCTGACAGATTGCTGATTTCTAACCACTGAAACCTCAATGCTGAATAATGTGTGCTCGTTCTTCTTTTAAAGACCAATTAAGTATGGTAAGGCATCATATTTGGTACTGCTTTCTTTACTGGGATTACAGAGGAGGATTGAAAAAGGACAGGAACAACTGAAGTAGGCATTTGGCAGATTACATGCTGCTGGCTGTGCACTTAGATCCACTGTCAAAACATGTTCCACAAAAGCGAATTGCCCTGCTCCGGTTAATCTATCAATATGTCCACAAATAAGAGAGTAGGATCAAGACCGAAAAAAAAAAAGAAAGAGGAAAACTTTGAGTCATAATTGAAAAAATTAGGCTTTTAATGTAAAAACTGATAGACATTAAATGATTTTTCATGTGTTCTGAGAAAGTAGATATAATATAATTGAAAATTGACCATCACCGTTGCTATTGTACTTATGAGTGTTGCCGACCAGCAGCAGTGGCTCCTCCAGGTGCTACACAGAGCCTGAGCGCCATGGAGGCTCCACCCAGCGTGCACAATCACCCCATTCCCACTGAAGCTACAGGCCGTTCGGGGACAAGCAGGAAATCAGTTACTAGTATTTGCACGTAGGAGTGCCATTCCTCAGCCGGGACATGGATGCTGAAGATCGACAGCAATAAGGGCCTTTCTGCCACACAGTTAACTGCTGGCCTATCAACACAGCTGTCTGGCGGCGCTTGATAAACATCTTGCACCCAGAGTTGCGGCAAATAAACCACTTGATACGTTTCAACTTTGTGGGAGTCGTTACTGTAAGAACGCGCATGTTTTGTTTTTTTGTTTGTTGTTTTACGTGGCGTGTCTGCTGGCTCAGTGGTTACCTGCACGCTGCTTTGTTGTGTGGTTCCACTCATCGCCCTGCTTGCTTTGTGGCTGTGGCGCAGACATTGCATGTGTATATTCTGAAGGTTCTGTGTTTACAAGCGTGTGAAGTAATGTAGGGATAATTCGATGTGTAATTTTAAGTTTTGCTTCCAGGTTCTTAAAAATACATAAACACACAGCTTTCTGGGGGTGATGTCTGTAATTTCTTCAAGATGTCTGGAGTGTTTGGTTCCTCTCTAACCTCCAGTCTTACTGGTGTGTGTCAGTGGAATCCGGCTCCATTTTGCGAAACGTCTAACCATCTAAGCATCCCTCTTCATCCAAATATCATTTGTCAATGTCATATGAAAGCAGAATGTGTTTTTCAAGAATACGAGGGAGCTAAAATGGGATTCTTGGTGGTCGTCCAGTAACATGATGTTTCTCGTTAATGCAACTCAAGCGAGCGTGTGTAATCAGATACAATCAAGTGAATTTCTATCAAAACGACTGAAAGATTTGAAGACTGAACCTCTGTGACAGAGAGTGTCTGTTTAGAAAAAAAGTCAAGTGCAACATAATGAGAAACAGGCTTTAAGTCATTAAGAGTAAAGAGTAAAAGATCTATCTCTCTCTCTCTTTCTCTCCATATATATATATATATATATATATATATGTCAGTGTGTGTGTGTGTGTGTGTGTGTGTGTGTCAAACTTGTGCAAATAAAGGCAGCAGATTTGAATTCTTTCTGAGTCCTATCTGTCAGTGATATCTGGTTTCCACTTACACCAGTCAGGAAGACACCCCTGGCTCTCTCTCTAATAACTCGGAGGTCGAGGCTCTTTGTCAGAGATCCTTCAGCACACATCTCTTAACACTAGTACACTTGTACCTGAGCTGTTACAGCTGATACACTCGCATACACATACACACAATTACTCAGAGTAGGCTACGTGCGTCACAACTGACTGTACCAGCGGGCACATGCAAAATCACACACACACAAACACAGAGCTGTGTTTTTATGTGTGTGTGTGTGTGAGAGAGAGAGAGAGAGAGAGAGAGAGAGAGAGAGAGAGAGAGAGAGAGAGAGAGAGAGA
>JAOWBL010000018.1:17785088-17798979 GCA_028564865.1 Zenarchopterus dispar
TATATATATATAGAAAATATACACACACACACTGAAAGTGGGTTAATTATTTGGCATAACACATCGATAAAGAAGATCACTGAGGGCCATCAGGAGTATTTGATTTTCCCTTTGCTCTCTCCTTTTTTTCATGAATAAATAAATAGTAAGACTAGTCGAAACTAAAAGATAGCTGACACAAGAGTGGACCAGATCCATCTAGCCTGCAGCTGCTCTTTAAATATTCAGTGAAAAATAATGGCATCCGAGGCATCACCTATAGTAACATTATTATCTTCATTTCTCAAAATCAGCCCGACTGAGAGCTTCGTTTATCTTTTTCAGGTAATAAATCTACTCGACTGAGCGCTCACGTGAAGCTCCCGCGGGACCCCTTGCCCTCTTAAAACATCCCAACTGAAGGCGCACTCCTTCTTAATGCCAATAATAATAATAATAATAATAATAATAATAATAATTTTTTAAAATTTATTTTTATTGTTACATTGCAAATAATTAGTCTTAAAAGAATATATATGAAAGAAATTCTATCAAGTAGGCCATAAAATACACAACTTTGCATAAGAGTATGGTTGTACTGAGTTTCCAAGACAAGCATCCCACAATATGGCCACCTTATAAGGACAAGTTTCCTAATTATTACGTGTGTGACGTCAGATGTAAATGATACGCTGTAAATGCATATGCTGTGGGTGCGAGTCAGGCATTCTCTCACAAAGAAAAGTTTTAGCTTTATTTATCCCCTTTCAGATGAGCAGACGTCGGTCTCTCCGCTGTCTCTGCTTCCTGATCATCCAGGAGCGCACAGCCCGTTCGGATCTGCTGTGCGTATTCGGAGAGAAAGAGAGAGAGAAAGAGAGAGAGAGGAGGAGGAGAGCAACAGAAACAGAGAGAAAAGAGGGAGGGGGTGGAGGTGAATGGTTGCGTGACTGAATAGCCCTGTGACCAATCACGTCCTCGATGGGCCGGGCTCCGCGTCTGTCCCACTGCCGCTCGGGCCCTCAAAGTTTGTTTATTCGCGGAAAGCAGTGTGTGATGAAAACGTGTTAGCAAGTAACTCCCTTTCTGCTAATAACAATCAAATGAAACCGATTGGGACCTCGAATCACAACGTGGACTTTTTTCCCTCTTTTTCATAGAAGGGAGGGGGTACGCGTTCCGCCGGTGCCATTTACGCACGGAACATACCAGCGCAACCCTGCGTTTTAGCGCACCGGCTGCCTCGCTGAAAACTCTTCAGAGAGTAGGTGTTCAGCACAACAAGAGCTGAATTACAACCATCTTAATGCGAGAGAGAAGTGAGGACATCCGAAGTGTAGAGAGAAGAAAGTTGGTGGGAGATCGCGGAGGTCTTCATCTGCAGGAGAGGAAAAAGCAAAGAAAGAAAAACTGTGATCGCTGCTTGATCATTGTGAGAGATTGAAAGATACTGTCGCAGGAATGGACTCGAGACGCCGACATTCCCCTGTAGTAGTCAAGATAAGCTTTTGCCTTGGCTAACTGAAGGGGTTAACTCAAATCTAGAGGGAGTGTGGAAACCCAGCCTTTCTTCTCCATACGGATCAACTCATTGGGTGGGAGCTGAGAGAGAGACAAGAGTCCCCAGCAAATCAGGAGCTAATTGATTAAAGAGACTTCATTTGAATAGGAGGGGGGCTGGCGAGGTGCCAATCGCCTTTCAAAGAAGCCCCCCCGTATGATTAATCGCAGAGCATTATTGATAATCATAACGGGGCACATGCGCGGTGGATGGGCTCGATTTACGTAATTTTTGAGGAGGTTTTGTAGTCATTTTTTTATTCTTTGCCTGCTGATGTGCCAGCCAGCATGTCGCGGAGGAAACAAGCGAAGCCGCAACACTTCCAGTCCGACCCTCATCTGCCTTTATCAGAGCACAATGGTGAGTCCGAGTAAACTGTCGCTCCTTTCATCCAACTACCGTGAATTTCTCACACTTTTTAGCCGAGTTTCGTGGCCACTTTAGAGAAAGCTGATCGTTAAAGTTTACACTTTGAATACGGCTTTACACGGTTACTTTCCGTTTCTCTTCCAAATCCATCGTTTGATGAAAACCTTCAGGAGTTTTTACAAAACTTTCCCATTTAGACTCTTCTTTTTCCATACAGCCTTTAATCCAATGCAAAGAGGAAATCACTCTGTTTTATAGATATTTTTTGACTACATTATATATGTATTATATAACTGGGATGAAAACAAAAAAAGTTCAAAGAATTTCTCTTTCGGACTTTTTCCATTTGGCCTGAACTTCATTGTTATTATTATTATCAATGATTTTAGATTCATTAATTTATTAAGTTGAAGAGAAACTCACAGCCGCCGCGGTTCTCGGTGGTCTGGCTGAGCTCAGCAGTCGGTCTCGGTGCGTGGATCTGGACCACCCTGGCGCTCCTGCCGGGACTCCAACTCCTGCTGAGTCCCGAAGGCAGAAATTGACCTCTCTCTCTACGCTGAAGCCTCCACGGAAGAGCTGAAATGCGACCGCGTTATCCCTCGTTTTATGAAAATCATTATCAGCAAGTCATCGCTTGTTTGCGCACTCGTGCTTTATTCCCATGAACAGGGGCGAGAAGGAACGGAAACTGTCCCAAAAGAGCCCGCACAGCATCTTTTCTTTTTTTTTCTTCCAAATTCTCAAACATTTTCTCCAGTTGACTCATCTTTTACCTTTTTTTTTTTTTTTTTTGCGCGAATAACAGCATGTGGAAGTTGGGCGTTAGTCACCATGAGACGCCCGCACAAACACGCAACCACTTATCGTTTTATTGCAAGACGAAGAACAGTGTTTTATCCAAAACCAACCTAGAATTACTTTATTTTTTAATTTGCGCCATCTTAGACTATAAATATCAATTGACTTATATTTACAATATAAATATATGTAAACAGTTCGCCAACAAAGTGTGTCTTTAATAGAGTATTTGCCTCTAAATTGTAAGATGAGTTTGGACAAAGTGGCCTTGGGAAGTGCAGATCCCCGACTGTGCTGCAGCTCTCAAGAGTTTCAAAAAACAGCCAGGCCAGTGAAGTTGCAAGTAACCGAATTCTTTTTTCTTTTTCTCCCTCCACATTTTTGATGAGAAGCGAGAAATTCAAGGCAACAAATATATCAATTAAAACTATAGTTCAAGAAAAAGAGTAACGCGTAAATGAGGCTCTGGAGCATGCGGTTTTGTTGACCGACTATTCTAAAACTAAAACACACACATGCACACAAAGAAAAAAATACAGTTCCTCGGATTTTTTTTTTTTTTAATTTCGAGAAATGGTGTAACTTCTGTCTGCTATGCAGCATGAACGAATTTGGTCACACATTATTTATTTACATGATTATTATAATTATTATTACTTTTAAGCCAAAAAGATTTTCAGACTGAAAACCTGGAGAAACAAATTATATTAAAAACCTTTTTTCTTTCTTTTTTTTTTTTTTCTTGTACAAGGCTAGGCCCATAAATGATAAATGCAGGGTATGCGGTGAAATATTCTCAACTGAGTCCTGTTTTTTTGGTCCTGCTTGAAAAGCATATGTAGCCCATTTAAAATAAGTACGTTTTTCTTTCAGGAGAAAATCATACATAGAAAGGTATGTCCATCCCAGTGTATGTGATTTTTAGGAACCTGGTCATTAATGCAAAACCTTGTTCATTCTTGGATGCTTTATCTTTTTTTTCTTGCAATTTCCATCAAATGTAATAATCGCACAGTAGTCAAAAGTCACTTTTGTCACCAATTCTAGCAGAGTGCAGAATGCTACACTTTTCAATTACACCCAATACCTAAAATAGTTCTAAAAGTCTTGTGTGAGTAATTGCAGTTGCAGGGGGATGTTGTCTAAAAGTTTCGGGGTATTTTGCAGAGACACCCTTCCTAATAGATGAACTGTTTGTCTTGTGGAGATTTGTGGGAGCCGGAAGCTGAACATAAAGTCGCTGTGTTTGTAGCTGAAATCAGTGATGCTGAGGCCCGTGGTTGCTGGGAAGTCTGAGTGAGAGCCACAGAGGGTGGGATGTTGAGCTGTTTTAACCTTTGCCAGCGTCCCTCTGTGTGGAGGTGGTCAGAGTTCAGGGCCTAGTGTGTTTCTCACTTGCCTCGCCATTGACCCTGCTGATCAGAGCTGCAGGCGGCCCAGCGAGGCCTCGGCTCTTTATTTAAGTGTGTGTGAGGCCTTATCAATGTTGTGGCCATCCCCTTGCGCCCTATCAAAGTAGCCCCCCCACCACCAGAAGGGAGATTGGCAGGGCAGCCCCCTTTACGCTGATGGCCTCTGCAAACACAAAGTGCAGTCACTTGTCAGGTTGCCAGTGTTTATGTGGTGTGAGTCTAGGTGTAGCAAGAAGGACTTGCTTTGTATTCTTCCCTCCCCTTGAGCTCTAACCATGTCACTGGGGCAGAGCCTGAGACCTGAGTCCTGTCCTGGACCACGGCAGTTTTAGTGGGACCCCATCTAGTGTTCAGTGGGATGAGTCCTGAGGGCCGGAGACGATGTGAGCAGAAACCCTCCTGAAGTTACAAGTGTCAAGAGGCTCACAGAGGCCCCCTGCAAAAAAATAATGTAGGATCTCTCAAAGCTCTCCGTCAACTTTTTTGACTAATCCTCGCCTTCCCAACTCTCATAGTCAGACTGCTCAATCTCTTCAAGGCTCTGTTCTTTTGCTCTTTGTCTTTCCTGACACTCTTTAGCCCTGCACACTGCTTACATCTTGCTTTTGATAGAGATTCTGTAGACGTTTCACACACTCCGTCTTCATACCAGCTTGACTTTATCTTGATTTTAATTCAAAGTTAATCCTTGCTATTTTCAGAACTAAGCCTAACACTAGCATCTGCTGTTGGCTATACTTGTCTTATGTGGACAATGGATTTGTACTGAGCATTGAATCAGTTTTGATTTTTTTTTTCCGTCATTGGAGTTGAAAGAGAAAATCTGTTGCTTTTTAGAAACTTAAGTTGAAGGGATTCTTGTGTTTTACATCTGTTAAGGCTGTGATAATTTTCTTCAACTCTACAAACTTTGCCCAAAGATTTGGGCAAGATGAGACCATTCAGTATTACTTATTACTGTATTACTCAAATTTGATTAAAAAATAAAATTATAGTTTCGTATTTAGTGACACAAATGTAATTGGTTATTGCTTTCTTTTTTTCCTTTTGAGTTGTATTCCAGTGATCCTATTATTATCATAAATTAATTATATGGGATTTGCGTTTTAAATTTGTGTGTATAAGCTTGGTGTTTTTGGAAATACTTAAACAATTTTTGAAACTGAATTCCATACAATATAGTTGGAAATAGTTTCAGCTGAAGAGAAAACTTTTTAAGGTATCTGTGTGGACATAAAGGTGAATTACTTGAGTTTTTGGATATACTATTATTTCTCTACACTGTCTGTGTGGTGTGTATTGTCTGCGCTGACTTCATCTTACACATTCACATGTTAGTGCCAACTTAGATATTTTATTAATGATCAACTTGGAATTTCTCCGAAGTCTGTGAGAAAAAAAGTATTTTTTCTGCTTTCATCCCTCTCTGTGGCACATGATTGAATTTTCTTCACACTCGTTTGTGCTCAGAGAAAAGGTGTTTATTTCATCCTCACATTTTTCACACAATGAAACACTTTTTTTAAATTAATGCATGGAGTGTAAGTTGGTGGGTAGGTGGAAGGGGGGTTTTAACATGAAAAGTTATCATTAAAGTTGAGTCTTCCCTGTTTGCATGGTTTGGTGGTGTGAGGGCCAGGGTTTACTGTCATGGCAACTTTGCGTTATCTGATGTCTCTGAGCGGAGAAACATTGAGAGAGATAATCCCTGAATTAAACAGGATCTGCTTTGAGTCGGCTGAGATGAGCAGGGCCAGGCTGTGCCGACGATCCCCGCCGCTCCCATGCTGCGTGAACAATGGGAAGGCATCCTGTCTCTCTGTGGGGCAGGGCTGCACTTCTCTGGGTTTCATTTGCAAATGAATTCTTGGCCCCGATGAAAGTGTTGAGGGCCCAGAGCCACAATGAAAGGGATTCATAGAGAAATGCAATTTGTAAATCAACTTGTATGTTAAATAGCAAGATTTTAGTGTGACAAAGAGGGAAATGAATAAGGAATGTCTGGAGCACAGCAGTGGCTCTGGGGGCAGGGTGTCGTCTGACTTGTCCTGTTTATTAAAATGGAAAATCTGAAAACCTGTTTCTGTGTGCATGTCAAAAAGGGTCATTTCTTTTGAATTTTTGTCTGAGTAACGGCAGAAGTTGTTGTGTCTGCATTGCTCATTCTATGTGCGTGTCCCGTTTATCAGTTTTAACAAGTTTCTGACACTTTCATTTTAATATATCTATATACTTGGTTTATATTTAAAACGTGATGTCTTTGTTTTTGTTTGTTTTTTGTTTTTTGCACTCTTTTTTCATACACTTTGATTACAACATTTCTTTTATATGATGATCGTGTAAGTCTTTTGGGATTGTAGTTTTATACATATATGTGTGTATATATATGTGTGTGTGTGTGTGTGAATAGGGGTTATTTTTTCAAAGAAATTATATCTTTTTTCTTTTATTAGAAAGGATTTATTTCAAACCATAGTAAAAAAAAAAAACTCGTTAACATCAGTTAGATTATAGTTTTAATTTTTTTCCTGTTCTTTTCCCCACTTTGTTTAGTGTGTATGAGTTCGGTGCCATGGGCTCTGTTGTTCTTGTCTCGCTGTGATTGCAAGCTGAGTGGGTACAAATTAGTTTAGTGACATAGATAACCTGTCCAAGATGCCCATAGTTGGCTGAAAATGAGCAAAGTTGACAGCAAATTGAAAGTCTAATAAGTACTTCAAATGCTTGATTTGCACCAAGTGGACAAGTAGACTTTGAAGGGCATGGAATATAGGAAATCAATGCCTTTCTATGAAATTTCATTAAGACCCAATGTCCTCACTTCATTCTCTTTTATATTTTGATGGATTATCTGCAGAAAATGATTACCTTTTTCTTGGGCTGATGAAACCCAGATGTACATCTTCAAAGATCACTTTTAAGCAATATTTGAGTAGTTTCCATTGATTTTGTATCCCCTCTTATCATGTTTCAGAGGCCATTGCACTGAATAAGGTCTCTTCGCATTTCTGTCGGCTTATTTTTGCTTTTAGACCGTTGTTTTTGTGAGCACATCAAAAGGGATAAGTGTAAAACTGATTAACTTAAGATTAGCAACAATGGAATTTGAGGAGATAAAGCTGCTTCTTCAGCTGCAAAACATTTCTAATCACTAATCCTCTGTTTCCTCTTTTTCAGGGGACACAGAACTTTGCTCCGAGGAACCCCCCTGCAAGGAGTCAGATGCCCATGTCTGTAGCAGATGTTGTGCTGAATTCTTTGAACTTTCAGATTTTGAGGAACACCAGAAAAATTGCACTAAGAATCAGTTAGTTCTGATCGTGAATGAAAATCCTGCCTCCCCTACCGGAACTTTCTCACCCGGGTCTCCTCCCCTTAATGCTGATGATCAGATGAATGACACAGCTAATAACACTGATCAAACAGAGTGCAGTGACCTTTTGGAGCCCAACACTCTTGAAAAAGACGAATCCATGGATGTAGATGTTTCTGGAATGAGCAGTGGTCATGAAGAGGAAGGCAGTCAAACAGAGGACGGGAGCCCCATTAATACTGTCAGCAGTCATGCAGGCAGGGGCACCTCTGGCCCTGCAGTAGGTACTTCAGCTATTTCTGCCTCTCTACCTCAGCTCAGTAACCTAACTGAACTGGGGAACTTCTCCATGATCAACAGCAATGTCATAATTGAAAACCTACAGAGCACCAAAGTGGCTGTAGCTCAATTCTCCCAGGATGCCCGGTCCACTGGGGGCCCCAGAGTGGCAGTGCCAGCTCTGATGGAACAGCTTTTAGCCCTGCAACAACAGCAGATCCACCAGCTGCAGCTAATTGAGCAAATTCGCCATCAAATACTGCTATTAGCTTCTCAGTCACCAGAAATGCAGGTACCCCCAACTTCTGCTCCAGGCACAATGGGCCCTGCTGCCAGCCCACTGACCACACTGAGCTCACACCTCTCCCAACAGCTGGCTGCAGCTGCAGGTCTGGCACAGAACCTGGCGAGTCAGTCAGCAAGTATAAGCAGCCTAAAGCAGCTGGCTGCAGCAGCACAGCTACCTCAACCCAAACCAAGCAGCAGTGAAACATCTCAGAGCATTACCACGTTGGGACCATCAACAGTCAATCCCCAGTCCTCTGACAAGAGGCCTGGTGTTCTGAGTAGCCTCCAGTCTCAGCTAAGCAACTCCGTGGTCACTAAGTCATCAACGCCAGCATTTGGAATAGGTAGCTTGCTAAGTTCTGCAGTGAATCCCCTTCTACCTCAGCCCCCACCTGGCAACCCCATGTTCTCTAGTTCCCTGCCAAGTGTTGGTACTACTGTGGAGGATCTTAACTCTTTAGCAGTTCTCGCCCAGCAAAGGAAAGGAAAGCCGCCAAATGTTACTTCATTTGAGCACAAGAGCAGTTCAGATGATGCTTTCTTCAAACATAAGTGCAGGTTTTGTGGCAAGGTCTTTGGCAGCGACAGTGCCTTGCAGATCCACTTGCGTTCTCACACCGGTGAGAGGCCATACAAGTGTAATATCTGTGGCAACCGCTTCTCCACCCGTGGTAACCTGAAGGTGCATTTTCAGCGTCACAAAGAAAAGTACCCACACATCCAAATGAACCCATATCCTGTCCCTGAGCATCTAGACAACATACCAACAAGCACCGGCATTCCATACGGCATGTCTATGCCCCCTGAGAAACCTGTTACCAGCTGGCTGGACAGCAAACCAGTTTTGCCCACTCTGACATCCTCAGTCGGCATGCTGCTGCCACCAACCATACCAAGCCTGCCCCATTTTATCAAAAAGGAAGACCATTCAATAGCCATAACTAGCCCTTCTGTTACTGCAAAGAATGACTCAGGTGCTGCAGAGCCTTCAGCTAAAAGTAACGATGGAGTGTCTGAACAGGGTGAAGGTGCAACTTTGCCTACCTCAAATGGAAAAAATGAAGAAGGTAGCCACTCCTCAGGCTTAATGACAAATGTGAGCTCTGCCCCGGAGAGCTCTGTTGAGTATACAACATCCAACAGTCCACCCATGATGACCAACCCACTCATGCCTCTTTTGACTGATCAGTTCAAGGCTAAGTTCCCTTTTGGAGGCATTCTAGATCCTCTCCAAGGGTCAGAGACCTCCAAGCTGCAGCAGCTTGTGGAAAACATTGACAGGAAAGTGACAGACCCAAATGAATGTGTGATCTGCCACCGGGTGCTGAGCTGCCAAAGTGCTCTGAAAATGCACTATCGCACTCACACAGGTGAAAGACCCTTCAAGTGTAAAATATGTGGCAGAGCATTTACCACCAAGGGAAATCTTAAAACCCACTATAGCGTTCACAGAGCTATGCCTCCTCTTCGAGTTCAACACTCCTGCCCTATTTGTCAGAAGAAGTTCACGAATGCTGTGGTTCTTCAGCAACATATTCGCATGCACATGGGGGGACAGATACCCAACACACCTCTGCCAGAGAGCTATCCAGAGTCCATGGCCTCTGACACTGGATCATTTGAGGAGAGAAACATTGATGATATGGACAACTTCTCTGATGACAACATGGAAGGAATGGAAGATGGTCCAGACAGCAGTGTGCCAGACACACCTAGGTCAGCCGATGCTTCCCAAGACAGTCTTTGTAACTCCCCAGCTCCCCCTGAAATGGCAGGTCAGGAGGGGCAAGAGAGGGATGGCCATGATAATCCTCAAAATAATGAAATGGAGGAGGTCCCGGCCATCCAGCTGAAGGTTACTGCAAATGGTTTAATTGAAGGGGATTGCCTCACCAATGACTCCTCGTCTCTGGGAGGGGATGTTGAAAGCCAGAGTGCTGGGAGTCCAGCTGTGTCAGAATCTACCTCCTCCATGCAGGCGCCATCCCCTACTAGCATGCAGCTCCAACTACGTAAATCCCCCAGCCTTGAGGAGAGGCACCAGAGGACTTTATCCTTGGACCACACTAGTGCGAACTTCTTGCACTCTCACCCTTCCAACATTGGAGCCCTGGATCTGACATCTGTCAGTAGCCCAAAAGACCCCCTGGGCATGATATTTCCGTTCCGTGAGCGTAGTACCATCAAAAATACATCTTGTGACATCTGTGGGAAGACCTTTGCGTGTCAGAGTGCCTTGGACATTCATTACAGAAGCCATACCAAAGAGCGACCATTCATTTGCACGGCTTGTAACAGAGGTTTCTCCACTAAGGGCAACCTTAAGCAGCACATGCTAACTCATCAAATGAGAGACCTACCCTCCCAGCTCTTTGAGCCATCAAATACCAGCCTGTCGTCCAGTCCGACCCCTTCCCTCCTCTCTGTCGGCTCTCTCAACAAACCGGAGGTCAACGGCTTCCTTCATGGCCTCCACCCAGAGAACAAGGATGTTTCCCCAAGCTTGGTCACATCATCTGCCTCCACCTCCCCAATACTTTCTGCTGCTCCGCCACGCAGGACGCCTAAACAACATTTCTGCAATACCTGCGGGAAGTGTTTCTCCTCCTCCAGCGCTCTACAGATCCATGAGAGAACCCACACAGGGGAGAAACCTTTTGCTTGCAGCATCTGTGGTCGAGCTTTCACCACCAAAGGAAACCTCAAGGTAAATGTTTAAACACTCAGATGACTTCTGTTCTCCTAAAAGTTTGTTCGTGAGAATGTTAGCGAAAAAAAATCTCAGGGTCAGTAATTTGTTTTCTATGGCACGTTAGTACGCTTGACATCAAGAAGTGATAATGTTAATTAATGAGAGTAACAGTTTTGTGAGAGTAAAATTACTGAGTGGAAAGAGTGAATCATGTTGCAAATATGATTTTTGGAAAGACATTCCAGGAGGTGATCAACTGAGAAGGATTGGGGAATCAGAGTTAATTATCACAATGATCTAGACCAGTCTGTATTTTTCCATAACAGGAACTGTAAAAAAAATTAAAATTTCACAAGCTTGAATCATGTAGAAAATCAGCTGTTTAATGATTTACAAAAACTTGGGGTAAATAGTGCACTCTAAAAATTAAATTAGTTTTGAGTGAGTCAACTCTTAATCCAGGAGAAGAATTTAGTTTACATGTTAATTTTTAATTTGTGCTTTATATGTCAATAGCACTCTTATGAAGTTTAACTAGCCTAGTTATAGTAATCAGGGAAAACCATTTATTTTATTTTATTTTATTGTACACAGATATAAATAAAACAGATTTAAATGCAGTTCTCCAAATATGTCTTTTCAGAGTTATGAAGAAGGAAAGGATAATGTTTCTGTTAGGAAGTGCATTGGCAGAGGTGAAATGTCGCATGTAATAATGGTTGGGCAATGAAACTGGACAGTGTAATTTTTGCCTGAGCCTTGCAGTCCTCTATGTGAGATGGGCAAATTAAACTTTAGATTAAACACCATCTTTCCAAAATAAGATGTTTACACCATAGCAGTGTGTAGTCAGTACAGACAGTTAACCAGTCTGCTTCACCCAGGATATAAACCTATTTTTAATACAGTCAAACATTATGATTAATTTTTCCATTGCATCATCTTATGTGCAGGTCTTGTGCCCAAGTTTGCAAACATTTTTTTTTATCCCTCTCTTTGCTCTCTTTCGCTCCTCCCCTCCTTTCCTTTCCTCTCCCTCTCTATGTAGGTTCACATGGGCACACACATGTGGAACAGCGCTCCCGCCAGACGTGGCCGCAGGCTCTCTGTGGATGGTCCAATGGCCTTCCTGGGCACAAACCCAGTCAAGTTTCCTGAGATCTTCCAGAAAGACATGGGATCGAGATCAAGCAACGGAGACCCAGCCAGTTTCTGGAACCAGTACGCCGCTGCCTTCTCTAACGGCCTGGCAATGAAAACAAATGAAATATCTGTCATCCAGAATGGAGGCATCCCACCCATGTCAGGTGGTGTGGGAAACGGGGGTAGCTCTCCTATAGGTGGCCTCACGGGCAGCCTGGACAAGCTGCACAGCACAGAGCCCAACGCCGCTCTGGCTGGTCTGGAGAAAATGGCCAACACAGACAACGGAGCCCACTTCCGGTTCACACGCTTCATGGAAGACAATAAAGAAATTGTCACCAATTAGAGTGTATGTATTCATGTTGATGTTGGGCACAGACACACGAGCGATGCCTCAAGGCATTCTGTACACATACACGGACACACACGAGACGAAGAGCAAGGAAGAGAACAAGAGGAGGACAAAATCAGCTGAACTCCTTTGCTCACCACTGAATCTTTACGAACATGAGTGTGAAGACAAGTTGCTTTTTTGTACAATGTACATGTTATAGTTTTAAGAAGCTTATTTATTAGTGATTATAATCTTGCTTGAAAACAAGTGGAAGCATTAACAGTTAGGTTTTGTTTATTTTAAAGCCAGAATGGGTATGTATGGGTGCTTTAAAAAATGATGTGCTTTTGAAACTTAGAAAATCTGGTTAGATAACCTTACCTTGGCATTAAGTTATTTTCTGTCTGTAGTAGCTATAACCGAACTGTCTATGTTCATGTGATGCATTAGCCCTGTAATAAGCATACAGACTTGCTGTAAATAATGTACACTGATCTCCTGTAGATGGTCTAACATCTGTGTGTTCCTCCCTTCCCTTATTGAGACTAAATAATGACATTTAAGCAAGGGACAAAATGATGTGGTAGTCCTTTCTTTGCAGTTGTTATTTACCTTTATCTTATTTAAGGAAGACAAAAATTTGAAGTTTGCTACATTTTCAAGAATCTTCTTTAGTGTTGTTTTACTGTTACAGTCTCTATGTATGTACCTATTGTTTACTTCCATATTTCCCCCATCACTCTCTCTCTCTCTTTTCTTTTTCTTTCTTTTTTTTGTTGCTCATATTTTGCTGTTGTTGAGGACAAGACAGTTACTCAGAGGGGAGCATTTTGTGCAGTTTATTTTGTCTGTTTTTTTGTTTGTTTTTTGTTTTGTTTTGTTTTGTTTTGGATCCGAAGCAGTCAATCATTTGAGAAGGATTCTCCTTTGCTTTCTCAGCTGGATTTCCACGTTGCTGCTATGTCCCAGCATCCTCACTGACATCAAGTGCAAAGCTATGTGTTGAGGCTTCTGTAAATACGTTCAGATGTGGAAATACAAACTCCCCAACAAAGAAAATGTACATAGTACTCACAGGATAAGTCCATCATGGCCCGGGGACAAAATGATAGTGTTTTTATAAATATAAATATATATATTGGGTTTGACAACCTTCGGACTGTTACATGCACTTTCTTGGAAAGTTGGAAGATCTTTATGGGTCCAGTTTCTCTACACTTTAATACCTACTAACAACTAAGATACTGTAATTCTTTACTCTAATAATCAAATACATCAGTTTTCCAAAAGAAACGTTGCGTGTTTGTGTGCTTTTATTTTCTGTCTCTCTCTCTCTTTCTCTATCTCTCCAAAAAATAGTCATTTTTCACATATCTAACACTAATTTCAGAGTTGCAGAGTAAAATTGAATAATTTGCGCTATGACGCTTTTACTGACGGTGAGGAATTGTCGGCTCCTGAATCTGCAAAACGATCGCAGATTTAGGCTTATCATTTACTAGGTGAATCTGATACTACTACATAGAGGGTAAAAATTGTAAATTATTCGATTTAAGGCTTTTTTGCAAAAGGTTATCTCAGGACAATTAGGTTACTCATAAATAGGAATATGGAAAATTAAAAATAGAAATCTTAAATTTGTTGATTTCTATCTATCTATCTATCTATCTATCTATCTATCTATCTATCTATCTATCTATCTATCTATCTATCTATCTAT
>JAOWBL010000018.1:17808786-17825402 GCA_028564865.1 Zenarchopterus dispar
TATATAAGGTTTTATCAAATTATGGTACTAACCATTAATAAATATGCAGACAGTTGTTTTTTTTTTAAATGTGTATAAGCTTTGTAGTGTGTTTGTGTGAACTGTAAATCTGAAGCACTTTGTTAAATTTGGCAAAAAATGTCAAAAAAACAATTATTTTTTGTTTTGCAGTAATTATTTATTCAGATCATTATTACACAGTGCACAAACAAGTGTGCATGCATGCCTGTAACTTAAAATGTCTTAGTACTACCAGTAATGATAAATCAAAAAGAAAAAAAACCTAAACATTTGATTAGATAGTTTTGATGACATCATCACCTCAGTTCACTCTCAAACACTTTACTCAGCACAATATTCAATCGATGTTCTCTTTTTAATATCACAGTAAATATACATTATTTATTGGAGGATTGAAATCAATTTCTTTTGTGAAAAAAAAATCACAAAGGTTTTACTCATTCTGATGGCTGACTCTTAATGTTGTAGCATAATTCAGATTTCCAAAGTGTTTAACTGGCAACCAGCTGAACTAACTGTTGGTGTGACATCGCAGTCTTGTTCAACGTGAAGTGTAGCTGCAGGCTAAACCTGAACTGTTGTGGTGTGCAGCTATGGCCCTGACAGTCATGGGTTGATTACCTGCAGGTCCCAGTGGGCTTCTGTTTCCGAAGGTCCAAACATAATCTGCCATGGCTCCTTTCTTCTTTTGCTGAGTCACGCTTCAGGAGCTGTAAAGCTGCAGGTGGATGTCTCCAACAGGATCTTTCATTTCAAGTATTATTTTGGTGGTGACATCAGCTTGTGTAGCAGAAGCTATCTTCTGCTTAGCTAAGCTTCATCCTTGGCCAACCCACGGCCAATGATGGCGGACTGTAGTCATGTGGGCAACAAGAAACAGGTGGAACAATCAGGGTAGGAAACAAGACCAAGAGTCAGATAATCTGAGAGAATTAGATAGTGTAAAAATAAAAAACAGAACAAATTCTCTGAGGAAAACACAAGAAAAGCAAGACCATGACAACAGAGTTGAAAGCTTGGCAAAAAAAAAGCTTTGAGTAGAAAAAAGATTTTGCTTTGACAATTTTTAGGGCAATAAAAGAATATTAGCATATTACATGGACTCAGTGTGATTGCTCAACATCAATACAAATGGAGCACATCTTGATCAGGCAGATGCAAAAAAAAAAAAAAAAAATCTATACAGAATGTGGATTTTTTTTAATCTATAAATACATATTATAATCTAAGTTTGATTACTTATCTTATAAATGACAAAAGTACAACAGCAATCTCTTGACGTTATTTTTTTGCATAGAGAAAAAGCAATACCATGTAGCAGGTTAGATGTGCTCTGTAAGCACAGACACGGCTGCTGATGTGTATCTACAGGTCAGCCATGAGTCAGTGGGGCTGGGCAGAGCAGGGCTCAGCAGCTTGACATGGCTTGGCTGGACTCAGCCACCCTCATGTGGTCATCTCCAACAAAACCCCTCCCCTCTGCATTCACACACACACACAAACACACATACACGCTTGTCGCTTGGGAGGCCAGTGGTGACTTTACACCCATAGAGCTGGGTCATGTGACAGAGACTGCTGCGTTCGGCGTTTGATACTTAATATTCACCACCTGGTGTTATTTACGTGCCATTAAATGGGAGATGGATGCTGAGCGTGCTGGGTCTATTCATCTGATGTTGATGAAATAATCAAAAGTGTGTGCATCATAAATTAAAAGTCAGAATTTTATCATGTTACCCACAAAGACATGAAGTCCATGCTCTATTATTTAACTCAGTGGAAGTTCTTCTTTCCATTTTTGCGGCTGTAATGTTATCCACCAGCAACATTAGCAGGCTGTAATTAAATATGAATGGAGCACTAATGGTTGCATGGCCAGTTTGTTTGCTTGAGTGCTGGCCTGGGGAGGAAAGCTCATCCAATCAGTTGTATTGGGGTCATTCTACACCCCTATAACACTTCATGGCAGGGAATCTCGGTGGTCCTGCATAAAAGAGGCCTGGGAATCACCTGTATTTAGAGTTAATGGAACTGAAATAACTCACAAGCTTGCAATTTAATGAAAGCAGGATTGGTGAAAAAAAGGGGGCCTTGCTCTACTCTTGTCTCCACATTGGACAAAAAACATTTTCAAATTGCATGCTGGCACGGATAATTCACTTATTCTGTGTAATTGGATGGTGACCAGGGTTAATATGTAAGGTGTCATTAAATGGAAATGTAGAGTTGTAAAGGGGGACTGTATGATACAGGGAGTCTTTTCTATTGAGCTGCCCAGATTGTGAGCTCCTTCAGAGACCTTCTTTATTTGAGGCAACTCAAGCATGAATTCTGCGAGGGAAAGATTGGGGACAGTTATATTCACTTCTGTTTGTTGCCCAATTGAATGAAGTGACCTTTAAGATAAAGAGAATCTCTTGAGCAAGTCAGGTGAAGAAAAGGCTGCACAAATAGGGCAGATGTGGTGAAAGGAACTTTTTTAAATTCTGTGGTGAAGGAAGGCTACCAGACCATGGATAGTAAAAAAAAAAAAAAAGGAAGAAAGAAAAAAGAAAAACCTGCTGTTTGCTGGTAATCCTGCTCTGCCTCCACTCACTGTGGATACCTCCTATTTTGACTGAAACAAGATTGAGCAGCAGAGATTTACTCTTTTCTTTCATTTTATTTTTAGTGCAACTGTTAAAGAAAAGTTTTGTGATCTTCTGGAAAATAATTTTGGTTAGGGATAAGCAGGGCGGAATAATACAGGGTAGTCTAGAGAAGGGTTAATTAAATTGCTTCTGCATCCTCTATTCATCGGGAAGACTTGTAATTAGTCCTTCAAAAGCAAAGGTATTTTCATCCAGCGGATTCCTCTGAATTACTCCAGACTGATAGAAGAACCAAACCTCTGTGGTTTCAGACTAGATCTGTAGCGTTCACAGTGACAGCAGTGCTGTAAAACTTCACAAAATGGTTAGGCATATCCTAAAGGAGTTATATTATAAGATTAAGAATATATAAGTGAAGACCTTTTGCACACACTTTTTGTTTTGGATGGTAGTTCCGTGTTGGCTGCACTCTGCCACGATTCACCGGCTTTGCCACCTACAGTGAGGGCAGACTTCGGGCTGCCTGGGTACGTTTGGTGAGGAAGTTAATCATACACCTCAGAGTAGCACAACACAAGAAAAGCAGTGTTTGTAAACCTGCCCCCACGGCTCTGCCCATAATTGGCTCTACAAGTGACTGCCTCAGCTTCCTGTCAGCATTATATCTGTGTTCACACCAGCCCAGCTGGTAAGACATTTGTTCCTTGGAAACATGGTTGCTGTTTTGATCTTTGGACTGTGAAAGCAAAGTAGCTCTCACAATGGTAGTGATGTGGTGAGGATTTTCCAGGCTGTGGAGGAAGCCAGGCAAAAATGTCCTGTTGCCTCAACCTCAGTAATAAAAAAAACTAAACAAAAAAAAAAAAAACCTTTTGTTTGGTAATGCTGGTACTCTTCTTTTTAAAGGTGTTTAATTAGTGACGGTTAGACATTGGAAGCTCAGTTTGAAAGTTGCGGCCAACACATCAGATACATGATGTCTGACTTTCTTTTTGTGACCTAAGCTTACTTTGTTGAGGTAAAGACTTAAGAAAAAAAATCTAAATTTTGATTTATTTATAACCAAAAAGAAAATTGCATGTGAAAACCCATCTAGGTTTTAATATGTAATCAATTTGTTACAGCCACATGTTTGGCGACCTTGAGTGCCATGAAAGGCGCCTTATAAATAAAATGTATTATTATTATTATTATTATCTATATTGTTATAAAGCTGTTTAAATTATGGATACACTAACATGTCAGTAACATTTGAATGTTGCAGTGAATGGAAACAAAATGTTCTCTGTAAAATTTTAAGATGTTGATGTAAATCCATAGGGTATTTGTACCAGCTTAATTGAACTGTAAGAAAACAATAAACCAAGGGCATGAAATGTTTAGCTGAATGAGTCACATGAACAAAACCTAAGTAAACTGAATTATTTTAATAAAAGTGAAGTGCTCAAAAGAACAAGTTACATTGTCGATGTATGCGCTACTAAGGACACAATGTAATATAATCTAACGAAGAGGGGGGGAAATGTGCTGGTGGTTAGGTCATTTGCTTGATGATATAGTTCATACAGCATCATGCTACTTCCACATATACTGCTGCTTTTGCACAAGAACATGTTTGGCATCTATTTACATTGGCAGATGGTCTTATAAATTACTTTTCAGTTTTGAATCACTAAACAAGTCTTGTTAGCTTGTTGGTAGTTTTTCTGTACAGTATATTTCCAGCTTTCAGCAAGACTAAAATATGGAATTTAGAAACTCCAATTTTAATTGTTGGTGACCTAAAAGGACCAGCATAAAAGGACATCTGCTTTTTCTTTTCTTTTTTAACTTAGATGCTCTCCCTACACGGAGGTTACGTTGTTATTAGAAGGCTGGCTAAGACTAACTTTTCTTTAGTTTGTTGCTTGGTCAAGCTAACTTTCTTTTCGCTTGATTATTTTCTTGACTCAGTCTCCTCTGCTATAATATCCACAGTAGATCTTTGAGCTAGCTTCTTCACTGTTAATGATTGAGCTAGCTCATAGTAGGGTGAAAGTATACACAGTTATCCCGGACAAGACTCTAAACGTACTTTGGCTGGTTTTTGCTGGATGAGAAACCGCTACTTAGATGACGCTTCCTAAAAATAAGCAAATTCTTTCAAATGAAATTGAAACTGGCATTTTGATATGAACCAAAGTCCTTTGAGCTGCTTTAAAAGGGGTTTCCTACATAACAATGAACATACCTTATCAGCTGAAACTAGAGTTATGTAATTACTCCGGATGAAAGCCTTATAAACAGCTGCACCAGCAGCCAGTAAGGGACTAGTTTATACATTACCGTTCACCTATGAACATCAGCTGATAACAACAGTTAGGGATCTTCTGGTAAACAGCCATACTGTCTTGGTTGGTGAATGTGAATAAATGTATTTGTGACCTGGAATTAGAGAGAAAGAAAATACTGTTGAAAATGACACAGCAATTTATTACTCTAATTGTAGAGCAATACAGAATTACTGATTAACTAATCAATCAGCTCGACTTGAGTCACAGAGAAACGGTAGATTACAGTAAATTAATGAAAAACCACTGAGTAACTATTCAGTGATGATGAGAGAGAAATTAAACAAGTAACTAATGTTTCATCAGTCAGTAATAAAAGAATAGTAACTGTTTCTATTATTTTGTGAATATTTATGAACCATTTAATTATGAACTATCATTTCATTGTGGTTCGCTAATATCATGTAGCTTCTACATTTTCCTGGATTTGTGGTATTTCAAAAAGTATGCATAAAACAAGGTATTAAATATCAGAATTATTAATTCAGAAATTATTTAAAATGATCTGTACCTGATTCTAAAGTCTTCCCTCATGATTATATGTTTAAGTGGTAACCTAATGGTCACAGAGTTTTAATAGAATATATTTTTCTCTGATTAAAGTTCTTAGATAAATTAAAGTACCACTGCTTCACTTGGGCAAACTAATTCTGCTATTTTCCACCAGATGTGTATTAGTATATCAAGCATATTTTATTCTAAAAGTGCACATGTGATTAAATGGTACATTTAGTCTGCCATATGTTTAACATCCAGTTCTTTAAAAGATTTGTAATTTTCATTTGAACATTGCAACTAGCTTTGAAATACACTTCCAACACATTTTTTCTCCACAAATTGAGAACAATAGAAAAAAAAAAAGTCAGAACAAAGAAACCAAGTGGAGCAACATTGTTATTAGGAGGCAGCAAGGATGCAGGAGAAGAACTTTATTTTGAAGCTGCACACATAGCAGGAATCTGAGCTTAAAATTGGAAATGTTAAAATGCTGCTGGTGACACCTCGACGTGTGGAGGGATGTGACTTCCTGCGCAGCTGTCAAGAAACACTTACCCGCACCTCCCAAGCTGCTGCTGCTGCTGCTGCTGCTGCTGCGCTTGTATCTGCACCTCAGTTCTGCTAATAGAGCATGCATGGAAATGGAGGAACGGAAAATGCTTGTAATATGCTCACAATTAATCATAGTGACCTTAAAATCAGAGGTTAATGATAAATTTGTAACAGCAACCAAGTGTATGGCATAACTTACTTTTTACTGAGCACACGCACATATCTTTAAGTATATGTAAACTGTTTCTTTTTGCAAAAGAAGAAATATAATATTACAGAAGATGAATATTTTCTCTGACTGTTGATTGATAAAGGATGTATATGCATTTAAACTCTACAACATGTGTTTGTTGTCTTTTGAACAGACACAGAGAGTTCCGAGCGATATCCTTCCCAGGTACCAGGAAGAATGGCTCAAGTTGCAGCTGCTGAGCCACATGTGTTTACTGCGGTTTCCCTGGCGCAATAAAGAATCGATCATCCATTTCTCACTGGATGCTTGTGGAGCTGAATATGACTTTTTTTTTCTACTTGCTTCTCACATTTATAGAAAGGCTAGATTTGTTAGATTTTTTTTTTTTTTTTTTTTTTTTTAGAAAACCACACTCTGATGAACATCCTGCCTGAGACATTTAATTATGGCTCTTTTGTGCAGGAGCAGTGTTCTGCCTTTTTAAAGACTTGTTTATTCAAAAGTATCCACATGTTGATTGTAACCTTATTTTTCCCTCCTTTAGCACAGTCATGTAGTTTTGAGTTCCTGAACTCATGGACAGGGATGAGTGTTCTGGTGAACTGAACTTATTTTCTATATACTTAGCCCTTTATCATTGCCTTTATGTCTGACTTACTGATCCATTTTATATAATTGACCTTTATTTTGTATGTATCAATGTTAAAAGTAATACAAAGATACAAAGCAAACATTGATCTTCTCACTGTTAAGTGTACTTTTCAAACTTCCAAATAGAAGCAGTAATAAAGACAAATGACTGCAACCAATACTTTGAATGCATAGAGAAACACCTCAGTCATAAATACCAGTGGGAGCGAAGCTAAATATTGACACTGTGTGACTCCTGTCACCACATGCCTTTGTGTTTTCTGTCTGCCAGTGTGTGGCTGTAATTGAATTGTAAACAACACCCACAATGTTATTATTTACAGCTCTTTGCTGTTCAGACCAGTGGAGCAGCCAGAGGCACCGGAACAGAGCTCTGAGTCACTTTGACGTGCTACCCAAAAGGCAGCGAAAACAATAAATGGCCAGCTCATCCATAAGTCATGGCATTTGGCGCAGCACCGGTGCATCCAACAGAAAAGGAGCTTTATGAATGGCAAGAGTCTTTGAATGATAACGGTCATTAATATGTCCATTGAGGGTCACCACATTCATGCCACATATCAAATCCCTTTTGAATGAGATCAGTTCCCTCCTGTCAGAGCCCATTAGATCCATCCCACAGCCCCAGTGGCCAGCTGACAGGGGAGAAAACCTAGCCCCGGTCTAGCACCATTAACATTAGAAAATGAGCAATCAGCTGGAATGAAGCGCAAGAAGAGGAGGAGGGGGTGACTCCTCCAAACTTTTGCAATGATACCTGGCAAATGTAAAACAAAATGTGATAGGGTGTAAAAAAGGCATCATGCTCCACAAAGAGATGCAAAACAGAGAGTTACACCCATCTTTTAACTTGAAGTATTTGCACATAACACTTAGTTTGAAAAATGCCTTGCAGTAGTTGTGTCCCCTTTAAATCCTGCAGAATTCAGCTGCTTCCCCTGCACAGACAATGTACCGGCTGCTCATAGAAAATTGTGTTGAACCTCTTTGACTTTGCAAAATAATTGAGTTAAAACACTCGATAAAACATTAATTAGCTTAGCAGTCTGGAGCAGATAACATAGATAAAACCCTATGTAATTCATATTGATTAGAATATGCACATTGAGCGTAACCTCTTAAGACAAGTTTTCCTTATTAAATGGACACAAAGCCCAGGTCATTATTCGTACAAAGAAAGATCGCTTTAGATTTTATCTTTACACATAAAAAGGTTTGATTGGATTTCTTTCTGAGGAAGCTGCACAATCTATTTTATTCAGGTTTGATTGTATTACCTCTTAATTAGTTTGTATATTGAGTAGAGCAGGCCTTATTGATTTGAGGTGCATTCATTTGCATTGCAAAAATCCCCTTTAATCCAATATAATCTCATCCTTACTCAAACAGAGCAGACTGTTTCTTTGAGTGGCTCTTGTTTTGCAGCTCCTGTTTTTGGCTTGTCCATGCTTTAATATAACCTCAGTAGAAATTAGAGATCGTGTCCTCTATGCAAAATAATGTTCCTAAATCTGGCTGTTTTTACAAAGCTAGTTACACTCAATTTGTGTGTGTTTCATGTGGGGAATTGCATGTTGTGTGTGGTAATTTATACGTCGAGTGTAATAACAAGCTGTAGTATTTTCATGTGGCTGTGTTATGGGCTCTAATTTCAAGCTGTTTCAGTGAGTGATTGGCGTTTGTAGGTGTTGTGTGTAAATCTGCTTCTGAACACCCGTGGAGCCTGCGGAGCCGTGTCACACAGAAATCAGCATTGGAGGCGTCAAATCCCTCCCGCCTGCCCAGAGCACAGCAGCAAGCTTGGCAATTCTCTGTAATTAACCTCACCTGAACTTTAATGGCCCACCTCCGGGACCGAGAGCCCCGGCTGTGTAAAATTACTGTCACACATGGAGCCGGGGGGGAGCCCTGCCGCAGCGGGCGTGTTTCAGTCAGACAACTGAGAGGAAAATGGACCCCTGTGTAACACCTAATACCACCAACACGATGTCAGAGAGCTTTGGTGGGTGGGGAAAAGTGGGCAGAGGATTTGAAATTCTTTGGCACAGGAAAGCCATGAACTTCTTCATGTATTTGACCTTGTTTTTTTTCACTTCAGTAACACTGGCGATGCTACTCTGTCAATGAAATGGGGCTGTGGAGATTTTTCATTCTAATATTTACTAACCAGTTTTTCTTCGGCTTATAGGGAAAATTCAGTTACTGCTGCTGACAGAAGAGGTCGAAACCTTTCTAAAACTATTCATCTGCTCTGCAGAGAAAGAAAAAGAACCTTTACTTGTTTCCTTATCCAACCACATATATGACCGAAGCATCAAACTGGTTCATTGGTGCTTCCCAAAATGATTTCCAACCTTATACTTTCACAGTCATTCATATAAAGATTTAATAGTTAAGTTTTAATCATCATAAATTTAATAAAGTCACTTGTCTTTCCTAAAATCACGCACATTTTGACATTTTGTGCTATTAGCACTGTTGTCACCAACAAAAGCACATGCTTTTTGTAATTCCACGACCCTGACAGATTCATTGTGTCCCAGTGGTGTGATGGTTACCATGGTTGCCTCAGAGGAAGTAAGTTCGAAGTTTGACTTTTGGCTACAAATTTGCATGTTCCCCTTGTGCTTGCATTAGTTTCATCCAGGCGCTCTAGCTTCGTAGTCCAAAAGATATAGGTGTTTAGTTAACTGGTAATTTTGAACATCATATGTTTTATTAAAGGTTCAAGGACTGAAAAGGATGAACCAGTGTGGGAAATGAATTAAAAAATGGGCATAAATGTGGCAGTGTGAGTGACCAATTAATGTTTTTAAATATCTTGTCTCCGTTGCCACTGATAGCCCTTTAGGATATTATTTGTCATTTTAGTAAAAAAATGAACAGTGAGAACAATCTTTAAAATTAAAATGATACATATTTCTTCAGACTTGTTTTTCTATTTTAGACACTTTTTCCAGTCACAAATCATGAGTCCTTGAATAAATGGAAGATGAGTAAAGTTCAGGTAACATGTAATGCAGACTTATCTTAGGGGAAAAAAAACCAAAACAGAACAAAAAAAAACATGTGTTAATCTTGTTTGAAGGCCTGCTTCTCTCTTTATCGTCTCCTCTCAGCCACTTCAGTAGTCCTTACACAACAGCTGCAAGAAGCTACTGAGACATTTGGCAGTGTGAACATGTGCATGTCCAACACTGATCTGAGTGCTGTGTGTGGCATGTCTGATCCCGGGCTTTGGCGAAGCAGGGTAGGTTTCTAATGGATACAACAAATCTGGAGTGATCTAGTTGCCCCATGGTGCACTGGGGGTAGGTTACTAGTATGTGATGTGTGTTTCATGTAGTGTATGTGTTCATACGCCCATTGGCTGAAATACAAACAGAGGGTTGAGAGATCAAACACTACCAGGGGGTTTTGGGTTTACCATCACATCTGATGCTTTATCAGTATTTTGGGCCTCTGCTTTGACTTAGAAAGAAAACAGTGACATGGCCGGTGAGAAGGCTCCAAACCTCTAATTTGCTGAGTCATTTAAACTTTTACTTAATTACAGATAGAGACGTGCAAGATGGTGAACTACTATTTTCTATGGGTGTTTCCTGCACTATGATTTGTGTATTTTTATATACTGGTAGTCTATTTCTGGTCTCTTCAAGAAATGATGAAGGGATATTAAAAAAAAAAGAAAAGCATATGTTTGTACTCTTGGATTTTTCTAAATTAATTCTTCTCACTGTATATTACAATTTTTAAAAAAAGAAAATCTAGAACTTGTTTTTAATGCATGTCATGTTATTTGGTTTTTAAATGGCCTTTTAGTCTTGTGATCTACTGATCAGTTTGTGTGCAGCAGCACAAACAGCTCCGTCATACACATCAGTAGTACATGAAAAGTGACAGGCCGACAGTTATGCACACGCACAAACACACGTCCTGAAACCCTCTCACCCAGCGGCTGCTGCAATATCCCCCGAGCCGCTATCTGTCTGCCACTTGTATGAAGGATAAAGAGACAGGATGTGGGGTAGGGGGGGCCAGGGCCTGTGACTGAATGCACCATCAATGGGCTTATTTTCATTACAGCCAAACAAATGTGTCACCCCAATCATCACACGGCTGATTTTATCCTTCTGTTACTGTAGCCCCACAAGCATTTCCTTTTGTGAGCGCTCGCTCCTGATAATCCTGCTCTGACAAAGGGGCCATGTGCCACCGCTGAGTTCCATGACCAAAAATGTAAAACTAGTCGTTTCCACTTACATACTTTCTCAGTGATATCATACATAATGAAAGTGTTTGTAAGCACTTTTGCTTACTAAGTAATTCCCGTAATCCCAAATGGCGTGCCACAATAACAGGTATTTAGAGGTAAACACTCAATGGAATTCAACTCCTTTATGCAGATTGTTTGAATCAAAATGAAAAAATTAGTCATGCTTTTAAAAAGTTGTCCTTATGGGAAAAGTTGAAGGATATATTTTAACAGGTGATAAATTCATTGGTATAGTTATGAGGACTCTTGCAGATTAATTGAGCAGGGTGAGTGAAGTTTACAGAGGTGCAGCTCTCGGTGGGGCAGGGCCTCAGCACTTTCAGCTGGGCCCTCTAAACCTGAGAAACTCCTTTATTCCACCCTTCATTTGCAGACTGACTCCAGCTTTACTGGGCCAGCCTGTCGTAAATGGGACAGGGTATCTTTTTTCTCAGCCCTGCCAGACTCTGTGTGGGCCGCAGCCGGACCTCACCGGGTGAAAACAGCATAAATGCTTTTGTAAAAATCCATGCAGCAGCAAGCCAGCAGCACCAAGGTCTCAGTTGTTAATTTAATTTCTGAAGTTTGGATGAAAGGGTTTCCAATATTAGGTGATTATTACAGGAACAAAATGTTACCAAATAAAAAAAAATAAAAAAAAACATGTAATAGGACCGACTACTATATTTCAGACATATAAACTGGTTAATATGTTTCTGTATTGTTAAACTGGAACACCCATAAAGACCAGAAAATAGAATCAAAAAGTAGACATTCAGTTTACATCCAAGTGATGACAATGATATCTTTAATTATCTTTTCTCTAATTATTTAAAATGTATTGCTGTTGTGATGATCTGTTCCTGTGAATAAGTCCTGCCATGATGCTTATCACTGGATAATCGAGTTTGTCTTTCACTTTGTTCTCTTCTTTTAGGCAAATAAATTTATTTTAAACGGTATTTCTCTTGCCTATTACATGTTATGTGTTTGTTACTGAAACAGGATTAGTTCTACAATTTTTGCAAGAAATAAACAGATCAATATAAAAAGTACGAAGGCTTATATCGACATACTGTCTGATGCCAAAGAGCAAAAGCAATTTTGTGTACTGGCATCAGGCTTTCAAGTCATTTCATTTAAATGGTTTGAGGTGCTGTGAAACATTTAAAAAATTATTTAGACTTTACTCAAGGAGTATCAAGAGTGTGTAAAACCTTCGACCTGTTGGAGCAGCAGGTTTTAATTTGAGAAGAGATGTAATATATTGATGAAGCAAAGATGATAGTGTCTAGTCTTGTTGTCGCTGCCTGTGACGGCCAGCCTGAGTTTCCATATTGATGAGTACTTAACCTGTAATGAGCTTTTTCTTTTCCAAAACTGTTACTTTTCTGTTTTATTTTTCTTTTCAACAGTTGTACCGGCAGATTCGAAGTGGCTGTGAGGTGGAGCCTCTGAAGGTGAAGGTGGAAACCCGTCGGAGCAACGCGTTGACCGTCTGCACCGGCTGAGGCTGAGAAATCCAGTGTCACGACCCCGGTGGCCTTCGTCGCAGCAGGTGCTTCTCCTCAGATGTGTAATTGAGCCACAGCCTTAAGGATACACAGAGATATGATACGGTTGTGGGTCAATAGTACGACACGGGTGTATTTGTGTTACTGACAGTTTCATATGCTCTAAATTCGACAGTGTGTAATGCATACTGTGGCACTGACAAAAAGATATACTGTATCCACAGATTAAATTTAAGAGCATTTTGCTTTCTATGTAAGGATATGAGTCCCAACTGAAACGTTCATCCATCACCTTCTTCCATGACGCGTGGCGCAGATCCGCTGTGCGATCCTTTTGAAGGGGGTATCAAGTGAGCGCTTACTTGCAGCTATGAGGAATGTGGAGCTGTGGTGTAGAGCAGACTGCCATGTCACCAGAAACGTGCCAGAGTGTAATCTGGTGTCTCACTTAGCAAGAAAAGTCAGCCCTCTGAGGAACCTGTTAGGCCATTTCAGCCACTTGTAAATACATCTTTGCCTGTGCGTAAGCCTTTCTTTCAGCTCCACACTATCAGCCTAAAACAACCTTTTAAGTTGCAGTAATGGAAAAAAAAAAGAAAAAAATACGACACAGAGAGCTAATTTGTCCTGCAATACGAAGCTGAGATGCAGGAAGGAATGACAGATATGTAGTCCCAACACAAACAGCCACAAAAGTTGTTTCCATCAACAGGAACACTGAACAAGAGTAACTTAGTGAAACAAACTTATGGAAGCAGAAGGTCCAGTATCTGCGTCTTAATGTGTATTTGCTTATTGGGTTTTTTTTTTCTTTTTTTAGAAACAAGCACCAGCATGTCCAATAGAATGATATTAAATATAAATACAAATTAAGACTGACAAATGAAGGGAGACTTCAAACTTATTTATGGAGCAAATTTACAATACCAATAATTAAGTAATATTTAATTTCCCTTTGGGGATTGATAAAGTATTTTTTAAACTGAATCTGAACTGAATGTGACAATTTGTGGATTTTAACAAAACTGTAAATTCGTTCTGTGATGTATTATAAAACTAAGTACACTTCCTTAAATGTTGTGTTTAAGTACAATTCTGAAGTGTTTTACATCATTACTTCTGTAGTACTACAATTACATTCTACATTTGTTTAGCAACTTTACATACTTTACTAATTTAGTTACTGACACAAAAATAGAATGAATTAGATCACAGATGAAGCTGCTCGGTAGTTTATATGATCATTCAGCTCTATATTTACCTGTTTCAGTATTGTGGTGAAAACGTTCCCAGATACACTAAAGTACATTATGTTTGTCCAAATTAAACTCATATGTTCCTTTGATGCAAAACACAGAAAAGTAGATTATTTCAACAACAGCTTAAATGTGTACAAGTTTGCTTTTGGCACATTGCAATTTACAGTGAATTTACGTGGTTTAATTCAAGGAGATTAAATTGTAGGTTAATTATAACTCTGTTAATTTAATTCACTGTTGTTTTTCCTTTTTCTCCCTTTTTTCAACTTCTTGGAACTAATAAAAAGCTAAATTTTGCAACGACACATCTCACATAACTACAGAGAAGACAGAAAGTTTGATGTATTTATAAACTGTAAAAACGTGTGAATGTTCAAAATTTTATTTTAAAACATGTTAAAGCTTAAGACACCTTTTGTTTTGAAATAACTAATGTTTTTTAGTTGTTTCACCTGTGGATGAGCACTGATGGGACCCCACCCACTCAGGATTATATAACACACAGCGCAGCCCCTGCTCCTGCGTACCTGAGCTGCTTTACCCAAGATGCACAGGCTTTTCTCCTGCATGTGCCTGAGCGCACGCCTTTAAATGTAATTATTTGAACAGATAAATTCTGTTTGTTGTCTCTGACTTAGAATATCCGTGTTTCTGGTTTGTGCCTAATACAATCCAAACACAAAAACTTTCCGGTTTAACTGACTTCTGTCCATTCAGGTTTACTTTGGCTCAGGTTTTACTAGTCACATCCATCCCGCCTCTCTTTAGCCTCCTGTCACGACTCGTCGCTTGAGGGACGCTGTGATTTATCGACAAGGTACACAGCTTATGAATGAGGCCTAAGCTTTAGTTATACAGTTTACAACATTTGACAAACCACAAGAGGTTTATGTACACACACTCTCTCAAGGCTACTGTTAGGGGAGAGAATGAGGTTGCCAGCCTCATCTCATGTCGAAGGAAATTCCTCAATGTCCTAAATGTAAGCCCACAAGATTAATTCTGCATGCACTAGCTCCTTGTGTAAACGTCTCAGGGTGACACCGAGACATTTTTAAACAAGTTTCGAGCAGCGTGCAGAGTGACAGTGATTGTTTACAACAGAATCTGAGCTTTTTACTGCGTGGCGGCCGGCCTTTGAAGCTAAGCGTTTTGCGGCTAGTTCGGTCCATCTGGGAGACAAAAAGGAATTTAAAAGAGAGGCAAAATATTTTTTTTTGCTTAGTATTTTACTTTTACTCCATTATTTCCTCTTTTAAATCATCTAAAAGGGGAAAAAGTTCATTGACTTGCTCACTCTTTGACCCCACTGATCATAACTTCAGTAAATACATTTTTTTTAAAAATGCACTGAAATTGAAATTTTTTTTTAAAAATATGGTTTTGTTTGTGGCAATAATCTTCCAAAAAGGACAAACTTACGAAAATGAAATGTGGTATCTGGATTTGCTTTGTTTTGCTGAACTAGGAGATTAATGATGGAGGTGATCAATCTGTTTGTTTTTAGATTTCCAAGGCAAGGCAGGGGCTGCACCCGGCTAATCATTGACCAGGTCGGGCACTTTTCATTTTCACTTAAACACTACACTCAAAAGTCAAAGACAAAAAGCCACAAAGAAAACATTCATGAATAAATAGTGAAATACAAGCATTTAAGCTCAATATTTATAGATGTGGTAGAAAGAAACCATGTAACAAGCTTGTGCAGTTATTTATCTATTTATTATCAGTCTGATATTCTGGAATAATTTACAGTAATAAAATAATAGGCTTCATCTCTCTTACCTGCTCCTGATTTCAGGTTTAAAGTGAAGATTATTCTGAATTAAACAAGCCAACAAAACTCAGAAAGAGTTTTATGTTTGATCATTGTCCTGGCATCTGTTAATGTGCAAATAGGGTGCCATTTTTCACAGCATCTATCTGCTCACAGGCGTCCCCAACTTCATGCACATATTTAAGCACAGCTATTGCAAAATGGCCCTCTTCCTGTTGTTGTTTTGTGGAGCCTTGATTTTATTCAAGCCTCAGGAAGTGGAATAATTTCAATGCAGATGTTTTTCACTGTAAACAGCTGAAACGATGCGGGGGGAGTCGGAGGATGAAAGCTGGCTTAAGGAAGAGCGAGGAGTGTTTTCCAGAAGTGGAAAGTGTGCTGAAATGTTTTGCGGAGGCAGCAGTAGTGTTGCTTCATTTAGTTCCTAATTAAAGTAGTTGTCTGGAGAACTTCTCATCCAAGTGAAAATAAAGGAAAGATATTGACAAGAACTCAAGAACATGATTTCTTAATAAAAGAAACCAGTATTGTGACCGCACGTAAAATATTGACTGTCCAAGGCCTGTAAGTGACTCTTCATTTATGCGAACGGGATTAGGTGGAATTATTACCGCAGCTGGATAGAAAACAGACGTTTGGACACAAATTTTATCAATTAAAATCAAAATGTATTACTCGGATTATTGATATTGGCAGAGCTGATTTAGATATTTCAACACTTTATACTGCAACAGCACAAAGATGCACTTTATGGTAAATGTTAGTCTCCTGTTTTATTTCACTCAATATTAATTCTGATCCGGATGTATTTGCGTTGTTACCTGGAAGAAACTGGTTTTGACAAGCTTGTCAACGTTTTTGCAAGAACAGTGTGTGTCCAGGCTAACTCAAAACTACACACACACACATCTATCTATCTATCTATCTATCTATCTATCTATCTATCTATCTATCTATCTATCTATCTATCTA
>JAOWBL010000018.1:17825502-17866699 GCA_028564865.1 Zenarchopterus dispar
CTATCTATCTATCTATCTATCTATCTATCTATCTATATATATATATATATATATATATATATATATATATATATATGTATATATATATACACACATATGCACATACATATCAGTACTGAGTCAAACACAGTAACTGATAAGTAGATTGATAGCTGTTGATGAAATGAAACATCGTGACATCTTGTTGAAGATTAAACTCGGCTCCAAGGCCGTCTGTCTGTGCTGAGGTGTTACGGTTAAATCAACAAGCGCTCACTGATGCATTCTGGACTCATGCAAACAGTGCAGCAGGCTCATTTGATTAATGAGCTGGCATGATGTAACCACAGGGGGAAGTAGGTTAGTGCACCTGGTCATTTAAACAGTTTTTCATTCATTTGGAAAATGGAGCCAAGGAAGGCGTTTCAAACCAGCCACTCCTTACAATTGTACATTTATCTAAACAGTTGAATGACTGACTTTTGCTAATGTTGGCACACCCTTCCCAATAAATGTCAATCTTTTTGACAGAAATATAGCTCAAAGGTCATGGCCTATTAGTGCTCTTCGTGGCGCATGCACACATTCAATGTTTATTTTTATAGTTCCCAGAAAAACACACATAAGCAGTTGTGGGAGACATGATCGTCAATGATTCCCCTGATGCGTCGCCTGCTGCAGCAGAGATCCACACCGCTCATCCAGCCACCAATATTGCTCTGTCATATATTGCTTTCCTTTTGTCTTTGTCAGTGGTCATCAAAAGGTCAGGGAGGTGATGTGAAGTTGTAAAATGGCCCGAGCAGGGCTGACCTATGGCTGCCTGAGCATTCCTAATGCAATAGTAAGGCCCGCGGGCCCGGCCTGCCAATACTGGGCTGATTATAACGAATCAGGTCCCTCTTAACACAATAATGTGATCAATTTCTCATTCCGCTGAATAAATAACATGGCAGATAGGGAGCTCTAGGTGACCCGCAGTTAACCCCTTACCTCATTATTCATATCAGTGCCTGAATAGAGAAAGAGATGCAAGAAGAAAAAGGAAGAAACAGGTCTGTGAAAGCTAATTATTGTTAAGACAGAGCTCCTCTGGTAAATGCTTTTGATTGGATGAATGTCCTGGGACTGTTTAACGGCATCTGCTGCTTGAGTACCACCAATGAAACCCTGGACCTGCTCCTCTGTCTTTAGGGAATTTAAAAAGAGGTGGCAGATGCTTTACTGTTCCCCAGTAGCTCACACATACATCCACAGTAGACTGGTCTCTGTTCAGTAACAAAACAGACATTTCTTTGGGTGCTTGTTTTAACATGTTTACGTGAAGACACTTGGTAAAATACCTGTCCACCAGGTCCACAAAGATAACGGGATTATAATTAGCCCTGTCAGCCATGCATCATATATGAGGGAGCTGCTCTGATGCATTTGAGCTCCATGAATCTGGACGCTTCTGCATTTATTTCAGGTATCGTCAATCTTTGTTCCGGCCTTGGTAACAGAGCTGGGTCTGAGCAGACAGGATTTCTCTGTATTGTAACCAGAGGCCTAACGCATCTGCGGCTGGGCCAATGTGGGAGCATATGACACTCTGGGGCACAGCTTTGAGCTGTACACGATACCCAATCGAGCTCAACCGGGAGGATGTGACACGGTCATCGCTCTTCATTTATTTACCTTTTTTTTTCTTTTTTCTTTTTTTTTTTTTTTTTGGTCACAGTCCTCTTAGTCTGTGTGTACTTCACCTGACACCCAATATCTAGACCTATTGCTTTCATCTCCTCGAGTATTGGTCTTCACTTATCTCCCTCTCATCATCTAACTTTAATTAAGTAAATGGATGTATTTAAATTTTGTTAATTTCACTTTGGTAATTGCCTATTTTTAATTAAGTTTGACCAAGAGTATTAAGTCAGGGCAGATCTTTAAAGATCTTAAATGGAAAGAGCTGCAAATGCCCTGCAATGTTGTTCTGCCACACATGGTTACTTCAACAAAACTAACATAACCTTGCCAGGGCTTTAAGGTATTTTAATTTATTCAGCAGAATACTTGAGGTGCTCATTGTGGAATTTCACATACACTCTTAAAGTCAATCTCAGCTATGATTTTTACCCGGTGGCAGAAAATGGAGTATCTGCTCTTTTATTCCATCATATGTGAATTAGTGTCATAGAGAAAGAAAAAAAAAGAAGTCACACCAGATGTCTGTATCCTGCTACTTTATATCCAGTTCTGCACTGTAAATCCCTCTGCTCACACACAGACCTGATGGACTTAGCATATGGCCGTATGGCTGAATCTCTCTGTGTCTCTTTATCCTCCCCTCTCCCCCGTCTCTGTTCTCTCTTTTCCTGTCCTTTACTGTCTGCATAATTCTGAATCATGGAAAGGGCCTGAATGATGTTGCCAATCCCCTACACGATTTTATTTAGGCCGTTACAGTGCCTGGGAGTATATTTTGGGGGGGGCGGGTTGGGGGGAGAAGGGGCTCAGTTCCACATGAGAGGACTTCCTCCTCACCAGGCAATGTTTAAAGAAGAGCAACAGGTGGCTGCTGGCAGAGGGAACCTGAGGCTAAGTGGATGTCAAAGTGGAATTGCAGCTGAATCGCGGCTATTTATTTGACCCTCCTCACATCTGCACTCTTCCCCTCTGCGAAGGAAGGAGGCAGGAGGGGGAACAAGTGGAGGGGCAGTTTGTTCGGCTCTTCTCTCTGCATTAATGTGGGGCTGGGAGACGTGGGGGGGGTTGTACATGGTATTAATTACGGCCCTGCGTTCACATGTCCGCTCCCACTTTGTGTTTATGTATGGAAGTAACATCATGTGCGCGCAACATGAAGATGGTCAGTGGGGTGGATGTGTTTATCCATGTGGTGAGTGGCCATAATGGTGGGAAAAATATGAATATAAAATAGGATATTCACTATAATACGTTTTTCGCCTTGTTTTTTTTTCTTTAGACAAAGAGCAGATTCAAGCAAACTCACACACTGTGTTTATGTAATCTATGTGAATAAAGGAAAAGTTATGGGAACACAGCGTGTGTCTTCATGACATCACCCTTTCATTTTTGACCACAGGCCATCCCTTCTTCCCTCAGACTTTCTTCAACCTGCATTCACAGACCTGTTTCTCTGCCAACAGCATGGCCAGAGACTTTGCAAACAGCAGCCTTGTTGAGGGTTACTGGCAGTGAAAAGAGAACAGTGGCCAGGTCTGGGAAGGATCCCTGCATGTCTTTCCTGCTGGCCTCAGTGTTTCCATGCTGTTATCAACCCAGCTGATAATGCTGAGCTCCAGGCTCTTTTTCTCAGGACCCACAGAACGCTGCCACACATTCTGATGGCGTGACACAGACCTCCACCACAGAGCCCCCTCTGTCTGCAGCAGAGTACGCCGCTTGGTCGGGGCCCGCAGCTGGTACGCATATTGGTGAAGCGCTCTGCCAGCCTGACTGCCATTAGCAATATGTGAGGGTACAGTAGGTGTCACCCAGGTTGCAGGTTTATAAGGCGTTCCATGGAAAAGTGAAAAGGGTTGGATCAGGAAGAATCCAAAGCATTGATTCAAAAAAACTGAACTGTGACCAGTGCTAAGTAAACAAACGACAAATATAAAAATATAAAAATGTTAAAGGCACTTGCATATGGCATTTCATTATGCTTGTTTAGCTGTGTCCCTTATCTGTGGTGGAAATTGATCTAATTCATTAAGACAACTGTGTATTTCTAATCCACTGAATTTTATAGTGAAATGTACTATATAAATACATATTTATGAGCTTCAGGTAACCTATGACTTACTTTTAGGTTCCAAACAACATTTAATATGAGAGGGATTTCAAATATGACACACTGTTAAAGATTAAACTTGAGACTTTCATCGTTTTTGCCATCAACAAATGTACAAAAATCTGTATTTAGTCAGGGTCTTATTTCAGACATTTAAGTTGTTACCAGCTTTTTAAAATTTTGCCTCTAAACCTCTCACCTGGTTTCATCTCCACAAGTACTTAGGTGATCCAATATTTCATCCAATAAAATTATAATTTAAGAAAAAATAAGAAGACACAAAAAAGAAAAACAAACAAAAGTAGTTTTATTATAACTTGTTTTTTTCCCCTCTCAACACTAAACACGCACTCCCTCCAATCTGGTAAGTGTCCCTAACAACATAAAGTTGTTTAATCCAGCTCCTACAGTTACAGCAGCTGCTGACACACCGACGAGTCAGAATCGCTGATCTGAAGTTCAGAAAGCTGTCGGACAAAAATATCAGTCAGAAAGACCAAGCTCTGTAACTTTAACAGATTTAATAAAGCTTTATGCTCATGAACTTTTACTGATGTGGCACTTTTACTTGTAGCTGTTTTTTTTTTTTGTTTGTTTGTTTTTGTTTGTTTCTTTTTATCACTGAGTTGGTACTTATACTGAATTAAGGAATCTGATTGCTTTCTTCTAGCACTGCTATTACAGATAATAATGTTAGCTGATTGGGAAATCATGATGAATTGACTCATTTCAGCTTTTATTTTGAAAGTTTACAAATCAAAGAATTTGAGCAAACATCTTAAGTGAGAGGTTTTTGAAGGCTGTAGCAATCACAGTTGTTTTTACCAATGTTTTCCTTTGCTGGTAAAAACAATGCTGATTACTACGTTTTCCTGTTTACCACATGTGTTGGCATGGCAACATTTTTCATAACTGTGCAGCACATCTTGGACCAATCAGACTGTGCCAGCTCTCCATAATATGTTGAAAATCCCCGTACAATATGTAAGACATTACAAGACAACACAAGTCAGTTATGCAGACATTGTAAATAAGTTATGTATGTGTTTTAAATAAACATGTGACTTAGTAACAAAATTAGTTTAGACTGAATGCACTTTATATCTCAGTTGTGTTTAAGTAGTTGAGCAGTTGACTTTTATCTATATGAATGCAATCATATAATTTCTCCTAATATTAAACTATTTTTTAATAATCTTACAATATGATTAATGTATCAGAAAAATCATAAAAGGCTTCATTTCAGAAAATGACTCATTACTCGATTATACAAATAATATGGATTAGTTGTTGGCATGGCCACAATTTCATATACATCACCAAGTTATTAGTGATATATTACTTTCATTTCATTGTCGAATTAACAGTTTAATGAGTCATTCTCCACAGCTGAAGCCCTGGGCTTTCCTCCGTGTCAGTAACTAAGTGGGAGGTAGCTCCCAGACTGAAGCGCAGTAAAGTTTATTAAACACATCAGCTGGTTTGCAGCAGACCATTACTGAAATGTTATATTCCAGCAATGAGAGATCAACAAATAGGCCTGGGAAATAACAAGCAAGGGGACTTTGGTCTTTTAAACCAGAGAGCATTATGCAAACTTTGAAGGAGGAATTTATTAAATCTCTTACAACAATTGAGGGGGCTCTATATTTAACTTTGCCAGAGTACTTCGGACAAGCGTTGGCTTTAGTTTTTAACTTGGCTCCGAGAGCAGTCTGGTGGCTGTTAGACGAACTTCTGGAGTCCCCGGTTCCTAAAATGAAACAGCTGCAGAGTGTGACACACTGAGAGTAGTGGGGCGAAGGGAGGTGGAGTTTTCATGAATGAAGTCAGTGGGAGGAGAGAGGAAGTCAGCTCGGGGATGAACATTACTACGTAGGTGTGTCATTAAAGCAGTAAGGGATGTGTGTGTGTGTGTGTGTGTGTGTGTGTGTGTGTGTGTGTGTGTGTGTGTGTGTGTGTGTGTGTGTGTGTGTGTAGCTGGGGGGTTCAAAGTATGGGTGTGGATTTGGTCTTGGGTTGTATAACTCCAGTTTTATTCATAGTATAAGCGGGGAAACAATGTTGTTGTTGTTTATTTTGGCTCAGGGTGCAAAGCAGCCCACTGTGTAATTTGTAGTGTACTTTGCATAGATCTTCCCCAAGGGAGCCATGACAGGCTGTCCTACACAAGCTATTCCCTCGCTGCTAAGACCCGCATGTCCCAGCGATGCACAGCAGACAGAGACAAAACAGAAGAAACAGAGAAACATTTGAACCAAGCAAAAGAGAATATTAAACTCCATCGCTGAAATTAAAGTGGGGTTACATGAAGCTCCTAAGCTATCTCGCAGCCCTCTTCCACTCTGTGCCAGAACAATAACTGTGTAATTAATAACTACGGCAAGAAAGAGAATGGAAGAGAAATCCACTCTGCCGAGCCAAAGCAGAGCCATGTGTTTGATGGCTGCACACGCGCACACACACACACACACACACACACACACACACTCACCACTTGGATTGGTGAGATGGAGAAAAAGGGGGGGGGGGAAGCACTATAAAATGCTTTCTGCTGAACGTGTGGAAAATTGCAGGGCGAGGCAGCATGCTATTTGCATCTACCTGTCCAATCAGCAGTAGAAACGGCACCCAGCTGGTGCGGGAGTACGAGTCACAAACCAAACACAATCCAATGTGGCAACATGGAGGTTTTTCCAATATGCTCATGTGCTGCTCCACATGAAACCTAAGTTGAGCATTTTAACAAAAATCAAAATTAATTATTCATATACACCTCACATATACATCACTGTGACATATATATATATATATATATATATATATATATATATATATATAATAATAATAATAATAATAATAATAATAATACATTTTATTTATAAGGCGCCTTTCATGGCACTCAAGGTCTATAAACTTGGTTTTTGCTTGTTTGTGCATGCATGTGTGTATAAGTCAGGGGAGGCAGCCTGAACCATGTTATCAAGACTCTGATTTCTGTAAATGACCAGCTTTTTCCTGAGATGTTTAAGTGCTATGCTGACATCTGCATAACATGTGCTAACCCTATCTTACAGTGGCTTGACTACATAGCTTAAATTTTTTTTGAAGGGTGGTCTCAGCGGTATTTCAAACTGTTACTTTTTATTAAACCTGGCATTCTTTACACCCGGCTTGATCCCCTCTTCCTCTTTAATTTAGCTTTGTAAGTATCTTGTGTGTTTTTTTTTATTTATTTACTCACATCCCGTTATTTCCTTGTTGCTTTTAATTGCTTTAATGTGTAAAAAATAAAACCCAATTGCACCCTTCACACGCACCAAGTTACTATGAAGTTTCTCACCCCCAGCAACGGAGAGAGCGCTGGCGCTGTCTTTGTTGGCGTGTTGCTATCCATCTCTAGCCCCTCCACAAGCTTTCCCGATCAATACAGTGAGCCAGCGGTCATCATCACTTATTGGGAACTGACACACACAAGTGCATGTGTATGTATTCACACACGTGGTCTTTCAAACCTCTGTGTCTCCTAGAGTAAGTTTGTGGGTATAACCCATAGTGAGTACAATCCATCTGGCTTTGATTAATAGATTCACATCCATTTTCAGACCCATACAATGGCCCTGTATGAATTTTATCAGCATACAGTGACAAATAGAGGTTCTGTTCTCTGCTTAGAGCCTTCATTGTTCCCTCTGACTGAGAACCATGCAGATGTCACCGCCTTAGCCAAGCTGCCCATAGTGGCTTGTTTAGAAAATATAAATGTAACTGGCTGGTGTGTGACATCATTGTTTCAACAATATAGATGCCTATTTTGTCAGCAGATAATCAGTATAAATGTATGACTTGATACTGTTTTGCCTGTGAATATCCACACTGTGTTTATGATCAGGCTGGCAGTGCTGAGACTGGCCTTATGAAATTAAATGTTGGACTATTCAGGGACAATTAAATCCATCAAAAATACAGTGGTTTTATGTGCAAGAAGGGAAGAAAATAGTCAAAGCAGCAAAGTGTTTGCAGTTTAAGAAATATCATGGAAACTGCACAATTAAGGATTCCCCCCACCCCTATATTGTGTTACCATACCAGTAGTCTGTTGACTGTAATACCAGCAGACTATGAAGGACTGGTCAGGGTGGCATGACTGATTTCAAGATCTGTGTGCTCCGATGCTTAATAATGCAGTTTATCCCACTCAGGCCCTGCCGCTAAAGATAGACTCATCTCATCTCTCACTGACATATGGAAATGTTCTCATTTCATCACATCTCAGTGATGAGGTTTTGACAGCAACAAATGGCCTGGCCTAAGTGGTGTGCGTCTCCTCCTGAGTATGTCTCCTGACTGTCCTCCTAATGACTCAGAAAATATGCGTGCTGCTCTGTTTATAGGCAGTAAAAACAGTCATCTAGCCTCATGCTAACAGACTGTGAAGAGCGCCATAAAAACTGTCTCCGTCATATTCACTTACAGCTCAACTAGCTGTCATAACATCCAAGAGGAGAGTCAGCGTGCTTTACCTCGGTGTCCATCATAAGCAGCCAATCATGAAGTAAAACAGCAGGCACGGCCTCCCCTGCTGCACGGGTGACATGAACTAGCAGCCTTGCACATAGGAAGTGACACAAACAAGCAGGCCCCAGAGAGGAGGGCCATCAGCAGTGATGATGAGCGACTCTCCGGATGCTCCTTGACGTGTGTGGCTGCAACAGCGAGAGGTTGAAGGGAGCATGGGAGGGAGGCGGGAAGCGTATGAGTTGTGGGGGTGTGTGAAGTCGGGTGTTTGCGGGGCATAAGATAGAACTGTGCACACGACTGCATTATCCGGCTGATTTAGTTATGACAGCTGGTGCCCGAGAGCAGCGCGGCGGAGTGGGGGGGACAGGATCACCCAGGCTGCAGACAAATGATGATGAAGAGATCACTTTAAAGAACAATCTCCATAATATTTCATGCTCGCTCGGCAAGTCCTAGGCAGCCCGGGCTGCAAGGCTAACTGCTCTATCAATTGATTTGATTCACTGCTGGAGCTACTCCTCGCGCGTAGTATTTCAAATAAATGACACAGCAGATAGGAATGATATCTACATCAATATTAACCCTGAAAAGAACTAATGGATGCCGGCTGCAATTTGCTCTATATCCTGAGTAATGCATGGGAGGCAGAAGGCAGGTGATGGGAGAGTTATAACTCAGGCTTTTCCTGTCTCCCCCCGAAGGCATAAGAGGATACAATTTGACCTACACCCACCCCTCCCAACACAAATATACAGGCTACGTCGTTCCTCCTCCCTAGGCAACCATTTGTTTTTGTATTTATAAAGCGCATTATGGGAGACTAGGCTAAACTAAACCATCTCTCAGGCTTGTGGAACACTAAAGCAGTTTATCAGATAAATCACCCTTGACCAGTTAGCTATTAGCGCCACTAGGAAGTGCAGCCCGGGCACGTATAGTGCTTATAATGATAGCATTGTTGCCTTTTATTAATGCGCAGACATGATGCATGCTCGTGTGTTGCAATGGTTTAACATGGCTCACCACTCTTTAACCCAATCCCACTTTCTAACCTGCTGTATTATGAATTCAGATCAGGTGCAAAGATTATTCAGGTGTAGATTATTCCCCATAAAAAGATCACAGTCGCTTTCCATACACAAGTCATGACTTCCAGGGGGAGTTGGAGTGAGTGTTATTTTAAGGTTAAATGCCATTTGTTTCATTTTTCCATTTTTCTTTGTAAAAGACAGCATACATATTACATGTGAAATACCTATTCATCAGGACGCATCTTTAATTCATTGCTGTGAGCAACATTTAGGAGGTAACACAGGTGATGCCAGAATATTCATTAGCCTGGATGATGTTCACTGAGCAGCTACTGATCCCTCCTGTCCCTGATATATGACCCCTGCCCTCGAAAGAAGAGACTGCAGCAAACCACACACACTTGCACACACTCAGAGATAGCGGGAAGTTTGTGGCTCGCTGATAAGGTCATGATTAATCACATGGCTGATGAGAGTGCGTACGGTTTCCATCAGTGATGCTTAATGAATGTCATAATAACACAAGTGTCTCTGATTGCTTGGGTCAGTGAGCGGTGTGGAGGTTTGTTTGTGGCGAGGGTGCATTTAAGGGTGCAGGGGCTGCACCTTAGTGGAGACCCCGACCTCTGAGTAGTCAGCTAATGAGTCCACAAGAGACCCACCCAGTGCCTTTGATTGTGATGCCATGGAAGAGAGGGGAGCAGTGCAATCTTTAGCTGGATTAAGTATCTCTTAAGGAGATCCACTTTCAGCCACAATGTTATCAACCCTTGAGTGCGTATTAATTAGGCCTATTGCAGAGGCGAAGCAGGAGAATCTGCAGTATTCCCTCCACTCTGCTGCAGACACACACGAGCATACAAGCATGCATGCAGAGTTTTAAAAAAAAAAAGGGTGTCTAATAAGGTTTTTGCAGAAGTTCACCGGCACACAAACATGAGGCTGCTGTGTAACGTTACAGTTTACTTTAATGTGGAAAAGCACACATACTTAAAGCAAAGCCCGCACCTCCATCTGAATCTTCCAACATGTTGTTGCTCACGTTAATTTGAAACCCCATTACAATCCCATCTACATGTTACATCCACACATGTGTATGCATAATTTGATAGTGTACAATCATCCTGTTCTCATTAGCAGGGCTTTTGATATGAAGTGATGCATTATCTACACACCAGGCAATAGCTGATTGACTGTGGGCCGGTAATACTGTTTAGCCCCATGTACACTTTGATGTAAGTACATATTTCCTGGCGAAGGGGGAGTTTATAATTTCAAACATTTGTTGACTCATCATACGGAGTGCTGACATTGTTGCGGTTCACTTGCTTTTGTTATCTCTTACATGTGTTTCCTGGATGTAAAATCCACTATATTCCTTTCCCCAGCAAGCCATCAAGAAACCCTCTGTGAACTACCCTGCAGGTACATTGTTTACCTTTTTATCCTTTATTGCTAAAACCCTTCATCACATGCCAGCCGGAGGTATTGCACAAACCATTGATATACAGTTCAGTTGCTGCATCCTCACAAACCCACCACCCCACCCCGACTCCATCATAACCCGGATGTTTAAGAAGCATGTCCAGCTGGTATGTTTTGACTTGGTTTAAGTGGTGTTTAATGACAATAGACTGGCTGTTCTGTTCCGGAGCTGTGTTAAGAGTTTCTAATCAAACGTTCTGCTCCATCAATAATGCAGCGCCTTGGATCCCATGGAGGACTTAATTGTGGGTGTAGGGCAGATAGGGAAAGCCTTGACTAGGGGTGTCTCATTGCACTCTTTAATTAGAGACCCCCGTCATGTCAAGAGCAGGAGCTCTGGGTGTTTACTATGCAGCAATGTGCCCAGAGCTGCTTTGGCAAGAGCTCCAGTGTAACTGCCACCAGATACCAGTCATAGCTGACTTTTCCTGCAGGAGAAAATGAGGCAGGTGGGAGGGGAGGGAGGAAGGATAAGAAAGGAAACAAGGGAGAAAAGTAACGTTTATTTCATTTATTCAAAATGTGGAGCATTTTACTTCAACAAAAATACAAATATAATATCAGTGTGATGAAAAAATATGAATATAGTTGTTTTACTTGGCTTGCTATAGGCTTCTGATGGTGTAAAATAAAGCACTAGCCACAATTAATGACACCCATTAGGTTTGAGAACATCAGAAAAAAAGCATTTCAGCTTAGGTGGCTACAAGACATCTGCTCAAGATTTTGAAATATCTCCTTCAAGATTTCAAAACATTATCAAAAAATTTCACAGTAATAGAACTATTAAGATATTTCCAGGATGTGGACCAAAAAGGAAACTTGAGGAGAGAAGCCTGAAAAGGTTGATGTAGCATGAGTAAACCGTGTAAAGAGCTTCAGACTAACCCGGAGCAATCTGGAGTGGTGCTTTCAGCTTGTATAACATCTTGCACATTAAACCAAAAGGCTCCAAAGGCAAGGCCTGCGCAGCACATCGTATTGAAAGAAAGGCACAAAAAGGGGAGACTAATTTTTTGAAAGATTTTATATAAATACCAAAGTTTTTCTCAGATAATTTTTGATGGAAAGGTGCATCAAAGTGAAGGTATTTGGGAATGCACTGCAAAAGCTTGATTACATTCAATAAAATGAAGTCAGCCATCAGTATAACATGGATGAGGTTTTATCATCATGTGATAATGAAAGGACTAAATGCATATAAGGAGCAGATCACTTATCAGGTTATTTCAGAATAAAATATCTCATGCCATGTTAGGAAGCTTTGCTTTAAAATAACATTCTTTCAGCACTGTTCCTGTAGGACTACAATGCTGACCTAACTCTCAAAATTTTTAAATGAGAGTCAGAGTCTTACCTCTATTGGATCCAAAATGAGAAAAAAATGGAAGTAGTCTTTTCAGCCTTTTTATGTTATGACAAAATCAAACATGTTAAATATGATCACAATCTTTAGTCTTGTCTTATGCAGGGTCTGAGGTTCTGTCATGCAAATTGTATTAACAACTTTTTAGAAGTGTTGTTGTCTTTTGGTCCTCAAAGGAATCTGGTAGCAGATCTTCTGTCTGAGACTTAAAACTCTGGCTTTTAGTCTTTAGATGTGAACACATATCACACATTGTCTAAAAAATATTTTTAAGTTCTTCCAAAGTTGTCTAGTGTTAGTCAACACAGCTGTTTTAAACTGGCCAACAATGAGAGGATTCCCATGAAGACCCCTGCAGAAAGCTGAACTCCAAAGCAATAGAAAATGTGGCACTGATGTTGCCCAGCATAGTATCCAGTGATCTGGGGCTCACTGTTGAGGATCCTGCTTGATCTGAGGCTGCAGGTTCCTCACATGCTAACCTTCGGGAGCATGTTTGAAGACTCTCAATGTAAAACAACTTATGACTAAAATGAAGTCTTCATCCATTTCAACATATAGACTCATGCACTTTTAACATGGCACATCATTATCATCAGCGTAACAGTTGATACTGGCTACAATTCATCAATGTAGTGGATCTTTGTTCTTCAACAGTTTTTAAGTCCGATTAGTTTAATATTTGAGCCATAAATCTGGCTGGTTAATTAGCAGATCTTGAAGATTGTAAAATTGACTGTGGGTTTTCTTGAATGGGAAACTTTTACATAAAATAAAACATAAAACATAAAATAGAGTTTAGAGTTTGCATAATTGTGAGCAGAGGGGCTGCAAAACATTAATTTACAGATTTTGGATATATATTGTTTTTTTTTTTCTTGTTCTGTAGCAACAACAAAGGATTTTCTTTCTTTCTTTTTTTGGCTCTTAATTGTTTTCTTTTTCCACCAGATTTAATGACATTTGGGTCTAATTTGGGTCTAATAAAGCAAAAAGGTGCCCAAGTAGGAATTTTTGAAGGCGGCTGTAGACATAAACAGTTCTTACGACTAGATGAAATGGTGGCTCCTTTTTTAACATATCTGCATTTGAACATTCTGATTATTTCAAACTGGATCTTAAGATATATTTCTTATGATATTAAAAATCTTTCAATTACATTTCACCAGTAGAAATATTTTTTTCCATAATTGTACTTCATATTTGTTTGAGATACAGTTACACTCAGTTCAGAGTGTAATTGTCTTTTTAAACGCATATGAGATTATACACAGATTACACCATATAACATTTTATATAAAACAAAGAGTAAAACTAACAGAAGTCCATGTTTAAATAAAACTAAACAAATTCGAATATTATGTAGAGTCACTTCTTGAATATTACTGTGTCAGAGGAGTCAGACCATGACGTGCTTTTGTCTGTCACGGTTATTAGAACAATTATTGATAACAGACAAACATTTCACTTCTGGAGACTCAGGTTCATGTTTTATAAAATCAATAAAGCTCCCCCTGGCCCTTATCTTCACTCCCAACAAAAAAATGACAGAACAAATTTAGAGTATGATGAAAGATAGTGGCTGATGTAATGGAACCGATTACAAGGAGCAGAGCAGACTTCCAGTTAGGACGCTTCTCCCATGGATTAGTGCTTTATTTGAAGTGGTGACCTGATCTATTAAACTGGAACTTTGACAACTGAAATGAGTGACGGAAGAACTGAGAGCAAAACCAGGTGAGATGGTGGGTTCATGTCTGTCCAACAAAAAGAAGGAGAAGTCCACCCCTTTAAGTCCACCCATAATTGTCCTTCAGCTGATTTTATCTGAGCCTGTTTACATCTGAAAAGCAGAAATGCATGTGTTTCTCTGAGGGAAAGCAACAAATTACATAATTTGTTTGTATTAATGCAATCTAAACTGTATTACATTTGACCTGGTTGTGATTCTTTTCTATGTTGAATGGTGAGAAGCAAAAGAAGATACCTTTTAGTGTCTAATCATTCGATTGGGCCTTGGTGGGTCTTGTATCTGTGTAGTGCTGGAGATGGAGGGAGACTGAGGCCAAACATCAGGTGTCACGCTCAGCACCAATGAATGGACAATGGTTATCCATCAATCTTCTATGTCAGCTTGTCTCACAGCCTGAAACCAACTACAATGTCCATCTCAAAGCAATTTGATCCCTTCAGCTCACTCATTCATCAGCCTGCGCTCATTTGCAATCTGGATTCAAAGGAGAGGACGGGTGCAAAATATTGAATTTAAGGGAACCAACAACCAGTAGTCCAAAATATTGTCCAGATCCCAGTGGCTGAGCAATAGCCTTTATCTCAGTACCATGGTGGCTCATTTACTTTGTTGATTGTTTATCTGTCAAGAAGCTTAGACATGTATTTGAGTAGCTGGAGGGAAGTTTAGAGGGGTTTAACGCAGCAGCCGTGCTGCTGTAGAACAGCCATGTACATCCCCTTCAGCCAACTGACCTCGTCGGGTCATCAGGACTTAAGTAAGAGTGAAAGTCACTTTAAATGGAGTGAGGCTCACAGGGACCCAGCCTTGCCTGAGCAGCTGCTGCTGGCCAGCGACTATTACTTTTCCAGGGGCTGACTTTGATGTTTTAACAATCCATACATATTGATTCAGACTGATAATAAACAATTTGATTAGCCTCTTTCTATAGGCTGTCATTTCAATCACTTTCAGAGCTCCGATGGAGTGGAAGTGAGGGGCTATGGAGGGAGGGAGAGATGAAGGAGGAGCAAGAGAAATGGAGAGACTGACAGTGCAGCCAACCCTAAAACAGTGGGTGGAGGGCCAGAGCCCCCTCCTCAGACAGAAAAAGGAATCCAGCCCTGATTAGGCCTCTGCCTTTGGTGAATTGGACAAGACAGCTGAGCTGCCAGGTTATTAACTCCCTCAGAAAATTCTCAGGCCTCTCTCAGGCCGGCCTGAATACTGCGATCTGGATCGATAAGCAATCTCCGGTGTGTACCAAATGCCTGCTGGATTCATTTGTCTCCCAGCACCCTCTCCCTCCGCTGGACAATACACCTGCACAGCTGCCCCCACTCTCCCCTTCACTCTCTCTGTCTCCTCTCCCTCTTTCTTCTCCCTCCCTCCTCACTTCTCACACGTTCACCCACCAGAGTCTCTGTCACTTTTTAAATAATGACCGTGGGGCTGAAGGAACAACTGCCTACCTCTATTTCATCACCGTGAGTCCCCCTCTTTGCAGGCCTGGGTGACCGAGCAGGAGAGAGGTAGTGGGGCTGAAGAAGAGAGATAGAGATAGAGAGAGGAGGGTTAGCCCAGGGCCATGGGGGAGGCGGGGGCTGCAACAGCATCATGACTGACAGAGGCACAGATGTCACCATCAGAGCTCAATCCGAGCATATAAATGACCAGCCTGTGGCAACTTTCCAGTAAACATAAAGACGTACAAAGTAGTTGTCGTTGGGGCTGAATTCATATATTATATGATGCATTTCATTACGAATCAACCATACTTCATGTCTGTTTGCCAATTGTATTGAGCTGCTTTGCACTGACTGCGTGGGAGTTTGTTGAATCTGGCGAGGATAAGAGCCCCTCTGAGAAAACTCTGCACTGTGCCGAGAGCCGTGTTCTGAATCACAGACTTTAATGTGGTGAGGTGCAGCCGCCAGCCAGAGTGGCCAACATGTCTATCATGCGTTTACTTCTTAGTAGCTTTGCTCACACTCTGAACTCTCAGACAGAGCATTTCTCTGTGAAGAAGTAAAGATGGATTTACATAGTGATTGTGTTTGCTGATTTGGCAGCGCTTCAGCTGATAACTTTTAGTGATTCGCTACGACATTGATCTCCAAGATGGATTTATTGACAGGGGCGGGTGAAGGTGCGGAGGGGGTTGAGCTGGTGGGGGAGGAGGTGACTGGACTGAGGGTGGGAGGTACTTGCTGGTTGAGGTGATATGAGGAGAAAACTGTAAATAGCCACTCAAGCGAGGTTGGCAGAGGATGAGTTTTATGTTACATGCCTTTACTTGTAGATGGAGTTATTCCCCCGAAGGAGTCAAAATCCTTGCTGTTCCTCGTAGCTCATTTCTGCAGTCTTTTCTATTGTCGTCATATTGTCTCTGTGCGGCTACGGAGTTGTAACCCCTGGGGGAATTGTCTGTCAGCATACAATAAAAGCAAAGCCTGCGACCGAGGACCCCATCTCTCAGGGCTAATTGTCACAGACAATGCAAGGCTCAAAAACATGCAGTCTATAAAGGATAAACCTGCCGGATGTTTAGACTTTCATATCACTTTAGTCTCTCACAGAGTAAAAACAAGCTGGAGCTGCAGAGACGGTTAAGAGTTGAAAAAGAGAAGGAAAAAAATCGGTGAGGGAACTGCAGTTATTAAAAGGAGCTCTGTAAATATTTGAGATGACTTTTATGTAGCAAACAGCAAAAACACTCAACAGGCAGAGCGCTGTTTGCAGCCAGGGATGTGAGACAGACCAAACAGGAAGTTCCTAAAAATGTATGTTGGAGTTTTTAATCAGTCAAAGATGGCTTTTCTCATCAGGGGTTGATTGCAACGGAACAGTTTTGCTTCATAATGCGTTTTCCTCTTAAAGATCACAGGCTGTGATATCATCAAAGACAAAAAAAAAAAAAAAATGTAATGATGCAATTCGGCTGCTAACATGACAAAGAAAGCTGATCTCTTGATTGTTGTAATTGCAGTTCTACATGACCTCAGGGTTATCACTGCCACATGATGAGTCTGATTCCAGAGCAAGCACCTTTTATCTAATAACGTTACCAAATGTACACTGCTTTAAAGACACTGGCCTTGGTAATGTTCCACAAATCAGCTCCAATTCTCACTTTGTGTCTTTATGCACCCTTTTAAACCATTTCTACCTACTCTGTAACCCTATCCCAGCAAGCTCTTTTTCATTAGCATCTTTTTCTTTTCCTCTGCTCAAGGTCATATGTAATGTGGAATCTATAAACTTCTCAATGAAGAAAGTTACTTGAATTCTTAGATTTTATGGCTGAGCTTAAAAATTCCCATTCCAGACCCGCAGTGTTAAAAGGACCCTGCAATGTGTATGTCAGCAGATGAAATTACTAAGGGTAATTGCTGTCACGCCATCCGTTCTCTCTCTCTCTCTCTCTCTCTTGCTCTCATGTGCACACACACCTCTTATGTCTATATACTGCTTTCATTTAGTCATACTTTGTGTATATGCATCTCTGGGATTATAAGAGCAACAATGATTTATTTTAATGAATAAATACTTTCAATTAAAAAAAGTTTGACTAGATGTTTGATGAAGTGTTGACTAGACAAGATTAAGAGCACTGTAAATGTGAACATTGTATTTATAAGGGTATCGCAAGTGCAGGGTGAAATAAACAGTAAGCTTTGGTAAACAAAAGCTCAAAAATGCTGCCACAGTTGGGTAAGAAAAAAACAGGAGTTACAAAGAAGAAAAACAAACTAGAAAAAGAGTAAAAGCTACTGGGATCGACAAAAGCAAAACAGCCAATTGACTGGCAGAGAAAAAAACGTTTATAGACACATGGACTGAAAGGGATACCGGTGGTAGCAATCAAGGAAACAAGAGATAGAAACAGGGATAAAAGTTAGGTTTAACACTTTTAGAGTAGAAAAAAAACAAGAGTGAAGATGGTTTAAAAGAGGTTTCAGAGAAATGCAATAAAAAGAAAACTAACAGAAATCATAAACCTGTGTCTTACTTTTGGTAATTCCATTAATACTCTTGTCTGTAGACAAGGTAAGATATTTTTTTGGATGATGATTAATACAACATTTAGCTGAAATCATTGCAGTGGCAGCTCCATTTTGCACAATATATTCCAAATTTTTGAGATGCTAAGCCTCACATAAACTGCAAATAACCCAACCATATCAACAAAACAATATTTTCCCCCCTAAGTAGAAAAGAGACTCTATCCTGGTATTAGTGTCAACACTGATACAGAGGATGCATGCTCCCACTTGCAGAAAAATTATTGACGGTCCTTGTCCTGCAATGTGGAAAAGATTTTGACCATGATGGGAATAATATGCTTTGTTTCACACTAAATATTTTGACTGTTGTGAGTACATCATCTTGTACTTGTAGTGCAATCTGTGTAGTTGTTTCAGAGTAAACAAACAAAATGTGAAGTGCAAGTGAAGAAGTGTGTATTTTGAGACCCAGCCTCATGCATCTACTAGCAAGGTTGTTGATAGCTGCAGCCCACCTGCATCCAAAGGATAAGGGACACTTTTTGCAGGAAAACGATGTACATGGTATGCACACAAAAGATAGACACTTTGAAAAAAGAATTAAAATAAGCCAATAAAAAATGGGAAATAATGGGAAACAAGAAAAACCAACATTAAACGAAAAGGGTAGGCCTTGATTTTCCCTGACAGTGTGGCTTTGAATTTCCTGCCTAGGCTGTTTCATGTTTCATGTTCTCACCTATTCATGTGACCAACACTAGTTAAAGAACTTACACCAGTCAGTTTGAACTAAAGATGCCTTCTGGATGGAAGTTGAAACATCTTCAAGATCCAAGAAAAGAAAGTCCAGTTGCCTTGATTCAAGTCTTAGAGGATTAACGTGACCTGGATGACCGACAGTCTACACCAACACATGGCTCTGGATCCTTTTAATAGTAACTGTTAAAATAAATGACCCCATCACTTCTCTTACGTGAATGTTGTTACTGTTTATGAGTAAAAAAAGGGGGCAAAGTTTTTTCATATGGCACTTTTTACAGATGGAAATCACAGAGTGCTTCCCAATGAAAGATAAGAATTATCCAGAACAAAATTACAGAAACTCCATTAGCAAAATAATGGATTGAAGTGACATCATGTTTGGCCAGACATCAACAAAAAAAAAAAAAAAAGAAAAAAGAAAAATGCTTTTTTTCAGGAAATTTAATTTAAAATTGTGTTTTTATTTTAAGAGAAAAATAGATTTTTGCAAATATTTACCTTCAAAGATGATTAATGGTTTGAAAGGGTCTATTGTAAACAAGATGAGGGAAACTAAAACGAACCAGATACGTATAGGGCCTGAACATAATCAAACTAAAGAAAAATTAAAAAACAGCATCAAATTACTTCCCCATGTCTGACTTAATCCCAGGTCCTTCAGGTAATGGTCCTGTGTTCAAGTCCATGTCATCCAGCTCTTAACACACATCTCCTTTGTGGAAAATCTAGTTTATACCATTGCAAATGTGAGAAAACTGCATGCTATCTGTTTGTGTTTAGTCTATGTTCTTGTGGACACTTTGGGTGAAGAAAACTCTGAATGTGTCGCGCTCTGCTTCTCTCTCTCTCATTGTCCCTTCCTGACAGTGACGGTAATGCGAGAGTAGGTGAGCCACCCTCAGGGCCCTGTACATACATGTCCACCTCAATATAAATCAGCACTTGTCATCACAGACTCATATCACACGCTCTGATCTCACGTCCCCTCTACAGATTCCTCCTTTTCGTCGGATACCATCCGAGACGCCGGTGGCCAGAGTATTAAACCTGTCCTGTCTCACGGGCAGTGTCTCCCCTTTTGTGTTGCTTTGTTTTCTCCTTCTTAGACCTGTAGGTGCTCACACGTGGTGAAGATAAACAGATGTGACTGCATTAGATTCAGCCCAGACAGCAGCACACCTCTGCTGCCCTGAATGCATTCTATAATTATCCGCCGCACCTTGCATCAGGAAGTCAGCTCATGTCAAAAGTGCAAGTGAAAGACGGGGTCACTGTCAGGAAAATGAGTGTGATAGCGACAAAGGTCCAAAGTAGAAGCACAGGAGTGAAAACGATTTAGATGGTGATGCAAGACACATGCAGGTTGACTGGAGCAGAATTGCATACTGCCATTTCACAGACAAAATGCCTTTAAGTAAAAGCATTAGAGTTGTAAAAACAATTTGAAGACTAATTTTAACAATGAAGATATTATTGGCATTGCTTCATGGATCCCAGGGTCGATTTAAATGTTTCATAAAGCAGTGAATGACCCAGTACAACAGCTATAAACTGTTTGACTAAGTCAAGGCTGTTAGATGATTTATACTTACACATGTACGCCAAAGCAAAGGACCCTGTGTCATCACCTACATCACAGCCTTCAGTTAAAATTACTCTTCCTCAGTATTTAACAACTCAAAGTCACATAAGCTCTATAGCACTTTCCCCATCGCCATATCTGAGATACATGAAGGAAAAAAAGAAGAAAAGAACCCTCCAAAATAACACCTAGAGTTCGGGGGTGTAGTTACAGAAGGGCAAAACAAATAAGTATAAACACTAACTGTAACATAGCTCCAGTATGTCGGCTGTATGGTTAGTTGCTATGTCAAAGTATAAATCACACTTAAAGCAGCATGTTAAGATATCACATTCAACTTCATATGAAGGAGTATTTCTATATGTATCAGAATCACATCTGTTATCCCTGCTGTTGATAAAAATTACCCAAAGTTTGGACTCCTGTCCCTGTGGGACAACTGCATATTGTTTTACAGCCCTGTAGCACACATCAACGTCAGCGAAGCAGCTCACACAGCTACAGTTGACATCATGACGGAGGCAATTGACTCAGAAAAGCAATTGTGGGAGCTATGACAGAGCACAAAATTAAACAAAACTAAATCTTGGACAGTATCGTTAAAGTGACTAATATGGAGGGATGAGGAGGGGGGCAAAGAGCAGAAAAAAAAAAATATATATATATGTATTTTATTTCTGATGTCAGAAGCTGACATGATTTACACTGCATATAAAGTCATGTAATAGTATACTCACACCAGACATGTTGATTTCATTTATAGAAAACTCTGGCGCAGTTGCCCTGTGGTTCACTAAAACATATGTCACCCAAACATTTGTGCCATCCAAACATAGGTCCAAATGCAGGACGAGACCCCTTGGTATGGGTTTATATACGCTTCAAAACAGACCAAAACTTGAAAATTAAAAGTATTTTACAGTGACTGCAATACACCTATAATGAGGGAGCAACTCCACTGTAAAGAGCAAGCATTAAGCAATGACAATGTAAAAATCCCTCATAAAAAATTACATAAATTATGAATATAATAAAGTTCAACAAGCTCTGTAGGATAATTGATATCAGCCTGTCCAGTCAGGTGAGATATTTTTCATATTTCTTTGTTGTCTTTTGGAGCCAACCAGAAGTACTGAGCTACAAGACTTAGATTGAATTCTTTTGATTATTTTGTTATTAAAGTATTAAGACAGGAATAACCAAAAAGAATGTGAGATGCTTTGGAGTTATAAAATAGCCCAATGGCCCTCTTACTTTACTTGGAACATAAAATAATGAAACATAATTTACATGAAGGTCAATTATAGCTGCTGCTGGATCTTTTCACTGAAAATAAACCTGGTTGAGGTATTACAGAAATGTTATGGGAGCACTAAAGTTATTAGGATTCATCTACTAAAATCAAAAATATTTTAGAGGCTTTTTATGCCAATTTAGTAAATATTCTTCTGACATTTCAGTCTGGATAAAGTTAAAGAGACCACCATTATCATAGTTACACTATTAACCGTAATACATTATGTACATTTTATGTGCTTATTTTTACAATTACATTAAGTTATTAAGTGATTTTGTTTCACCAGTTATTACAATTAAAACCATTACTTTCAGCCCGTTATATGTTGATATTTATTTCTGAAATTTAACCAAATTGTTTTAAGGCCTAAATTAAACAAAACACAAATGAACATAGACTACACTATAGGACTAACTCACAGATTTAACAAATATCTCTACTACATGGCTGACTTCATTTCTATTTATTTATTTATTTTATTTTAAGACTCTAAACTGACATTGAAAGTCGATTCTGAAAGTTATACAAGTGTGCAGAAAGGAGCATTTTGGGTGTATTTAAGAGCACTTAAAGTCCTTAAATGCAACCATTTACAATCTCTCACTCATTACCTATAAGTTGTAACTGTTTCTATATCAAAAAAAGTTAAAGGCACAAAATAAATCTTAGTTAGTCAGAGCAAAGTCTCCTCCCGAAGATCCGTATGTCAACGTTTAACTTCATGGGACTGATAAAAAAAAAACTAATGTCTATTTGACTAAACTGCATAAATTGCATTAACATGAATACAGCTGATTTCAAAATAAAGAGCCAGTACATGAAATAAATTATAGTGTGCTGTGTGGATAAAATTACTGCAAATACAAACATCATCAAGTATTAAAATTCATTTGATGCCTCATTATTTGACACACATTAAATGATGGAGGAGGAGCAGGTGCCTTGGCCTGGATTCATCCAACCACTCTGATTCTGGCCACTGATTGATTTTTAATTTAGGAGGAGTCAGTCCGTAAATACTGCCCAATCATGGGCCAAGAACATAGCATAGATTGGACAGTTTGAGGTAATCAATAAAAATATTTTCTGATTTGTAGCCGTTCGATGACTGTCATGAATCAGGCATCATAGCATGCATGTTCGTTTGCAATAAAACAAAGGCCAGTGACAGGTAAACTATAAGAGATGAATTAAAGGTCTGAGGGAGGAAGTGCCGAGCAGTTTAGTAATGAGACAGAATTACAGGCCACAGAATCCAACCTGCTTCACTTGCAGAAGCTGTCAACAACTAATGGGCCACAATGAGTGCTGTTATCAGTCATCCTGCTTCCTGCCCACATATTTCCTCACTTATTCATCGCCTTGATGCAAAATCATCATTTTTTATGTTAAACATCTTCGACTTGCCACAAAGGTAGACCCCTCGGCAGAGGACAGGATAAAAATGCAGGCAGGAAAAGATAGTCCTGAACTCTGGAGCTGCAGTTTGTTTTTTTTTTTTAAATAAAATGTTGATATATGTCTGTGCCAACAGCAGAATCCCCTAACAACTCTAAACTTTTGTTTGTCCCCTCTGATCTTGACAGAGGCTTGTTCTCACTTAGAAGAGTGGAGCTTCATGCCATCTTGGCAGAGAGCTGAAGCCCTCATACTCAGCCTTAATGGACTGACTAGACAGATGATTCTAGCAGCGACCTGCATGCACAAGTGCTTTTGATTATATCATCCTCTGTGGGGTCAGGCCACTTTATTAGAGGAATTACCCAAAGTGCCTTTTATTTCATCATCCACAACGCCAACAAGATGACATTCTTTTGATTTATATACACCCCAAACAATCAACATTACATAGATCAGACAACAGCCACAGAAAAACTCTGGAGAGTCCAGGTGGAGAGTCATTAACCTACGGCACAGACTGAAAGGAAGGTCAGCGCGGGAGGCTCCTGTAACTTTTGTCTGAGACTGGCTTTTGTTACTTACTTGACCTCTGCTTTATGACACCGCACAAACAGAAGCATGCATCAATAAACTCATTTGCTTCTCCCCTGGGCAGCTAGAAAGGATCAAGGACTGTATTTTTCAGCCACCTCATTTCAGTGTACCTCTTTAATATTTAACTGAAAATGATTCAAGATGTTCTTTTCCTATAGGGCAGTGGCTTTTTATCATGTTCATTCTTTATCATGTCAGAGTGCTTTCTGTACTATTCTCTCCTTTTCAAGGGGGTGGAGTATGACGCAGAAAATATATTATCACATAGAGGCCAGTTAACCAAGCTGATTAGGTCAACGGTGTGAAGGTGTGTACTGAGTTACAGAAGGACAGATACATCTAAGGAAAATGAAACGTCAGCTTGTCCAGTTAACTTGCACTCTAGAAGGTCCTAACATCTTAGAAACAAAAGCAAAACATTTGCTATTAAGCACTCAATAAACCCAACAAGGACGGAAAAAATTCTCGACTCTTGCTGTGCTTTTGTAAACTTGCATTTTTAAAATGATCATTCCACCCTCTATGACATCACAGTGGGCTGATGTTAGAAACAAAACTGTCCAATTTCCACCCTTGAGGGCGACTTTGCTGCATGTCTTAGATGTGTCCCTGCTTCACTAAATGACTGTGTCATTAACAGACTTGCTCAGACCTTGATGACAAGCTGATGATGGTCCATTCATTCGAATCAGGTTTGCTGATGCAGGCAAACATCTGAAACACGCAGAACGGTGACACTCGAGGACTCGAATTTGACACCTGTGGTCTCGAAGGAGGAATTCTGAGCACAATGAAAACAAAGTATGTTGTGCTTAACAATACTACAACATACATTTACCTTGTGATTTGAGCCCTTAAAAATAAATTCTACTATTATAATGGACTAATGAAGTTCGTTTTGAGGGTATTCAGAGGCATATTTTACTCCACACTTGGAGTGGGTAAGTAGAAAATTACTTCTTGATGTAAATAGCTGCATTGGAATTTTAAACCCAAATATTTGTTCCAAATTTGCAAATAGCTTATCTTCAGTATAGTCATTTTCATTTTAAACAATAATGTAGCATTCTGAATCTGTACTTCTCCAAGATTTAATATTACATTTAAGCAGGGGTGAACGTAGAAAGGAGCAAAGTTCTGGCATAAGACCTAGCCATGTCAATCCCACTTGTATAATTATCAGTATGTTAAGCATTTAAATATTTTTCTTTCTTTGTAGATTTTTATTTTAAGTCAAACTGTCTTGAATTTATCTTTTAAACTTTCTTTTTCCATTTTGTCTTAAGAGTGGTAGTTTGGAGAGAAATGAAACCAACTTTCCCCTCCCCTACTTTCCCCTACTTTGCCTTTGTTGTTAGTGTTGTTGTTAGCAGCTTGAATGTCGCAGCCATAACAAACAAATGAAGTAGGTTTCTGGAGTGATGACAGTCGGGTATGGTACTGGAGCTTATGACCTTTGATTTCATGAAGGGTTGTTGGTTCCTATACCAGGTCTTTGTAGATATTAAGATATCAAACAAAATCCTAGAACTAAATCTGCTGCATAAAACTAAACTGATTTGTGAGCTCACTAAATGCTGGTAAGGAGTTAATATTTATACTTTTAAGATACATATTGTATTGGAAGTATCTTATCTTAGAAAAGGTGATAAAAGTAGAGAGAAAGCCTTAAAAGTGTGAACTGGCATCTATTCAGTGGTCGCTTGTGTACCGTCCACTCAACATGACCTGACTTTTACTGTCAGAGAGTTTATTCTAAAGATCAAAATTTGATGTGCACAAAGGCATCACAAGGGATGCAGATGTAATGAAAACATGTGACGTGTGTTTAAGTCATGTAGCATGGAAGCATGTGCTGTTACAGTACTGACTCTTCTGACTTTGCTTACCCTTGGAAAGCTTTCTGCGCCCTATGATCCAACATCTGAAGAGCTGATAAAAACCCCTCAGTTGCCTCAAAGCAGCTGTGAGGCTTAACATTGTCAAAAAGGGTTTTTTATTTCCCTACCATTTCGACCTCCTGTGTATATTTTATTGAGCTGCTCTCATCCCACAGCGGCGCGCCGCAGCCATAAGCCGCCGAAAATGTATTTCGAAGCTCATTAACGCGGGGCGAGCATGCCTGGAACATGCAGCATCCTTTTTCAGAGACACTTGTGAAAGACTGCGAGGGTAATGACGAGGGGCTCAGAAATCGTTGTTTTTGATATTCAGCAAGCTTTTCATCTTTTTTCTACTGCAACACCAGATGAGAGGATTAGGAAAGTTAATGAATTATCCTCACAGGGGCCAAGACAGTGTGTGTAAGCTGCATTATCCCACGTCTCATAATATGGAGCTGTTTGAATTTATTGAACTGAGTGCTGAATTTTCCCACACTGATCTGAACCAGTTCAAGATTATATACTGTCCCCTATCTCGATGCTCAAAATGACTATCTGAAAGTCTTTGTAAGTCAGAACTGTTGTTAAACTCAACCTGAAGGGAAAGTTGAGTGCATATGGTGACGCTCAGAGATGCCCTCGCTCTGTAAACAGCTTCTGTGATCTAATCAGGTGTGTGTCTGTGTGTGTGCATGTGGTGGGGGCTGGAGTTAGTGGATCCCCTGGGCGGATAATGTAGGAGATTATATGTTCCTAAACTTTTCTTAAGTGAAAACAGTCCACAAAAGTGAAATATTGCTTTAAGATGTTGCCATCTGCCTTTGGCGTCTTTTTGCTCAACTCCCAGAGGCAACCCAGTATCAAATGCACCAGCACAAATGATAATAACACAGCAAGACCTTTCTATTTTTCCAAATTAGGTTGAGCCTCAGATCGGTGCCCTTGAGGCCACCACAACGGCTATAATTCTTCCCCAAAGATTTTTCTCTTCAGTTTTCTATCATATAAGGCAAATATCAAAAATGTGATTTGAATCTTGGAAAAATTAGAGCTGAAGGGCACCCGAAGGAGGGAGCAGTGGTTGACAACACACCACCTTGCTTGAACTCTCTCTCTCAGGCATCGATTGAGTCTGTTTAGCTCACTGTCAGCCGGCTGGACTGCAAGTCAAACCCCGGGGATACTGCGTCCAGAGTCACTGAGCCGCAGACCAAACTGCCCCTGAGGTTAATTGAAGTCCCTCAAGTGACTCAAGTGCCCTCCTTTTAATGGGTCAGCCCATAAAATGTTGGATTCCTGAACAGTGATGGGAAAAAAAATGTATCCTCTTATGGGACTTTTCCTCATCCTGTTCTTGAGAGTGGAACTCGGATGTGGCCGAGCCAAAAAAACACTCCACGACTTGAACAACAAAAGAAACATCTTCAACAGGGTGAGGCCAATAATAATATGGCTCTTTCTTTTCGTGTGAGTGTGTGTTTCGTTGTTGTTGTTTTTTTTTTTACTTTTTCTTTTTTAGCATCTCTACAACTAAGGGAAGTGTGCTCTGCAGCAGTAGCTGGTGAGAAAGATATACTTAGGCAGTCTGGGAAAGTCTTGAAAAAAGTAGATCAAAATTTTTTTTATCCCTAATGGCAGGAATCTGAAATTGTGAAAGTGCTTATTCAAATTAATTTTCTTTCCAACGGCCAAAGGACATTTATTGTCACTTTTTATGAAAACATATACATATAAATGCAGGGAAAAGACTATTTGTAGGGAACCTCTACAAATTTACATCTGTTCAAAGTTCAAATGTATGCTAACATCAGCTCTAAAGCACTCTGATTAACTTCTGCGAAATAAAAATGGCTTCTTCAATCATGTATAAACAGTTTATTTCAGTGCTTTTATATTTAATGATAATTGACAGGTGCACTGTCATGTAACTGTGCCCAAATAAATTCCTCAGTTTCTTTTTCCATACAAAAAAAAAAAAAAAAAGGTTTGGATGTGTTGTCAAATCTCAAAACAGAACCTTTATCCACCATTGCATTCTGTTTTAAGTTCAATTTTACACCACGATCCAACGTCTTGGGAGGGTGGATTGTTCAGCATTGCACCTACATGGTTTTCATAATCAACAGAAGTATTTTTCAAAGCAGACCACCTTTCTCAAGTCGATATTTAGCTTAGCAGAAACCTGGTGATTTATGGGTAAAAAAAAAAACTAACTTTATTGTTAAAAAAAAGACACAAAGAAACAAACAAAAAAAGCCTAAAGAATTACATTTTTACCAAAGCAGCAAAACTAACTTTAGTTAAAGAATTAGCTATTTTGTTAATGGATAAAACTTTCAAGTCATTTTTACGAATCAAATTTACTTCATTAAAAGCAGCTGTTTGATTGGACTGGAAAATAAAAGCCTCTCAGTGGCTCTGAGCTTCAGTTGTTTACGATAGTTTTGGAAAGTGCAATCTAAAATAAGACGAAAAAAAGGCAACACATTTCTACTTCCACTATTTACAGAAAATTAAAGAGCAATTTGTTGATTGATTGCATCATGCTCAGAGTATATAACTAATATTTGGTGGAAATATTTGTTTGAAAAGTTATCAAAATCTTATTTCATGAGACATAAACTTAAATATAAATGAATTTGGCTTGCTACACTACATTCTGAATAGCTTTTTTTCACTTGTAACTGACTCATCATTTATATTTTTGTTTGTTTGTTTGCTTGTTTTTCTCTGTGTGGTGTTTCCAGGACCAATTAGAGTTAATTTTGTAGCATGTTGTGATGGTGAGTTTGTGAGTAGATGAGACTCCACAGTTGCGTCTGTAACAACAACATGTGTGTTTCCCTCATTATAAGCAGGAAAATAATGTAGCAGGACACTTGACTGAGTGCAGACGGATAACAGATAGTGTTTGTGTGTGTGTAACACAGCTCTGTGCCTTTACTGGTAACAGCCTGCCAGAACACTGGCAAAGAAAACAGAAAGAGTGATGGTGACCAGTTTAACGAAAGCAGGAAGTGTGAACTCTAACTTTTCTTTTTTTCACGTATTTGCCAGGAAAATCATCCCTTTTTCTCTTTTGATTGAACCTCTTTCTCTCCATCCTATTTTCTTCTATTCAAAACATTTTTGAAATCCTATGTGTTGTACGACTAGTAGTGTGCTACTTGGTTCTTGAACATTCTTTTGTCCATTTTATTTTCCATAGTCTGATATCTAACTGCACACTTTGTTATTTACAATATTTGTGAAAACTAGTTAACATCAGTAACTCACCAGCAATTAATTTCTTCTTGTTCTTTCTTGATCCAAGACCCTTTTAAACTCATTATTATGAGGTAGTCACTTGTGACTGCCACTCTTGTGCATGTTTAAACTTTCTAAATATTATTAAGAATATCCACCACTATCAAATTCATCAGAACATCTATTTGAGTCAATATTTCTTATTGTTATATTGACCCCTCCATCTAATGATTTATCACAGCTGAGGAAGTCTGTGTTTTTGTGTAGAAATATTTCTTTTTTCATTAATGCTATTTTTCCTATATAGTTTAAACCCCTAAGGTTGCTAAAGTGTTTGTGGCATCTTCAAATTAAGTTAATGGAGATTCTAAAACACATAAAGTTATGAATCAGCAATGCTGCACACATTTATTATCCATTAAAACTCTTTTGTGCTTATGATTTCAGTCATTCAGTTTAACTATAAATAACAAAACAAGACGCAACATGTTCATTTTATAGTCTTATGTTTATTGACATTGATTTTTACTCCAGGACACAAGCATGTTTTCTGTTTTCCTCTTCTTAACTTAAGCTAATCGTCTCTTAAATCATATGTGCTGACATGAAAGTGATATTGATCCTGATGTCTAACTCTAACTCGGAAAAAAGAAGTAAAAACTACAGTCTGGCTGGGGGGTTGGAGGGTTCCATTACCCAGGCACTTATCCTGCAACAGTGTAGTCTGAAACAAGTGGCTAGTATGTGTACTCTGCAGCTCGGAAATAACTTGACTTCAACATCAGCAGGAACAGCGTGCTCACTTGGGTTGACACTTTTTCAGCTGCTCCATCATCTATCAGTTTCTATCAACAGAGATTACCTTGTCTACACTGAATAAGGGTATCTGTGAATTAAATCTTAACACGTCCTTAAAAACCAATTTGCTTAATGTCGTACAATTCCCGATTAAAAGCTCCTCCTGCAGTTATATTAGGCAATACTGCACTCTGAGTGCCTCTCTTACATCTCCTTCGGTGGTTGTGAGATAATCTTGCCATCGATTTGTAAAAATGCTTCAAAATGAAATGAGTGTCTCTCAGCTCACTAAATGAAGAGATCATATTGATCAGGTAACCAAGACAGGATCCTTTAGATGTGCTGGAGAAGAACCAGGAGGCATATCATACAGTATCATGTCAGGGAGCAATAGGATGTCTTTATCTGAAGATTCCCAGACATCTGTAAAAGAAAGCTTTCCCTTTCTTGTAGGAAATATTGAGAACCTGCAGGATCTAATGATCGCAGATCAAAATAAAGTATTAGTCAATTGTATTCCGCATTAAGTCCTTAATATGTCCATCTTCACAACAGATTTCAGTAAGATCACAGCTAAGGTTCAATTTCTCTTAAAAAAACAAACAAACTTTAAAAAAACAAACAAACTGTGACTTAACCATTATTTTCATGTAGCTTCATTTGTTAGTAAAAGACCTTATGTCTATGGCTAATATACTACTTTTTCATTTTTACAAATTTTCTCAATAAAAATGTTCATACAAAATCAAGAATGAAAGATTTTCATTAATAAACATCCTCCAAGGAGAGTTGACAGTATCAGTGCAAAAAAAATTAAATAACAATAAGGTACATCATACAACAACATTAAAAAAAGCAGGTATGTGATCTAAGTATGTGAATCCCCTGGAATTAACAAGCTTTTTGTTTCAATGGGCAATAAATTATTATCTAATCTTCAACTAAGTCACAATAACAAACAAGCACACTGTGCTTAAGCTGATTACACACAAACAATTATACTCTCTCATTCCTTATTGAATACAGCCATTAAACATTCATAGTGCTGGTTGAAAAAGTACATTAACTCACAGACTAATTTCTTGAACAAGACCTAATTGAAGCCAGTAGTTTACACACCTGGAGTCCAGCTATATTAAAAATGTTAATTTTGCTCTTCTTAAGGAGCATCTGAGTCTAAAGGCACAAAACAGACTCATCAAAGAGGTTTTTTAAAAAAAAAAAATGAAGCCACCAGTTACAGGAGCAACCTGGAAAATGTTTCATGTATTGAGGAAACAGATGTTGAACCTTTTGGAAAAAGTACCCAGTTCTATGTATGTGACAAACAGGATACAGGTAACCAACATCAAAGCATCAGTGAAGTATGAAGGAGAGAGCGTCATGGTTTGGGCTCAGAGTTTACTAAAATATACTTCAAGATCATCCATTTTCTGTGCCCGCTGAATCCATTTCTGGGTCACGGGGGTCTGCTGGAGCCAGTCCCAGCCCATAGCAGGCGATAGGCAGGGGTACACCCTGGACAGGTCACCAGTCCATCGCAGGGCCACGTATACAACAAACAACCATTCACACGCACCAGCAATTTAGAGTTGTCAATCAACCTAACATACATGTTTTTGGACTGTGGGAGGAAACCAGAGCACCCGGAGAAAACCCACGTAAGCACAGGGAGAACATGCAAACTCCACACAGAAAGACTCCTGCCAGGAGTTGAACCAGGAACCTTCTCACCATGAGGCAACAGTGCTAACCACTTAGCCACCATGCTGCCCTGCTTCAGGATCATGTCAGGCTAATTGACCAGATATTAACTCCAAGCATTTACTATAACATGGTTGTTTCATGTAAATCTAGTTCAGTTTTTATTTATGTGGATGAGGAGAGAATAAGAAAAACATCTGTTGTTGTTGCAACAACAGATCAGCAACAAGATCCTGAGTCTGGTTCTACCAGAGGTTTCTTTCTACATACAGATATTCCTGTACCTTTATATCTGTCTTTACTCTGCTTGACTGCCTTTTGTAGCTGTGGATGCACTTTTACATCCTGCTCTTTGGTCTTCTGAGGAGGCTGAAAAGTCTTGTTTGAATCTTGAAAGAGCGAGAGAAAAAACAGTTAATTTCCAGATTTTTTTTTTTAAACTTTCAGGCCTTAACAAGGACCATTAATGATCATCATAAGACATTAAGGCACATCACATCAAGCATTTACAAAACACTGTCAAAAAGACACTGGTTTGCCCTCATTACAATAGATGATATACAAATAAATATGTAAGATTTATGGTGTAATTGAAGAACTGGAGGGCTGAATTAAAAAGCTTCTTCTGAAACAAAGTAGCTAAGATTTAGGAGCTGGTCTGTGGGTACAACAGAGTGTGTACATTTTTGGCAAATTCAATCAAAACTCGTGAGTGCCACACTCAGGAACCAGCTACATTGATGAATACGGCTCCAGTTGAAGATCCAGTTATCCACTGCACTACTTGAGGTCATTTACAGTCCAAACCTGTGCTGACATAAAGTAGAGACCTTGGCAGCCGAGTGACCATTACACAGAGTAAACTGAGTGACGTCCCTCTAACAAAAGAAGGTTATGGACTCACCTCCCTTTCTGTTTGTGCCTGATGGCCTCTCACATGTCCTTGTATCCCCAGAGTTGGCATTCTTATGCAAAGTTTAAATCTGTAATGCATTTCCCGTAAAGGCTAAAAGTGCCCAATCACACCTAATGGCTGCATGTTAAAAGTGTGCGCAGCCTCCAGGGATCCATATACTACACAGAGTGCATTGACCACCGCCACTGCTGTGTAGAAGGACATTGAGTTGTGATCAAAAGACAGCAGAGGGGCCGTCGGGGATGGGAGTCCAGAATCAGCTCTCATTATGGCTGTGAGACGTCCATTTGAGCATTTTTAATATGTGTATCCTATTAGGCAGTTTAAGTGCTTTTTGATAATTGTGCTTTGTACTTTTACAGCACTTCAGTCTATTCCCAGTTCAATTTCCTCTTTTATCGGACGTTTGAAATATTGATCTCTGACAGATAAAAGCAAACACCATAATCTCACTCGAGTGAGGTGGAGAGTGAGTGAACGCAGTGTGAGGGGAATACACCGGGGACCGGTCGCCACGCCAACCACTCTCTGTTTTATTACTTTTATTCGTCAACAGAATTTGCTTACTGCTTTGGGATGTTTATGTAAAGCACCTGCAATCTGATAGGTGGTTGATATGACCATCTCTCCTGGTAAATCCTCCACCCCCCTCCCCACTCTCTCCGCCTGCCCACCCGTCTCCTCCCCTTCCATCAACCCCATGACATTTTGCAAAATGCAGCACAGGGGCTCCCGGGGTGCTTCCGATGATTGCCGCTGCTTAAACTGCTGTCAGCGCTGTCAGGATAACAGTGATTTATCTCCATAGCACTTTATGGAAGTTAGTGTTTTCTGTTAACCTGAGCACTGAAATGTTGCATGGTGCTGGCTTGCAGTCACATTAACCTGAATCAATCACGTCTTGATTTTTCCATAAAAGAAAAACCCTCTGTAAATAACACTTGAGCTATTGGCGCACTGAATACACTAAACTCAATAGCAGACCTGCTGAGTTCTGGTTGACTTGCAGATATCATTGTTACCCGTTTCCAATATCCATGTGTCAAAGCAGGGATTTGATGCTTATGCTTGTGTGCATAATTTCTTCAAATCGGGCAATACTTAATACCTGTGCTGCAGGGAGAGAGCGATGAAACAACTTTCAAATCTTGCAGCAGTGAAACAATAATGCATATTGATTGTGTATGAAGCGCTGTGTTCTTTTGGTCTGAGTTGGAATTTGGATGGCAGGTCCCTCTTGAGATAATACGAAGGGTTGTTTTGATGTTTAAAGCATTGCTAATCTTCTAAAGCCTCAGGCTACTCATCCCACTGCATATTTGCAGGCCTGTCAGTTTGAGTGGGGATGCAGGAGGATGGTCCTCAGAGCAAATGAATTTTTTTTGCCTGTTTTTCCTTTTTAGCTTTGCAGACACTATTTGAGATTTACTGCAAACATTTGACCACCGGCCTGGTGTATTGACTGCGTTTGACAAGCGTAATCCTTTTCTTCTTTCCAGTCACTTCCATTCTGCGATCAATCAGAGCATCAATGCCCTGCAGACTGCTATGAAGTGCAAAGTGTTCGATCATGAGCCAGGCACCTTGTGGACCTTCACTATAATATAGTGATTGATTCATCTTCAAAGATATCCTAAGTGGTTGGCTGGGTGCGGTATGTAATGTGTTTTGTTGACTGCAGCCCTTTCCCTTTACCTAGCTTGCAATCCTTTAAAATGGCAGCACAAGCACATGCTTAAAAACTGAACCCAAGACAAATACACTGCACCACTTCTGATGTGATTCATTCACGCTCGGCCCTCGAATTTCTCATGTGAGACAGAATTTGAATTTGAAAAATGTTAAAGTGTCAAGCAGTGTATACAAACAGCAGGTGCTCTCTGAATCCAACTGAAACGTCGGAGAGAATTTCCTGGTTGAAAATTACAAAATTGAACTTCAACCGCAAATTGAAAACCAGTTGGAATAATCTGGCGGGATACCCTGTACTTAGAGGGAAAGTTGCAGCAGCTCTATATTTTGACTGAGCAGAGAATAAGAACAAATAATAGCATTTAAAGTTCTTCGGGGGGCCAGACTTAACCTACAAGTCTGCAATACCTTTGACGTCCACTTGAGTTAGTTTGTGTTTGATTTAAGAATTTCAGCTTCACGTGACCTGAAGATAAATGGCAATGCCAAGAAACAGAAGAGCAGCTATCACCAGTCACATGATAATGTCTTCTAGTAGGGTTACAAACCTTTTTGTCATATATATTTTTTTTTAAATCCTAGTTCTGAGGCAACGAAGATAATGTTGAACTCAAACAATACAGTGAACACTTGTTCTGATTCTTATGCTCATGTTTGTCTAGAACAGGGGTGTGTTTAGGTGATGTGATGTGAGACGGGGGCAGGAGCAGTGCAGAAGTATTAAAGGAAGTGTAGTAATTACAGCAGAGGCAGTGTCAGTGACCTCTAGATTGCACTATCTTGTCTCTTTTGTGCCTGGCTTTGCAGCCTGCCTCATTGAGTGAAATTGTATCTTTTCACTTTGGCTCTCTTAAAAATGTGCATGGTATTGGGAGCCAGTGAGGCGTGATGTTTTTTTTTTTTCTTTCTCTCTCTCCCTCTCTCTCTTTCGCCTTTTCTCAAGCCCTTCCTCCAGCCTCCCCCAGCTGCCCCTCTCCTCCATCCCCACTGTCTTACTGGGAGGTATTTCATGAACAGCTGGGTCCCGGGAGAGGAGAGGTTAGTGAAAGAGGCGCACTGTGTATAATTCAATGATTATCAGGTGTGTATGTGCGTGTGTGTTTCTATATATTTGTGTGGGCGTGTGTGTGCGTCCCTCCCCCTCCTATTGGCAGGTGTCAGGTGACAGGCAGGCCATGTCAGTGCCTGTCAGCTGGCTTTCTGTTGGAGCAGTCACACTGTTCACAACATTACCATAAGCTGATGAGGAAGGCTCAGGCCCGTCTCAGCGCACGCCCTCTGATCTGAAGCTCGGATGTCACACGAGAGACTCAGACTAATGTCAGCGCCAAAGCACCTAAATCTCAACAGCCATCTTTTCTTTTTCTCTGTCGTGAGCTTTCGTTCAGCTCAAACAGTTCCCAACACGGGATTTAAAGTTCTCCCAGAATTTACCTGTGACAAAAGCAAAGTAAAAGAGTCACTTTATTCTGTACATTTAAAAATTAATATTTGACATAAAGCTGAAATTTCACCAAAGCCTTTAGCGGTGAGAAATTTAACAGACCGCATTTTAAACATTTGTTTGGCAAAACTGATCTGAATTTGAGGGAACGGAGGGTACTAATTGATTTGTTGACAGAAGTTAGTCTGGAACAGTTTGAAAATTATCCAATAATTGATTAGTTGATTTGATTCTTTAAAAATGTGAGGATAACTTGATAAAACCTACTCACTAAAGTGCCTTTTTCATCATAATGTTATAAAGCTCAAGGACACTTGACCCACTATAGATAAACATCTATACTGTAGCAACATGTGACTCTCCTTCAGATCGTCTGGCTCTCCAGCCCGTGTCAGGCTTCTGCCCCTAGACTCCACGTGCTTTATAATCTTGCATAAACACTGAACCAGTCTGCCCATTAGTGACCCCTGTAATGGGTAAATTGGTTCAGGCGTGATTCAAAGATGGTCGCGCATCTGTGCTACCTTTAGCATGCTAATTGCTATTGGCCTCCTCAGCAGGGATCCTGTTTGACATGGAGGGCTCAAGTGAACTCTGTTCGATCCCTGTAGCTGCTGCTGCCGGCTGTGCTGACGACACGCAGGGCCATGTGGGGGACAGGAAACACGAAAGGACTCCTTAAATCCAACTCCTTTCTTTTCATTCCTCCTAGGGCTAAGTTAGCCGCTCTGCTCGTGTCACTGTGAAACAGGAATCAGGCAGAATTTTCTACTAAAATGACAGTTTTACATGAGAAGTCAGAGTCAAAATCTGTATTTTGATTATAAGTTGTATGTCTGAAATAAAGGAGATAATTTGGGTAATAACATTTTTTGCAACATCAGTTTGTGAGATTTTTATCAGAAAGGACAACAGACACTCTTTTTAAAGCGAAATGGGACACAAAATTGCTTAAAGTTTTAAAGGTGGCATAGCTGGTTGAGGCTCTGATCGACTGCATTAGCTGCAACAAAATACATAAAAAAAGACAGCCAATGCTAATAAAGTGAGCTCAGCTTCACGAGAAAGCCTCGACCCCTTCCCCTCCCCTCCACATAGGTCATCTTCCACGTCCACCTCTGTGTGAGACATGGCTGTCTATCTGTGAGACCAGCAGGTTAAAGATCACATTCATTAACAATTATTAGTCATCAGGTTCCAGCAAAACATTGGCAGCTAAAAACACAGGTGAAAGGAAGTTTTCAAATTAGAACCGGAAAGTTCTATTAGAACTAAAATAAATCATTTCTGTGAGGTAATTGATAATAAATACACAAGAAAACACATAAATGGTGTGTCAAAATGATTATGAATGCCTTTGAAAAATAACAAAGCGCAGTGTTCAGTAATAAAGAAAAAGGGAGTTTTACTTGTGAACAACATCGAGTGATGTTCCGTCTAATTCTCACGGTGTTTTTCCAAGCGCTGACTCCACTCTGCATACCTGTGCTAATCTCCACACTGTAAGCACGTCTCCCTCTCTTAAGTCTCAAGCACCTGTTAAACTCTGAGAGCACTTGACTGCCTGACCATGCCCTCTGAATCTTCTTGACGTGGTTTGCCTGCAAAAATATATTTTTAATGCCAGATAGAAAATTTCCAAAATATCATATTATCAGAATGGAATTAAATGTGCATGTGTGACAATGAAAGCTTTCTTTGTGCTTCATAAATTCACAAGAGATATATGTGTAATGAGATGTCTATTTATTTTAGTGAAGTTATTAAATATACAGTAAAAAATAAAGTTAGTCTTTTTAAATGTTACCAAGAGACTCTTCCTTCTTATGTAGCTTATATAATTTTTCCATTAAGTAAAATATTAAAAGCCTCTTGTAACCTTTTGTACTTAGTTTAGTTGTGTTTAGTTTAGGTACTCCACTGATCTGCACATAAAGGTCAAGCTGCACAAGGTTTGTTTGATTTAATCTGCATTCATGGAAAATGAATGGACCCTATCCTTTTCTTATCATACTGAAATTGTAACTTTGTTTATCCTGAGATCAAATTCATCTTATAAAGCAGACATGCATCGCCATGTGAGCGCATTTCAGGTTAAACTTTCCCTACACTTGTGTCAAGTTGAATCCTTAAATGAAATCACCGTCTGGTTTATTTATGAACACACGCAATGTCAAGCTTCCAGGACATTTTAATAAGAACTTGGCTTAAAGAAAGCATATAAAAGTATATTCATATTCCTATATTATTCTCTTAAATTCAGGAAAATTGTTAAATTGATCAATTTTCCAGCACAGTCTGGAAGCAGCATTTCTAAAAATGAATAAAAATCCGGCTCAGCGGCGTGTGCATGTGTGCTGTAAAAACACACTTACATGTATATATCAGACGTGTTTGTGTACTCACGGGCTCGGTCCAGTTTCTGTTTGTCATCTGGAGCACAGCGCCCCTCAGTGGAGGAGCCTGACGCCGGTTTCCCCTCTGTGTTACAGACTGCGCCTGTTCCAGGGTGGACAGCACATTTACATAAAAGTGCAACCACTTTGCGCCTGTGATCATCAACACTGTTTATCGTTTGATCAGCTATGATTGATGCTCTGTTAATACAAATTTAACTTAGCGTATTTTCCCTGCCAAGGGACCCATGAAGAGGTTCAATTACAGAGCAATCTCATTAATCCCAGCGCTTGTTTCGGAGAGAGGACAGCGGGCTTCTTTTAATTCTGGAATGCAGATGTGTAAGGGACATAATTAGTAGATAAGAGTCCTAATTGGATCCTGCTGTGTGGCTGCAGAGGGTGTAGCCCCCGCTATGTTTTACAAGTTCCACGGTGTGGAAGTACACTTTTTTATAACCTGCTCACGCACACGCACCATCCCTCAGAAACAAAGAAGCAGGGAGTCCCTCGAAGTTCTTTCTTTCTTGCTTTCTTGATGGCAAATCATTGTCCCAGCAGACGTTTGATCGTTGAACGTTTTTCTTTGGTGAATAGTTGTAACCACACTGGAACATTTGTAAGGTTTTGAATATTATCAGCATTTAGTGGAAGCATCATCCAGACGTAGTGCACTTCTGTCTCTCGGAGGTTGATAAAGTTTAGTTAGCAACAGACAACACAGGGCAAAGTTGAGGCTTTTTTTTCTTCTTGAGCTGACAAAAATGCAGGGTTAAAACATCAAACAGTCCTGTATGTCAACTTCACAGCCCTGTTGTAATGTTTTTATGACATGGGTTCATTTTCCTGGACTCGTCTCCCAGGCCATGTAAAATGTCAGCGAGGTGGAGAGCTGAGGGAGTCCATGGGGCTCCTCTACAAAGGCATATCAAAAGGCCGACCACCCCATGGTCCAGCACACAGAGCCAGCTTCATTGCCCTTGTTAAATGACTGTGTTATTTAAGCATGCCTGTCTCCTGGCCTCTATGGGGAGGATGGGGGGTGGGGGTGGGAGGGTGCAATGTAGAAACGCAAGGCAAACTCTGAGTAGCAGATATGAGCCTGACAGCACTCCCACATATGACTCCCCTTCTGTCAGGAGTAAGCTCTGTGCAGCAGACTGAAGGTGAAGGTCCTGAAGTGACTCACCAGGGCTGAGAGGCATGGGTCGGTGGGAAGAGGAGGAAGAAGCAGAAGAGGCATCTGGGTGTGGAAGTGGGCAGAGTATAGCCACTGTTGGGTGGCGGATCTCCCCCAGCTGTGCCCATCTGAGGGGAAAAGCAGCCCAGAGGAAGCTCCATTAGTTCCAAGGCAGACTCTGAACCTGAGTGGCCGATGGCGGCAGTGGAGCAGAAACGCACTCTGCTTCTCTTTTAGTACCACAACCCTCTACGCTCCATGACTTCTTAGGGAACAACATCTGTGGACAATGAGCACAGCCTCTGGAGAACTGGTTTATACTTAGTTTACACAAGTTTTCTTCCTGTTCCCTGTAAGCTTTTGGAAAAGAGGCATTTGAATTGTCCCTGTGACGTTTTGGGTTGCCAAGGCCCTGTGAGCCATTTACTGCATATTTCTCTTTTATGTAGGCTGTTGACACTGAGCAAACATTGTTCCAAGTATGGCATGACTTCTTTCTCTCTCTATTTTTTTTTTTTTTTTTTGCTTCACAGCCTTGTATAAATGAGTAGAATATCTGTTTAAACATAGTTAATATGAAGCAGCTCAGTAATATGTTTTTTGTGAAAAATTTTGAACCGCTGGAGAGTAAAAGTGGCACACTTTTATTAGGTAAAACTGTGTTAACATCAAAGTCAGACATGCTGACAGCCCCTCCTCCCCATCCTGACTGTTACACCGGGGGTGGGTTCTCCCACATCCACATCAGGATGTTTCTTTGGCCAAAATATAAAACAGAAATGTCTGTATTCTCAAAGATGAGACTATTTCTTGTAATTTTGGAATAAGAGATACAAAAACAAACAACATAAAGAGACAGTTGGGGAGGTCTAAACTTTGCCTGCTCACTGATCCATATCTGTGTTAATTACCAGTGTAGTTTACTTCTCCCACACCAGCCCTTTCACTCAGGCCACTTCCTCCATAAAAGTGGACAGATTTGTGTCAGCTCGCTGGCCTCTGTGTGACATGAACAACTCGTGTTTCGCATCTGTCTGTTCACCCCTGAGAAAGTGCCGCAGTATTTTTACATGTGACACTGACATTTGAGAACATGTTTTCTCCAACACACAGACTTTATATTCTCAATTGATTTCTTTAATCCTCACGTTGATGATATACACCCGTTGAGAAGGAGGGGAAACTCTTGGAAGTTAATGAACTGGTTAAGAACTTTACATGCAACCAGCTCTGGGCTCTTGTGATGATTCCCTGGGTCATGTTTTTAACCTTCGAAGCTTGTGTTTCTTTGAAGCTTCTCCCCCTTGTCTCGGTTTTAAATGTCTGTTGGTCTCTCTTTTTTTCTTTTTTGGAGGTGATACTACCTTGTTTGGTTTTGTGTTTGTTTCTCCATGCAAACTGGGCTCATGTGTCTTTATGTGTCTCGTAAGTCTTGGCTAAGCAATCCCAGCCTGGATGCCTGCTGTGCTGCCTGTCATTCCCGCATCCATTGACATTCCGACTGAGCAGCTGTGCCTCTTCATGTTTTTCAATTAGACATCCCTTCAAACCAGCCTGTTTGGAATTTAAAAGGCTAACCTTCCCTGTTTACATGTTCTACAAACAGTGGGGAGAAAGAAATCAGGGCTAGTATGAGGTTTCGTCATCTGGAAAACTATCCAGGTAGAAGCACAGATATGCTCATGTCACCTAATCAGAAGAGGAAAAATGATTACTGTTCTGACAGAGAATAAAATCAGAAGCAGCAGATCTCAGGAGATACGCTTCCCTCACACCAACAGGTGTTCCTTCTTGACTGTGCGGGGGCGGGAGTCAAAGTGCCCACATGTGGGACTAAATAAGCCAAAAGCCTTGCACTTTTCCAATCACAACAGAGGTGTCATTTACGTCCCCGTCACCAGGCATGACCTGGACCCAGACTGAGCCCTGAGGAGACACACTATTGATCCGTGGAGCCAAGAAAGCCAGCTGCCATTAAAGCCATGACAGTAGAACTGTACAGCATCGATCGGCAGCACCGGGGCCACACCATATTATTTATGGAGGAGAGCTCCATCCTCTACTCTCTTATGTCTGATAATTGATGGCAAGTGGGGCCTTGCTTCCTACCCTGACCCTGACAAACTGAAAGTCAGATGGATTACATCTAACACAATTATGATTGATATTATCAGATTACGCCATGCACGACAAGGCATGCTGGGTGAGCAGAGCTGAGGTATTCGCTCTTACAGGATGTCTGGCTTAATTCCTCCAGTGGGAAAAATGGTGAGTCTGTGGTGAAGGAGTGAAGGTTCCTGTGGTTTTGTGTTATGTGTGTGTGTGTGTGTGTGTGTGTGTGTGTGTGTGTGTGTGTGTGTGTGTGTGTGTGTGTGTGTGTGTGTG
>JAOWBL010000018.1:17868179-17917611 GCA_028564865.1 Zenarchopterus dispar
GTGTGTGTGTGTGTGTGTGTGTGTGTGTGTGTGTGTGTGTGTGTGTGTGTGTGTGTGTGTGTGTGTGTGTGTGAAAGTAACTAATGAGTGAGTGGATGTATGAGAGGTCCCCTAAATGCCTGAAATGTGACTTTTATCTGGGGGTCCTGGAAAAGCAAGTGTCCTCCTTTTCATATGCTAATAGGAAACAAATATTTCACCACTGGTTTATACCCATTCAGGGCAGAGTTTTCACCTTTGTTTCCAGTTCGATATGTTCTCACAGTTGACTCTATTTGGCTCCAGTAAATTAACATGTTTGCTGAAATTAAAGTTGGTGCATTCCCTCATTGATTTATTTCCACCACATTTATGACTCCCCAAGCGTAATGATCGGATTGTGCATTTCACATTTCCTTCCACCTCAATACGTTAACATTGTTTAATGGTTTTGTGGTTTTACTTTCCCTTTGGAAGAAAAAAAAAAAAGCACAACCTCTGTCATGAGAGATGGATTTAAATGATTAGGTCAGAAACTCTTTTATCTTTAATATAATTTTCTAAAAGTATTTTCTCAACCTCAAAAGAATAAACATATCAAAGATTCTGCTGTAATAATATTAGCTGAAATGGGAGTCGGGGCCCTGTGAAAGAAGGAGGTTATCACATGCAGAACATGAAGCTGACACTTCATTTTGTGTGTTTTGATTCACAGTTAGAGTGTGACTTTTGTTTGCATGCATGTGTGAGGGAGCTTGTCCGTGTTCGTTCGCTTGACTATGAAACCTCTGTTTCAGACAAGTCACAGGCCCGCAGCGCTGCACAGCACAGACCCTTCCTGTCCCATCAATGACCAGCATACTGCTCTCAATCCATTTCTTTATACACTATTATTATGAGGTTTACTTGCATTTTTCCCCCACTAATCCAATTACTCTGAACGACTATAATGCGATTTAGACATTGTTTATTATTCAATTACAGGACATATCTCTCCCTCTCAAACATGCGATGCTTGCCCTTAAAGCCTCTTTTTATGGCTCAGAAGTTTCTGCATTCTGCAGAGATCATCGTGGCAGGGAATTGAATTAACATGACAGAAGGAGTAGCTCCTTACGAGGCTTAAACTGTAACGACAAGCCCGTTAAAATTAATTTTCCACTCTGATTGGATTTAGTGTATTCATCATTGCTTCACAGATATGTCTGTTCTTCATTCATATTTGAGAGAACAAAAAAACATAAATCTCACAAATTGGTTCCTGTCTCTTCTTGTTAAAGTGATGGAGATTTATGGCTCGACTGGAGCACAAGGTCTCAGCCGCTTGCCTGTCCTTGCCAACATCAGCTTCAGAAATTCAGGAACAAAAATTGTTTCATTCTTCAGCAGTTGGAGTAATTTCATCCAATTGAATTAAATCTAGATCTGTTTACTGTTAGAGCATTATGTCCAATTCATTATAAAAACTAACATTCTTATTAGATATGGAGGGTGGATGTGTCACACACTAACAGCATATGTGTCTGTTGAGTTTGTGTAGAGTAGCACCATATTGGCTTACTAAGGGATTTCTTGTATTTCCCTGCTACTTTTTCAGTTTATACAAACCATCTGGAGTTTGAATTTTCAAAATTCATGTGTGAAATCAACACCCCAACTCCTGATGCAAAAATGTGGTGCGGTATATGAAATGAGAGTATATTTGGAGGTGAGTGTGTGCGCCACACATTTATGCATCTTTCTGTGAAAGAGGTGCTCAGCATGGATGAGTGACTCTCCTCCTGGTCCAGCCTGCACGGCACAGCCGAGTGTGTTTTAACAGCTTGAGTCCCAGCCAGGTCCATGCCAAGGACCGTAATGAGCTGTTTAGGAGCTTTAAAAAAAAAAAAAAAGCCGGTTCACCTCCTGAAAAAGGAGGAGTGGGGACATTCAGTGTCAGCCGAGCTTAAAAAAAAAAAGAGAAAAAAAGAAAACCAAGAGAAAAAAAAGTCCCATTCTAAAAACCAGTGTATGTTACACACCTGTTAAGCATTTTAATTTAATTGCCTTTCGTTGTTTGTGAAATTTGATTTCATTTTTCACTTTCGCAAAGAGGGGTGGTCCTATATGTATGGTTGGCATATGGCACATATTAAATTACTCATATATTGTGTTTTGTTTCATCAGGATCATCTTTCTCATGCGATGGCTTCATGCAGCATATGCTCCTCGTCATTAATGATATCACCCACGCTATTGAAGTATATCTGGTTTCTCATACAAGCACTGCTTCATATCACCATAAAGGGCCACATGGTTTTAAGTCACCAAAAAGCTTTTGTATTCCAGGTCCTTTGAAAATACATCAGTCAAGGCTTATCATATTTTTTGAATTGATCAAACATATTAACTGGAACCATAGGGGGGCTGTTTGCTCTGATAAGTGGCTTAATGGTCAGTGTTGATTCCGAGGGTATCAATTCTTCTAACATCAGTTCAAACTGGAGCAGAACAGATGCACCACTGCTCTCTGAAAGCGATCATTTCTGATGCCATGTGCTATGCCATGATGGTTTGTGTTTGTGTAGAGGAAAGCAAAGTTTGCCACTGGGTGAGCTGACACATACGCAGGAGTCAAAGTTCAGCTGAATCCAGCTTTGCTGGAGTTTGACTGCTGCGTGCTGTGACGAATAAAATGACAACCAACGCAAGTAAGCCATCCATCTATGGAAACACCAAACTCTCATCAGCCAATTATTTAGAGAAAAAGGGTGAGATATAGAACGAGCTCACAGCCACTTCCTGGGGTAGGAGATAGAAGACCAGGTGCCACAAACTGAAGTCGGCTAGTCCGTGTTTCTGCTGAGTCCTGTAGCTGCTGGGTATCAGGAACCTGCACATCCATCAAGAACATTGCAGATGCTGCTGAGAAAGAGTTAAGGTGACTGTGGAGACATGAAGCACCTAACGACCCCAGGTTACATGAATGGTGATCTAAGTTGCACCATAGTGTGTTTGTTAGATTTCACCTGGAATTAAAATATAAATCTATAGCAGTAACTAACCACCTCTGAAGTACAGACCACTCTTTACTAAAGACCCTGTTTCCATGTGAGATATAACAAAATATCCCAAATAAATGTAATTTATGTCACAAGTCCTAGTATCAATGAAATGTCTGTTTATTCAAATTTGATTATCCTGCCTCACTGGCTTTGAAGGCCATTAGTTATCATTGTGGCCTTAATCCCAGAAAGTATTTTATTAAGACTTTACAAGTGATTAGTTTGATAACTCTAATCACATTGTCTCAGTCAAACACAACCAACACATTCTTGGCAGCAAAATATTTATGTTGCTGATTTGAAGTGTATTTTCCCTCCCTGCAAATCGCATCCCTTTACTAAATGAATCATCAGTTGTCTCATGTCTCTGTCTTCATCTAAATTGTGTTATAAAGTCAAAATGCAGCCCCATACATCTTCAGCACAGCTATTGTGGCAAGTAATTGAACATATCACTTCACAAAAGCTAATAAGGCCTACTTTTGTAATGTAAGAATTGTACATTGACAAACGGATTGCATTTACTTCCCTCTGCCCTGCTTATTATCAGTGACTTGTATTATGAATATGCAAATCTGCCGCTTGAACTTTACAATCCCCGCTTGAGGCTATTCATCTCCTTTAAAGTGTTCATTTACACGTGGAGAGCCCCCATGCATCAAGCCGTGTCATTTTGAAAGCAAATATTAATCAATTTTGCATTGTGGATTCCTCCGGAGCTGTGTGTAATACAGGCAGTGTCTCTGCTGGGATTGATGTGTGCAAACGTTACGTTCCTCCATTCAAACTTATATCTGGGAAGAGAATGCACCATTAAATAGTATCACAAAGATTTACCCCATTGGGTGCACACATATATACTGAAACCTTTCTTAAATAGTGTTGTTTACAGAGAAAATACGTTTAATTTAACAGTTAAAACACCCATGACCAGCTGTCTGGACAGTTGGACACCCAGCTAATATCAGGGAGCTTGTTTTGGGCTTACTTCAGACATGCATCGGGGAATACTTGTTCCAAATCTGTAGATACAACCTTTCCAGTGGATTATGACAGAATTTGCTAGTATGTTGGCTGACTGGCAGTGACGCACATGTTAACTGACACTGAATCATCCTTATTGTCTAAGTGTGGCATCTTCCATCTAGTTACTAACACCAACTGGACCACTCATGATAATCTGTCAAAAACAAGCTGAAGTTTGTCTGAGTCATCCCGTTGGTACCAAACAGACCTCATTAACCTCATTCCACTTGGTCATGGCCTAAATATTCAGTCTGACTGCAAGGTAATTCAGTTTCACTTTAGTGTACTAGACCAGAATAGCACTGTGACTTCCTCCCTTCAGAATGTGTAATTTGTGTCTCTGCATGATAATGTTGAAATAATGAATTGTCAGTGTTTTGCCATCTTGTCATGGTGTGCATTTCTAGTGTAATCAGCTGATTACGATGCAAAAACATTTTTTTGGAGCTTGATTAGCCAAGATGGATTCATGGCCTGTCTGTCCATCTGTTTATGTGCCCTTAGCTTTTTCCCGTAGTGGCCACCTCAGCAAGGAAAAGTATTTCTGCTGACAAAACAAATCTGAACTGTACAATTATTCTGCATTTATACTCTGCTGAGTGGACTCCCACAAATTTCCTTCAGACTTCCATGTCTCCAAGTTGAGTTCTGTGAAAGGCTTAATTTATTATCAATCCGTTGAGACTGAAAGAGGCAAAAGAAAATTTGTTTAAAATTATTTTCATGCAGTAAACACTGATTGTACAATGTGATGATCAGCATTTAGACTGATCTTGTTTATTCGGGACAGGATAACTTCATTTTATTTGTTAAAACACAGTCATGCATTCCAGGCTTCCAGCAGATTATAAAGGAGGTTGGCATAAGAATGATTTAGTGAGGCAAAAACATGTTTCAAACAGATTATATCAACAGGCAACATTGATGTCTCTGGGATCACAGACACCTGCGTTGGACGGAGTCGCAGTGGACACTTGTAGACAAATCAGAGTTTCGTGTTTTTTGGAAGAAATGCCTCCTGTATGCTCCTAACCAAAAACTTAAAAAGAATCATCCTGAGCACTTTTACCAGAACAGTTTAGTTGAATTACGGCTTGAGTTTGACTGGCCCATTTCACTGAATTTCTTTCTTTGCCCCTATATAAAAACACACGAAGGTAAATCAATTTATCGAATAAAGTGTGTCACACTCCATCATGACAGGCGACGCACGTGTCCACTCTCAGCTTGTTTGAACTGGTCTATTTCAAGCTCACTTTACATCACATATCAAACAACAGATACATCTTTGAAATAATCTTTTGCAAACTGTAAATTAAACATGTTTACAGCTCTGTACATGTCATACAGCCTGTATACTCTATATTCTTATTTTCTTCTCTGTGTCAGCTTCTTCCAGTACTTCCAGGTCAGTGACCTGGGTGGGAGCTGTGGAAAATACACAGAGGGAGAAGACCAGTTTCAGTCCTGTGAGAACATTTACATGCAGGAATTGGCTTGACTTCAACCACATTATCTGGGTGTGTTAGTCTGACTATGTGAACTCCAGTCTAGTCTGATTTCAGTCGGACTAATCCACTGATTAGATTTTGTTGAATGTCATGTAAATGCATAGAGTTACAAGTCCAAAAGTCAAGGTCTGTGAAGAAATGGGGTTGTATCAATTCCCGTTACAAAGATCATTGACACTTCTGTGATGGCAACATTAATGCAGAAAAATATACTGAGGTGTTAGAGCACCATATCCAGCCTTTAAAATGATACCTGTTCATGGACGTCCATGCAAAACAATATGAAACCATATGCAATTTACATTTGAAATAGCACAGCTGAGAAAGAGGAGGGTACAGGTACTAGACTGGCCTGGCTGAAGTCCTGATCTGTTCCAAAAAGAAAATGCTGATAATTTCCACCACATACTGTGGCCAACATATATACGATATATATGACATAAGAAAAATCCGCCAAAGTACTAGCTTGCATTCTTCATCAGTCTTAGACTCTTTGAGATTGTTGCATAACCAGTAACAACACAGTTGAAAAAACATCTACAGTACATCTCTTTTTATAGAACTTTTTTTTTACCAAAATTACTTTTATATAATTTGCTAGTATCAGCATGTGAACATTATTAATGAGAATGTATGGATAGTCACATTTTCCCTCAAAATAACAGATTTATTGTAGAATTTGAAAGTCATGAAAAAAGGATTGCAAAAATAATTCCCATCAGTGGAAATCAAAGGTGCAAGTGATGCATATTGTGTCACTCTGTGTGTAAATAAAGCAAGACACTGCAGAGCGCCTTTGTCAGAGTGCCAGTGAAGCCTTGACGAGGCGTCATACTGAGTAAAACCACATCAGGCCAGCCCGCTGGTTTGTGCGAGCTGTGCAACAAACCTTACCAAGCGATTTGACAGCCTGGATCAACAATCCTGATAAAGCCAAGCTAGCAGCCAAGTAAAAATGAAGCATACAGCAAATACAACAGCCCACCCTCATTTCCCTACGGGCTCCCTCCTACTCAATAGCGTCAGGCAGAGCAGACAAACGATGATAAAGTGATCCTCTCATGACTTTGACAGACACGACAGACAGCAGCGAGGCCGACCCACGCAATAATGCCAGTCAGGCGGGCTCAAAGAGGAGCAACCAGAGACGCTTCTCATCTGTAACAGAGCAGTCAAAGTCAACACCATCATCATCATCATCATGCTCCTAATTAATCCCAGTGGCTGCTTAATAGAGACCATATTGTCTCTGTCATATCTGTCACTTAGGTCTTGTAATTTAGTTTTCTTTTGGGATCAAAAAAATGTACAAAATTGATCAAAACTCATAAAAGCCCTTATTTAACTCCTTGCTCTGCATTCATGCTCACACAATAACATACCTGACAGAGAAATCACGTCTTGATACCATTTAAACTGAAATAAGTATGAGATGTCACATCTGTTTATACTCCGAATCTCATAGACAAATAAGCCTTTTTTAAATGTCTTTAAATCATTTACAAAAGCTAAAAGTGAAAAACAGAACATCTAAATACACAAATAGTCACACGATGAAAAAGACCCCGATGCAGAAACTTAAGTGAAAGTCATCAAACTTCTGTAATGGGGAAGATGAAATACTGAATTTTAAAAATAAACTAAAATTTTCAGTAAAATACATTAAATTAGAAAAAAGAAAAAACCTCAAAACTTTAAAAACAAGATACTACTGTACAAATAAATGAATAGGAATTGTTCAAATTTCTAATAAAATACAATGTGTGTATAACATTTACAACAAGCACTATTTCGTAGGTGTCATCAAATTTTGTAGAACAGCTGGATGTAAAAACTGGACAACAGACTGCAGGCCAGTTCAGGTCATCTGAAGGCAGCTTTGCAGATTTTCTAAAAACGACTTCAGTTGAAAACGTCTCCAAACCTTCCTGTTGGGTTTATCTGAGTCCAAAAGTCCTCCAATCTGCTAAACATCCCCAAGGCATCAGACAATTCCTAAACACTCAAAGAATTTCAGTAATTCCCCTCACTTTCCAAAGATGGCCATATGATGTCTGTACAGGTCAAACTCTGGAATCGTGGCCTTTTACTCTTACTATTTATTTATTTATTGTTGGGTGTTTTTTCTTCCATCCTAAATGAACAGAAATGTTAGGATGGCCTTGTTGTGGTGTCTATCATCGAGACTCCAGCACCAGCAACACTAGAAAACGGTTTTGTGCCACAAAATGTAAATATGATCACAATTTTTTCCTTCTTCGCTTTAACAGCTTATTTTAAAACATGATATATATATATATATATATATATATATATATATATATATATATATATTTGATTTGAAGAAGCAATAAAACCTTGAGAGGACTAGTTAAGCTGAAAGGTTGCATAAGAAACATCGATGAGACAGAGCAATTGTCTCCGGAGCACAATAGTCTCCAGAAGCAGACAGCTCTGAGCCATTTCAGCATAACCCATCCAGTCTGCCGTTAATTATAGTCATATTGCTGTATTGAAGACCAGTGTTCCTTAACATATTCTTTGTTTTGAGTCCCTTTTCTCTCGGGTAATGGAATGTCAGCTCACTGTGATTCCCGTGTGCTGCAGAGTGTTGATCAAAGTGACCTCTGCACCTTTCTGCTCTGGCAAATCAATACGCACACTCAACAGGAGCTGACAGAGGCAGGCACAACATATAATAAATGACAATTCACCATCACAATGGCAAGAGCATATCTGACAACTGCTGCTCATGGCAGCCATTTTCGCGTGATGCCAAGCTGTTATGTTCAAAGTGGGATTCATTTGCCGGGACTGTCTCACACAGATGCTGATATTACAAGGCTGACTTGTAAGCACCTCATCCCCCAGTCATACGCTCCTGCTGAAGCTGTCGCAGACAAGTGCTGACAGAGGCAGCGGTATTACAGTTGTATCTTTTTATTGTTGTTGTCTTTCAAACAGAGCTTATATTGAAAGCAATCTTCCTCTTAAGAGAGCAAATTGTGCACAGAAAATTGTAACTGCCATCGCTTGGAGATGATTGGCTGCATATCTTCTGGCGCTGGCAGCCAAGAATGGAAGGATTCCATATGCAGGAGACAAGAGGCAGGAGGGAAAAAGGAGCAGTGCATATTAAAGGATGTGTTGTGAAAAATGAGTGTGAATTTTCACACGCTCCGGATGATGGAAATGGCTGCTGTTTTGCCAGGTGGTGGGGAAATAGAAATCTGATGTGTTTATTTTCTTGTGTGTAAAGAGGTACAGGAAAAGTTTGGGGCTGCAGGCTTCGTTATAAACTACTTGCTTGTCTGTCTGTCTGTACAAACTGACTCTGGTCATTTACCTGCATGTTTTGTGCAGATCGAGAGCAATTCTTTCTGCTGGAATTTCTCCAGTTTTAAAGACACTTTTAAGGTGTGTTGTTTGTGGTACAGTCAGTTAAAAAGTGATGCCAAATTGCAAACATACATGCAAATAATTTTTTTTTTGTATACTTTGAACATTTAGTTTAACAAGCATTAATCTCATGCAAATATTGGTCTTATCCATGAATTTTAGAGTATGAGATACTTATGATTATGATTAATTATGTATATGTTTGCTGCTGGTTTTCTGAAATCTGCAGAGCAAACATCATCCATATAGTGACGGCTCAAAAACGTCCATACACCCACTTAGGTTATTAGTTCAGTGGTTCTTGAAGTACCTATTTAACTTTTACAAGATACAGCAAGGCCTCTTAACCTCCTCTTGGTGGCCCTGGTAGTCTGCAGCTGATTACCAAAATGAAAAGTTTGTTTGACCAAAACAATATAAAACACAGTGGTCAGTTAGATCCAGTGCAGAGCTGAAAAACTGTAGATTTACGGTTAGGTCCAGTAGTATTTGAACAATTACAGACTGTCTTATTTTAATAGTTATTAATAGTGGAAATGTAGACCTTCAGTTTTAATTTAGGACGTTTCACATAAATATGTCATGTTTCATTTAATAATTACAGACAAGCTAAGTGAAACACCTTGCCTTTCAGCTGGTATGTGTTTGGACTCTGAAAAGACGTTAGCTGGGAAGGAAAGGTCAATTCCCTCTTTACTTAAAGAAAAATGAAGCAGAATTTGTCTGAAACTGATATTTGGTGGCTGTTTGGCTGGAGCTATTGATATAAAGTCAAAGAAGATCTCAATGCAAGCAAAAGAGGCCATCATTAGGTTGAAAAAAACAATAACATAATGGGCAGAGAAAAGTGGAGAAGAAAAGAAACAGCTCATAAATGAAGGCATACCACATCATGTATGAAACATGGTAGAGGCAGTGTTGTTGTGTGGGCATGTGTGGGGGCTAATGGAAATGGCTCGCTGGAGTTTATTGATCATGTGACTGCTGACAGTGGTAGCAAGAATAATGTTGAGGTGTGTAAGAATATACTCTCTGCTCAAATCCAGCCAAAGACCACAGTTTTAATTTTAAAAAAGCCTTAACTTTGATCAGATTTTGATTTTTTTTTTCTTCAAATACGTTGTGGTTGTGTAAAAAAAGAAAATTCATAAAAACCGTCATTGGCTAGATACCTCTGGCTCTAACTATAGACAAGTATACACAAAAGAAAAACACCTCTGGGAGTAATTTAATAGGAGAGTACAAGAACATGTTATTCAGAGCTGTAGCCACCTTGACAAAGTCCAGAAGTAGAAGCTGAGATTAAACTGTTTTAGATGATCCCACTCATGACAGGTCATAAGACTGTCAGAGAATGTAAACTGCTGGTTGCAGACGCTTGAGACCCAGGACGCAACTTCCTTTATATCACATACAATAGAATGAACATAGTTACATACAAGAGTGTCTAATAAAACTGTTAAAAAAAAATAAATGATTTCCAACTTTGAGAAGCAAAAATGTCTGTATTTGGATGGTGGAGTGGAATTACACACAAGTGCCAAAACTGAGACCTCAGGTCATCTTCTGTCCAACTCAAAACTTTTTCACCTCACTTTGTTTGAAATGTCACTTCTATTTCCTCTGTTTACTCCAGATTTCAAATGCTCTTTATCATGGTGAGGGTGTTTCCACAGAAAGACACAAAAAAATTACCACGTGTTGCTTTTTTTGATTCATTGAGAAACACAGTCACTTTCTTTCATGGCCGTTTGACAGTGTGAACTTTTGAAGTTCAAGTAATTTCTTCCCATTATTTTTTTTTTTTTCCCATACACTGGCATTTATTATGGTTATTTTTCCTAAACTGAAACCATGAAATAAAACATATTTCTTGTTCTTTCTGTCATTGAAGAATGTTCATGTGTCACAGTCAGAAACTTTGTGCCACTTCTCTCTGACTTTTATTTTTATGTGTATTTAGTGGCAGTGCAAATTGTGATTTTATTTTCAAATTGATCAAATTGGGCATCTGCATGCATTTATACCTACAATGCCATGACTGAGGATTACAATGTTTAGTCACTAAACTCCATTTTTTTTTCCTCTGGTATGATGCAATTAAGAATAGTAGTTACTGCACAAAACTGAACAAAAAAACAAGAAGAAAGTTTGGACACTGGCTCTGATAGCTCAGGTCGACTGTAGTTGCTGCTTCATCCTGGCCCGGTCTCCAGTAAACAGCCCCCCTCCTTCCTGCCAGCACCAACAGGTCCCTGCAGCTGCTGCTAATTGCCCTGAATACTGACATTTCACTTACTATGGACATAATGAATTATGAAAGTGGCAGACTGAAGTCAAACTCCCTCTGCACACACACATCCACACTTTCCCACACCTCCCCAATGAACCTGTTTGTTTTGTGCGAGCTCGCCTCATCCATTAGGTGTTATTGTTTTCTCTAACATGACATTGATTCAATTTACCAGCAATCAATTTCAAATGGTTCTGACATTCAGATATGACCTTAAAGCCAGGCAGACCAAGAACTATGATTAGGATTAAACTTTTGTTAATGAGGTGATTTCTCTTCACACGGCCCGCTGTGACACCATGGAACAGGAATGGTCAGTAAAAATTAGATCAATTATTGTGAACGAAACAGCTTTAACTTGATTACCCTTGCTCTTGCTAATTTGTGTAATTAATAACCTCCTCTCAGCTGTGGAGAGCAATTTATTAATAACAATCTATATCTGTGCTTCTTAATGAAACGGCGGGGGCCAGGCCATCCGTTCTGCAGGTAACGTCATAATCAATGGTGCCCAAAACACATGTTAATTACCAGCGTTATTAATTGTTACAGTTGGATTTGAATGCTGCGTGCTGTCAGCCCCTTTGTCCTGCTATGTATAGCAATCAGTGGATTGAAAATGGCAAATCTAATTAGCCATTCAGCGAGCAGGCTGGGAATCCAAATGAGACGGTATCAGCCCTGACAGCTGGCAGCCGAGGCGCCGTTCACAGTGGGCCGTGAACAAAACCGGCATTATCCACTGCCCCGGGAACAACAGGAAAAGGCATGTATCTCAAACTAATAAATACATTCACAGCAGCAGCTTGCCATATCACACAATGGTCTAATGAAATGCCTGCTTGATGCCTTTGTTTGAGTACAAGGAGTGTTTATGCATTTATCTGTACAGAGCACACCTTGTCTGTCCAGCCGGCAGCAGAGAGTCATTTCAAGGCAGCACTTATGTTCTGCACCAAGCGGTCCTCACACCTACAAAAATTAAATGAATGGAAAAGACAGATCTTATAGTTGTGTGGTAAAAGGAAACTTGTGTTACTTACTTATTTACTAAAATGATGTTGTAATTCTAACTTATAAGGCTCACATTGTAATATAATGTTAATGATCATAACGGCAAGCTCATCACTAATGTTACCTCTCCACCAGTTACTAAAGAAATAAACTAGAAAAGTTCACTTATTACAGTGGGTAAGAGTGCATAGCTCACTAAAGAGCACCGTGTTTAGTCTAGAACCAGAGTGTATACAGTATTTACTGTCATAACTGTATCTGAAGCTTTTATCTTTATTATGAGTATATGGTACAGTCATGCGGCCACAGAGTCAACGGTTTTATAGCATTAAAAACACCAAATGACAATACCATTAGCAGGAGGTCACAATTTCAATTCCCACCGCTGCCTGTGAGTCACAGAAAACAAAAAAGCTTCAGAAACACACACACATTGTTGCGCTGAGAAGTCCGTCTGCTTTTGTGAAAATACGTTTCTGAAAGTGTGTTCATATAGTTCATTTATCTAATCAGACATAAGTACATGCTTTAAATCAAGAGTACAAACATGAAAATAAGTAAATTCATTTGCAAATAAAAGATGCACCAAGAAGTCAAATGTCAGCTCTTATTTAACTTTGAAAATATCTGCTGCTTTATCTGCAGAAGACCACATGATCACTAAAAGTGCTGACTTTGTGATTTCTTGAGTTACAATAGAAATTGTGATTATAGCGCCATTCGAATATTTCTTGAAAAGTGTATTAGGTGGCTAAGCTGAGCTGCTGCTCCATCTTCATTTGAGACCAGCTAAGGTGGTGCCACTGAAAAGTGGCAGCACACTTTTAGTACGTACGCACACAGAGAAGCAGTCAACAGCTTGTGTCTCCAACCAGAGAACGTCTGTAAATAATGCAGTGTTAAAGGTGGCAGCCTTAAGGGAACTGGAAGGCGAACAGGTGGAAGGACCCCACCTCTACACCCGCCCATGCATCAACCACAACACATCGCCATGCCAAGTCTCATTCTCAGCCTCACTATCCATATTCTTAACACCACAGGTGCTGAGCTCCAGATTTGCAGGCCCACGGGGGGCCGCCGGCCTCTTCGCTCGCCATATTCAAAGCAGTGATGGGCAATAAAAACACTTCACACCTTAACTGAAAGATACGACTTTAAATATTTTACACACATTCTGCATATGTAATTTATTCACACCTGGCTCTTAGGAGCAACAACATCTGGTAGCTGTTGCTTTAGAGGCAATTAATTCCTCGACCAAGCGGCCAGGTCCTTTCTGAAAATGTGGGAGAATGACTTATGCCTGACTGAGATTGAGCACAAATGTTCAGTTCACAATGTTTTTTTGTTTTTTGTTTTTTTTTTTAAAAGTGGAATTTAATGAATATAGTGTGACTGCCAGTGATTTCCTGACATTATAAGATACAATATAGAAACTTGTCTCTGCATTGGTGCCTCAAAACGTACCTATTCAGAACGACCCAATGTTGCATTCAGTATCTGACTGGAAAAGGGGGGTGAAACTTTCCCTTCAGTATCTGGTTGCACCTGATTGTGTAGCCATAACTACAGCGATATGTTTACAGCAATCACTGGTTAGTCCTGCACATCAGCATGGAATTAAAATGCTTTTGGTGCAGATGTGTCCTCCTGTTCATAGATGTTGTTGGCAGGTTTCTTCACATCAGCATCCTGCTTTAGGTACTTCTGTGTACTGGTTTTAAGTCAAGAGTTTGACTTTGTTGAAGCTGTCAACAGGTAGACTCTGAAGTCTATATCTCTTGAGTTCGATCTCTGAGGTCTTCTGAGTAGATATTAATGGTGGTTCCTCCTTTTCATTTTTAAATGTGGCTGGTGAGATTTTTTGGGTTGGCAGCACTGAGACTCTGAAACTCTCCACCACCTTCATTTCATAGATTTGAAGGACATTTTAAAAACATTTTTATTCAGACAGGCTGAATAAAAATGTTTTGTGTTGTTTTATGGGTTTGCTTTTTTTTTAAACCACTTTGGTTTATTTTTGTAGTTTTCATTTCTTTTTTATCTTACTGTTATTATTTTATTGTAAAATACTTTCTGACTGGTATCTGTGAAAGGTGCTATATAAAATAATATTACTTACTTGTTGAGATTCAGTTTGTGGAGAAAAGTCCTGGTATTTTCCTTTAATACCAAATTTATTGTTTGACTGCAGATGGAAACTCAAAAACCAACAAAAAGGCCCAACCCATGATACTACCACCACCAGATGTCATAAGGTTCTTGAGACCAATAATGTTTTCTAAGGTGGAACACAATGTTTCCCTTTGATTCATAAAGCAATACTAACCAATCTTTGTATCACAAAAGTTATTTTGATTTCCTCCGTGATCTTGTACACATGTCGGTCGAGTATAACTTTCCTCCAGCTGTTCGGTTTGGACTACTTCAACTCATAATCAAACTCTTCAGGAAGGATTTTTTCAGCTTCCTCCAGGCTGAAAAGCATCAGCAACTGTTTTACTGAAGTCCGCAGACATCTCTTTCATTTGTGGAATTATACGCTTCCACAGACAAGTTTCCAAGAACAAACTCACCTTAATTTAGCTGCTGATTCAGGAAAGAAGTTTCATATTTTTACCACTGGCATAAATGTCATATTGAAGTAACTGTCAGTGCATAATTAACTAAAAAGTTATTTTTTAAGCAAAAATATATTCAGCAGCAGGTTAAGATTTTTTTTTTTTTTACTAAACTTCTTAAAACTAGCAAAATAATCTAAAATAACCTTTTAATTTGCTTGAAACAAGATTTTCCATTTTTGTGTTTTAGAAATGAGTATTTGCATTGTGAGATGATAAATCAAGATTTATTCAGAATCCATTTTTTAGGATTGGAGGCTTTAGAAGTAATAAAAACCTGCAGAAGAGAGATTTGTAAAAGCGAAAGGCAACAAGTAAAGACAGAAATGCTAATTTTGTGTCCTGACAGCACTCAAGCCAGAGGCACTCGTGTTTGTCGACTGATGAATCAAATAGATAGATCTGCTTAATGTCTGGGTGTAATTTTGGAGGAGCATGCGTTCAAGGAAAGTAAATTGATCTGCGTAATGGTGAAAAATAACTGTTTTCTGAAGCCTGAAGAAAAGAAAAAAGTGAAGCAAAGATTTTAGGATACGTTGAAGTGACTGAGCAACTGCAGAGTTAATACTTTTGGCAATAAACATTTAGGTTGATTACACTACTTTGACTTCATCAGAAACTGACCTTTGAAGACACTAAATAAAACCAGTTACCGTGATGGAGTTAAAACAACACCGAAGTGGTATATTGAGTTAGAACTGATTGGCTTAAAACCGTCCATGCCCCACTCTTTTTCATCTTTAGTGCCGGAAATCACTGCTTTCCTGTTGTCTGAATGGCCTTAAACATTTACCTTCCTTCTGCACTGATAGGATTCCTTTGTTTACTGCTGGCTTTTCCCATGGGAATGAAAGCAGATTTAGAGTTCAATGCTAAGTGTGAAGTGCTCTGCATTCCCATGTCCTGTATAACAAGAGGGGACACAAGCGATTAGGTTATGAGATGATGTTTGCTGTGACCACACTGCCACCAAGGCCTGCGTCCGATGACATATAAGTGAAAACCACAGCAGTGAAATCTTGGCAAGGTTATAAAAGAACAAAACAGTCCTCAGTGAGAAAGAACAATCCAGACGTTTCTAAAGCTGCACCAAAATAAGAGTTTCTGTTTTGAGAGAATTTTACAGTTTAAGGTCAAGTGGGTAAAGACAGACTTTTTGTTGTGCACTAAAATGACTGCAACTCTGCACAGTACACAGATAATCCTAACGTTCTTGCTTCCAAACCCGGCTATTTGTTTGGGTTTGGCTATTGTTTGGGTAAAGCCCAGAGCAGGTGACTTCCAACGACGGTACTGCTGCTGGTTAAGGGTTAAGGTGTTAGATGGACACTGGTTGTGTTAGCTGTTTATCATAAACACAGCCTAGCCCAGAGAGGTCCATCTGCTTTGATTTTATTTAGTGATTCCCCCCAGGGACCCTGAGCTGGAGCGAGAATAACAATACGTGAGCCCATCTGTTCTCATAGAAACCAGCCCCGGCTAAATTACCACACACTACGAGCGGCTGGCATATGCTGTGGCATAAAGCTACAAGAGGGCATTGTGTGCCAGCTGTTCTGTTGACAAATACTTATCAGGCACTTCTGAAGTCAGCTTGCTGAGCTGGTTTTAAGTTCGACTCCAAACTAAACAGGGTGAGATGTGGAGTGGGAATCTTGTTGAAGAGAAGGAGGGGGATGTATAACACATGCTGATTTATCCCTGGGTATCATTTTGTCAGAGATTGTCTGAGGAATTGGGTCACTGGATGTAGATTTAATCTGAACATAGAGCCCAGATATACAGGACTAAAGCCAGCCAAATGGTCAAAACAGACAGGAACTAATCTTTCTCATCCTCCTGTAAGCAGAACAAACTGTAACCGTATCGTTATGATGTTTAAAACTCACTGGATGATCTTCATCCAAAGGCGAAAATTGGGCTTGATCATAGTAATCCTATCAGTAAAGAATCTCATTTCTCTAAATAGGGACAATAAAAAGATTTTTTTTTAAATAATTTATCACTGTAGTCTCGATATTCTATATAAACAATACTTTAAACAAGTCACCGACATGAAAATGTGGTAATATGAAAGTAGGGTTATTTAAATCATTTTAAACATTATTTTTCACCTTTTAATGAAACTCATAGCAACACTCAGTCTCATCTGCTGTATAGTACATCTATTGTGTTGTATACAGACACCTGCTGCACGAATCAGCAGCTCAATAAATCCAGAAACTGACTGATATCCAGTTGAGAACATCCTTAACTTTTCAGTCATTTCCTTTTGTTTTTTTTCCTTTCACCACCACAATACTCACAGCAAAAATGAGATAAAAGCAAACCCATAAAGTCCGGCAAATAAACTTATTTAAGCATCCATCACCTTCTCCTTTGTTTATGAGGCAAAATACTGCAAGTGCTAATAAATCTGTTCAACCATCGTACACAGGGGTATTTTTAATGGGACTTCAAGTTATATTAGGAAGAGAAATCTATTTATGGATTGTCATCACTCTCATTATGTGTTTTGGATCTACAAACTTAATGTTTGATGTCCCTCCAGCCTTATGTAATGTTAATGAGAGTTTAAAGCCTACTCAACACCACGACATTTGCTGAAAATATGAGACATTACACTTAAAAATATTTTGTGAATTTCTGAACTGCAAGTTTAAAAAAAAAAAAAATCCCTCCCACAGCCAGCACCGAAGTCTCTACAGATGAATCCTTGATTTCCGACCACGCTCAACTTGAAACTCCAAAATCTGTCAATCTCATGACAACGCAAGCACTCTCACCACATCCAGCGTACCCTTCAAAGTGGGTTTTATTTTGTTAACATTTACAGGAACATCACCGACATTAATTTTACACCTGTTACATATGTTTACACTGTACAGATGCAACAACAACAAAAAAGAAGAACATTACAAAATCCCATCCTCCGTTCTGAGACGACTGTCAGAGAGAACAAGGCTTTAGTCAGTGACAAGCTTCAGCAGTTCAGCAGTGCAGAAAAAGTTCAGACGGGAATTTCTCCTGTCGGAGTGTCACAAACCGTGCAGTTTATCCACTTTTATGTAATATGTGAAAACCTTTCACTCCTTTCAATCTAGCTCTAAATCTGGGATATAGTGGAATCAGAGATTTGCTCTTATTTTGATAAAATTTCTTTTTTTGGAATATACATATAATAAATGTATAACGTTGCCATCACTTGTGCCTCTTCATTTCCCATAAACTGCTCAATATGTCGCTATTAACATTCAGTAGTTGCTATAAGACAACGTAAAGTACAATAACTCACTTAAATATACAGTGAAGGAAAAGAACTACCCAAACATAATTGTTTCATCAACCCCCCTCCCTTTTTTTCAAATTTCAGATTAGCATGGTATGATCAGACTGAAATAAATAATATTTGATCACAAAGTTTTTATCTGGTGAAATATTGCATATGAAACTTTCACAAAAGGCAGCGTGAGTTGATGCTTGCTTCAGTTGAAAAATCCGAGCTGCCAGAGAGGCAGAAAAACATAAAAAGGCTTTTGTAAACATAAAACATCATTTAGATTTACTCACTGAGGCAATGAGCAACTCTGCAATTCTTCATATCACATACTCCTTAAAGACAAACAACCAGACTTCTCCCAGTTTTTCACCTCATTGACCCTATGAATGCTGGGAGCGCTCCACCAGCCGGCTTCACAACAGAAGCCATTGTGCGAGTCCGTCGTCGTGCATTTATCTGCCGTCTACTCCGTATTAGCGACGCAAAGCTCTCTTTACAGCTACAGCAGAGGAGCACATTTGTATTCTCTTACAAAACTCCCATGTCTCCCGACCAACAAATTAGGACTCACTCTGACTTCGAAACGAGGGGTTAAAAAACAAAACTTAAATGTTTCCTGATAGGTCCACTTGGGGTTGGAGCAATAGTGTAGCACTGGTTGAGTGAGTATGTGGTAAAATGTAATGGCTACATCTTACTCTGAAAAACATATACTGTAAGGACATTTACAGAGCGTGAGGAGGAAATATGCAAACCAGTTCACACAGAGCAGAGTAGCCTGGTCGTAATGCGACTGCACAGCTGGTTGACATCTACACTGTTGATTACTATCTGGAGAAAATGATGCTACTATGAGATTTTTCACAAGTTTATGGAACACCACAAACAGTCTGGATGAGGTTTGCACACTGTGTTGCTTCCTTAATGTGCACTATGGAAAAGCTCCCATCTTTTACAGTGATTAAGAATAGCAGGACTCCTGTTTTCTTAAGGTTAATGAGGTGAGCAAGGTCCTGCCACAAGCTCGTCTTGTTTTTGCTGCACATGTGTTTTGTAAGCCACTGCGATGCAACATCTTCTCCTTCCTCCCCTGAGCAGGGAGGGAATCCTTATAATGCCTGCCTTTGCTTCATTAACCACCACCAATGCTCAGCTTCGAGACACAGGAAAGCTACATAGGACTACATGAAGAACACAACACTTCAACTAATGCACAGTGCAAATAGGCTTCTCCCACTCTCTTCCACCTCCCAACCTCCAGAAATGGAAATACTCTGAGGAGAGGCGGGGTGGAGAGGCTTGCTGTGGACGGTGCCCCTGCTGGTAGGCAGCTCCTCTTCTATTAGTTTATCTTTCGGTTTTTGGTCTTTCTTGAAACCTTTCCTGGCAGAGGGGCAGGGGGGGACAAGAGTGAAAGGTTTGGGGGAAAATTTTTACTTGTACAGGCTCATGGTTGGGCTCTGGTACATGCACATGTAAGCGTCGCAGAGCAGGCGTCGCGCCTGGCCCTGGATACTCTTGGGATCAAGAGTGTGCAGTTCTTCTGGGGTCATTTTCAGGTAGGCTTCCACCTCTGGACAGGGAGACACCTGTGGTATGTTGAAACCATTCTGGCCTCCTGCAAAGCCACAGACAACATCGTTACAAACAGAACAACAGACACTGCAAAGTTAGGTTTAAATGAGACATACTAAATGACTGACTTAAAGCACTCACTTATGTAATCTATTTAACGACACATTTTAAAAGTTTAGACAGCAGATTAGAAAAAAATAAAATAAAATAAAGAATATAAGTGAAGTGAAATGTAAGAAAAACAGATTTGAGGAAAAACATGACCCTAGTTTATTGATGTTGTCTTCTGTGTGGGAAAGAAATCAAAATATTTTCTAATATTTCATTATTTTTGACTTCTTATTTCAGAGTCACTGCAATAAGACTTCATAACTTTCCAACTTGGCATGCTGTGACAGAGCTGCGGCCCTCACCATCACGGTCAGCCATACTGTCGAAGAAGAGCCAGGCAGAATCTGCGCTGCCGTACTTGACAAAGGCCACATAGTGACTGGTTTCGATGCACAGCACAGCAAACAGCTCCATCCTCTGGCGGGGAAAACTGCCCTGACGCCCCATTCCTTCTTGTAGCTCCTTAGGGACAGACAGTTTGCCGTGTCGATGGGCTTTCCTCCTTGGGTGGAGGTGAACCTAAATCATAACAGCAACAGATAAACACAGCCACTCACAAAATTCATGACTCAGTCTTTTTTAAACTGAGAAACAGAAGAAGATGTTTTTAAAGAACATACAGACTGAAGAACTCTAATACTGTTAAGATAAATGCACTGGCTGTGTGACTTGTGTTTCGTTGAACAACCTTGTAAGAGAGAATGTGATTCCTTTGGATTTGGCGCCACCAAATGGATAAACCCAACTCATCTTTGTTCAACTTAAGCTGCAAAAGCACCCTCCGTTGTTTACCTGTGTATTGCACTTTTCACAGAACTGCTTAATCTTGCCAGCAGTGATATCCCCGTCCTCGTAACAGTCACGGCACTCGTAGAGAGCCAGGCCTCCGCAGATACGACATTCCCTCGGAGCTGGATAAGGAAGCACACATCTTTATCACTGCTGACACGCTCTGCAGCTGTGAGGTTCTTTAGAAAGTTAAGAACAGTTTAGAAAGCAAGAAAAGTCTGTTGGTTCATCCCAGGAAAAAAAAAATAACAAAAAGCTGAGGAATTTTTATGGCCAAATGTCCCATATTTCTGAATCACCTCTGATCTGCACATCACAGCGACAGGCCAGAAAGAAAAATGAACTCACTGTCTTCAAGGAGGTCTGTGATATCTAACTCCAAGGAAGGAAAAATCTTGTTGAACATTTTGAAGTCCTTGCCAAAGCGGGGCATCTGGATGATAAGGCAGGAGGGAGCCTTGGGGAGTCGGGTAAAAACGGAGAAATCGACAACTTATGAAACAAATAAAGAAACAGCATCTGCAAAGGTCAATGCACTTAAGGGAATGTAAACTGCGAGGCTTTTGGGAAAAAAAATAACTGAAGAAATTTCACCTCTGCAAACTTCAGGTCACTGTTGATGAATGACCATTCCAGGAGCTGCTGGATGGTGGGAACTCCAACCTTGTCCTTCTTGTCCATGAAGATCTGGTAAAAGTAACAGTCCTGGACCTTCTGACCTGGTGACCTGCAAAACGACAGCAAAGTCTTTGTTCATTTATACGCTCAAATTTTAGTCCTATCTTTAATTTATCCAGGAACAAAAATAACGTATCTGGAAGATGTTAGAAGATAGAAGTAGTGGTAGTCACATACTGACTAATAATACTAAATATTCAGTTAGAAATATCATGCACCTTGTCCTTCTCAGGATATTTTGAGTATAAGGCCACGTTGTTATAGGACAACTTTAAATAAACTGGGGAACTTCCTACAGATGTATTAAAGCCACGAACCACGGATACTTTTTTCCCTCATGTATTTATAACAATGAATGTGGACAGAGCAGGTGTCGATTGTGACAAATAACGACAGCTACACAACCTCAAAAAGCATAGAGGAGAGAAACCCTTCTCCTGCAGCACATGTGATCTGTTACCATGAAAAGAAACTTCATGAACGTAAAAAACAAAAACACATGACCAAACAGTTGCCAGATGCATCTCTGGAGAATCACTTATTAGGAGCAAAAGTTTAGGAAAAGGGCAGACAGCTGTTTTAAGCCAATGTCTGGGGAAAAAAACACAAAACAATGTAAGCCAATGACATCTAGTTTGTCAGCTGGCTGGAATAAAAAAATATTCCTACTAATGTGAGAAGTGAGACTTGACTGAACTCCTGTGATGTCATCTGGTGCTTCTGGGATAGTTCCTGACTCACTTTCAAATAACTGACTATAAAACTGAGAGTAAAGCTTCCTTTTGAAAGCAGTCAGTCAGATCTTTAGACAGTTTCAACTGACATCTTGAAACCTAATTAAGATTCTATTATATATGTATTTTGTCATAATCAACAAATACAAATTTATTCCAGGAAGGAACATAAAAATTTTAAATCATCTTAAATCAAATTTTAAATCACACAGACAATTTGTGGACCTACAGGCAACCAGGGGCTAGAACCACCACTGGCAGTCACAAGATTACATATTTTTATTCTTTGTAAACTGTTTTTGATTTAATAAGGTCACTGCATCAAAAAAAATGTATATCAACATTCAGATTTTTAATTTTGCTTTTTAGAAGATGTAAGCTGACATTATTGCTAAATGATTTTTTTTAACTGGTTTTAGATGTTTTGTCTCTTCTTCTTCATTTATGACATCAGCATCATGGCTGTTGCATCACTTTCACTGGTTTCAATAAGTAAACAAGGCTGTTTTACAGCCAAACAACTGAAAATTGTAACAGAAAAGTGTAACGGAAATTACACTGTCTTGCACATTAAGTGACTGTTAATGTGCAAGACATGAGTGACAGTTTAGTCAACGAAGTAATCAGAGTCCTCTTCAAATATGCTGAGAAATTACAGATGCCAATACTGTCATTGACGATTAATGATTAAACACTCCCAAGTGAGTAACTGCAGCACTTGATGGACATTTGTCAATGACAAGGTTTAGACAAAATCTGCATCCAAAGGAGTTAGAGGTAAAAACTAGCCCTGTTTGGTTATAAGAGATCAAGTTTCGCACCTCCAGATCAGAGTTGCATTTTGAGACAAACTGGACTTTGTAGAGACTTTAAGCAGATTTGGCAGTCATAGGACCTCAGGCCATTTTTTTTTACTACCCTGGACCCCTGTCTTCTTCTGCCTCTGCATCTTCTCCAACAAGCTGTCTACAGATGCAAACAAGTTAAATGAAAGACTATTTAAAACCTTTTAAAAAGAGCTTGTTGTTCTAGAGCTATTTCTCATTAAACTTGCATTTACCATTTTTTAACCATCTTGCATCAGATGTAATTTTATCCAATCTTTCCATGATATTGTCTTGGTCGTGAATGATTTGTTTGAAAGGACAACTCGCCCTGGTGAACAAACTGAATCACTTACTGAAACAATCTGTTCACTGCACAGTTCAGCGGAGCTCTAGTGAGGAAGACAAAAAAACGCTGCTGGAAAGGATTATGATTGGCTCCCTGCAGACGAATGACAGTGGATGTATCCCTGCATCCTAGCAGCAGCTTAAACCGCCAGAATCAGGATCAACAAGTCCTTGGGCACTATCAAACTACAGATTAGCTTTAAAAAAAAGTACATTTCCAACATTTTTCTAAAACATCAAGATTTATGAATGTAGTCTGGTGTGTTTGACAAAGCAACAGCTCAGGTAGAAAAATCACAAGTCTGCAACCTCTGATTAGTTTTCTACCACGACGGTTTAGAGAGGAAAATAAAAAGCAATGTGTGCTGGACTTGTCTCCAATAATGACAGACATTAAACACTGTTTTGTACAGATTAACCCCCCCCCTTTAGTTTTGATCATATAAACTGGAAAACAACTCTCTTAAACACAAAAGATACAAGATACCCAACATTAATAGTGTCATCAATATGTTAAAGCTGTTGAATTTAAACTTTTTTTGTGCGTTACTGTTCCCCACGACTTAACTCGGACATGTCAGCAGCAGTCACAGACAGTAGAAGTATCCTTCCAGTATTGAGCATTTGGACGAGATTAGACAGTAAATCAAATGAGATGCAAGATCAAAGTCTTCATAGAGCCACATTCAGACAGACATCCTCAGTGTAATAGTCCACCGTCAGCCTGAGAGGGGTACTGGAGTCAGTGCAGCACAGTACAGTGGGCTCATCATCCCATTTAAAGGAAATTTTTGGGCAGTACTTGGATCAGTGTTGTGAATAACATCATTGTTGTCACACAATTTATCACCAGGTCAATACAGAAATGCAACTTCTTCCCCAAATAAATAAATACAAAATGCCTCGGGCTGTTTGCATTATGATGTTACGCTCTGTCCCCATTAATTATACTTAGCAAATCACCTTTGTGCCACAGCTCAAGCATCTGTATTGTGAATGCCACTATAAGCAAAAACTAACTTGGGAATCTGATGTTATTTTATAGCAGATATGTATGACATAAAGACAACATTAATACAATTATTGTTTAACACATAATATAACATGTCAATCAATAAGCCATTCAAATTTGCACTGTACCAGTGTGACATCACAAATCCAGATAGTAGTAGTATTATTTTGTCTTCACATTTTTATCTCCACCCGGTTTCATATCAGGCTGCATTTGCTGTACCTCAGAAATAAATAATGTAAAGTTGCATCACTAATTTCCAAAGAGGCACACCTATTAAAAGTTGATTGTCTGACACCCTCTGAAACCTGCTGCTTTAAATCAAGTGAAATCCATCTAATGTTCAGGTTGAGTCTCATGCAGGAGTAAGATTAATTGCAGTTTCTCAACTGGCTGCAAAAGTGAGTCAATCTCCACTGACTCCCATATTAAAATGTCATGAGCAGAAATAGCAGAAACAAACATATTTACAGCCTGATTTAATAAACCATTTTGACCTCAACTGTTTGATTTCACATCGGTGACAACTCAGAGGGTGGTGAACTTTTTGTTAACCACGCTGGAATGGAAATAAAAAGCATTGCATTTATTTCTAATATGATTGACAGCTCAGCCAATGGCTTGCCACTATCACTTCCTTATCCGTAATAGTCATGCAACCACGATTACAAAATCACCCAGCCGTTTGTAGACACCCAGTGATTGTCACTATTTGATTTCCCTGCTGAGAATATGTGAAATGGTATTTTCTGCTCTGAAATCTACTGAAAGCTCGGGAGGTAATTTTTTTTACAGACTGTGCTTTGAAAGCTGCTGTAAAACTGTTGATGTTACAACTTTCTTTCCAAAGCCAACTTGACCTTACCTCAGTTTGAGCAATGGATCCACCCTCAATATGTGATGGAAAAGGATATTGAGGAACTCTTCAGGATCTGAGATAGGAAAACAAGCTAAATGAGACTTAAGGTAACATTCCCATGCACCTGCTGTTACTAAACGTTCAGAATATAAGGGTGATAGATAGTGTTTGCTTTGTCATAACATAACATTCAATGATGTTTTTTTTAATTTTATAAAATACTGCTGCTGTCAAAACAAAAATGTCTTTACCAGTCATTGTAAATTACAGAACAGAAAATCAAATTCTCAAGTAGGATACTGCCACCTGCACAAAAAGGTTGAGGCAATCATCAGGATCAATGCAAAATCCCTGTTAATGAGAACAGAGGAAATAAAAACAGACCTTTTTCTTCAGAAGTAAACCCAGAAGCAGCTTCAACTTTCTCCAGGATCCTTCTGAGCTTCATGACTTTGGTGGCACAAACGTACCCATGTCTGGGGAGGATGGAGAAAGTTAGAGTCACATCAGTTCTGTTGGTTCACTGAGTTCATGGCTAAGATAAAAAAATAATTAATTTGGCAGAATTTGACATCACTTTTTTTTTTTTTTTCTAAGTTAATATAGGAAAGATTTGGCAGAAAGCCTTACATGCGCAAGGGGTTGACTATCTCTGTGCGTAGCAGCTCTTGGGTCTCTTTATAATACTCTACATCAGTCTTTGATTGTGGTCTCAACAGAACCGTGTCCAGAACAGAACTGAAGGAGAAAAGACTGCAGAGCAGAGTACACATTAAAAGGATTGACATTAAAACTGGCATCAGTAGTCCATAAATTATTAGCCAGCGAAGGGCTGTATGGTGAATCAATATGACTACTACTTGAAATGAGTTCAAGTACTTCATGTCTGACTCAGTGAGCACTGACCAGAAGAGGGTTGAATCCAGGTAGCAGGAATTGTAGTGGCCCTGAATGCCTTTCTTTTTTCCCACCATCACATCCAGACCATCATTCTCTGTGCGTGGAGGTGTGTTTTCATGTACCACCTCACTCAGATAACCCCCAAATGCTGGAAAAAAAACCACACACAGCTCAGGTGTAAAACATCAAGTTCTCTGGAACGATGGCCTATTTCATGGACCTCCTAGCAACTCACCGATGGAGTTGCACCGCTCAATGGGGTTGGAGGAGTGGTGCTGGGATGGGAAGCGGGAGTCAGGCCGGCAGCACTTGAGCTTCACAAATAATGCTTTTTTAGGTGGGCAGGTGAAGTATCGAGTGCCTTTGAAAGTGCCATCAGTGCAACCAGGGCACTCTTCCTCCTAAGAGAAAAATTTAAGATTGTGTGATGTCATTACTGCATATTAGTGCCAACCATAAGCGTTTGAACTTATGTCTCGTATTGTGCCTTTATCAAAACAACCAGTCTAAGTGATTCATGTATTTTGGCAACAGTTACTGGCTGTCAACTTGTATTTCACTCACACCTTGTAAAATGTTAATGGTCCACTACGATAACAGGAAAAGGAAGGCATTTAGGGAAATTTGCTTATTCTTTTTTTTTCTGCAGGCAGTAACTTCCCTAAGTCTTGTCGAGCTGCCAAACAAACAGGAGGGAATTCAGTAAGTCAATGATGTAAGCTAAGAAAAAATAGCAAACACTCAAAAGCCCCTGCTATACCAGTTTTTTTTCTCTCCCCTCTTTATTCAGATTAAACAAAACCAGTTGTAAAATACTGGCCCTGTGATGAACTGGAAAACTGTCCAGGGTTTACCCTGTATTCACCTCACCACAGCTGGAAAAGAGCTTTGTTTTAATCATCTAAACCAAAGACAAGTATCTGATATTTCTATTTTTTTCCCTTTATCATTTTATCAAATCTAATTTCCAAGTTTAATTTCCTGTAATGTCTCACCAGCTCCAGCCCAGCCAAAGGCTCCAGCAGACCGGGAGGCAGACCCACCCAGCGGATGACACCACACAGAGGGGGATTTTCCTTCACCTCCACCAGAGAGCCCACCTCCAGACCCGGTTGCCCTCGAGGAGGCGTCAGAGGCCGTGGCGAAAGAGGGGCAGCAGGAGATGGGGGCTCAGGCTGCTCTCCCATTACAGACTGGACGGAGAGAGAGAGAGGCCCAGGACTCATACTGTCAATGGGCCCTGTCTTGCGGTTCAGACTGAAGGGCAGCGAGAGGAATTTGTCACTAGACAGCAAGGAGGAGGGCGGGGCTCTGGAGGGTGGGGAGGACTGGTTGAAGTCTGGGGGCGTATCAGTAAGGGACTTGGCAGGATCCTCTCCAACTGCAGGGCAAAAACCAAAAATCAACACTTAAAATATTTAAATTAGCAATATGTAGACCATATCAATGAAAAGATGTCTTTATGAGGTAAACTCAAAATCCCTATTTTACTAATGCTGTTACATGTGAAATCACTTAAAAAATGAGAACTTAAAATTCTCGACATTAAGGAGATTCCTCTCACTAAAAGAAAAGAATTTAATAGATAATCATTTCTCTCCCAAGGGGAAAAAAAATGTATTTACTGGTTGGCAAGAAAAAAAAGTAATGTCAGATTGACAATGTGTGAGAAAATTTGAAAAGCATAATTTTTTTAAAAAGGACAGTTAAGAGGTTCTAACAAAATGTTTTCAGTCAATCAGATATTTGTGTTTTGCTTTTTAAAGACTCATCTTTAAACTCTTTCTTTTAACCACTGCAGTCTGACCTTGAGGTAAAACTTGTGGGATACCTGTCTCCACTGTGAATAATTTTTAAATAATAAATACTTTTTCTCACTGAAGAATGGACTTCCAAACTTGTTTGAAACAGATATATATATATATATATAACTTCCTACACTGATGAGGATCAACATCTGAGTCACTGAGATCATTATTGACATCTTCCCTCTTTGGCATTGGCTTATCAGACACCTGAATACTCCAGAACAGCAAATTCCCAAACCTCTGCTTTTCTAGAGAGGATCACACTTACTGATGATCAATTAATAAAATTCATTTGATCGGGACTATCTGCCTCCTACTTACCCTTTTAAATCCTAGGTAGACTTAGTTTTCTCACACAAACACACTTCTTTTCCATTTTTACTTAGGTTTTTAATAAACAAATAATCACATTGTAATATGTAATGTGCTATTTACCTTAAGTACTTTTGGGGGGTAATTTTAAGCTCTTATAGGGCTAATGAGTCCTAAGAAGTAAAACTTGAAAAATGACAGACTGTGTACATTCTCCCCTGCTGACTTTTTAAAATCATGGCTCTGAGATTTTGTCGATTAATAAAGAAACAATTTTCTGTATTTGGTTAAATATAAATTTTACAAAGTTTAGATATTGAGCCCGGCATCTTTGAATCATTTAGCGAAGATAATTTGTTCAAATGCTTCGTGAAACCAAGCACACTTTTTAGAACCGGTCATGTTAAAACTATTTCTTCTGAATGTAGAAGGCCACGACATCTCTGAAGAAATCACTGGACACCACCCAACACATCTAACTTTGTTGGTAAAAACAGAAGCTTATTATGATGTCAGTGAAATTTATCATCTACTGGAACTGCTCTAAAAAGACATATCTTATGCAAACCTATGAATGAACTGGGAACTTTAAAAGCCGGTATTTATAAAAGGGAGAAGTCAAATAAATGAGTCTCCTTCAGCTTTCACAAATCAGTGCTATTCTAGTCAGAGAAGTCTGGCTCTGCTTCTCCTTGCAGTTGCAACTCGGTATATCATATTTCAACCCGATGAATACATGTTTGAGTTTTTATGAAATGGAATTTCACAAACTGATTAGGTGAATTTAAAAGAAGAAGAGATGGTTTAGAATTTTAACGAAACAAATAAGTCAAGTGTTTGTAAACTGTATAATCTGGTACAGTCAGTTATTTTTAGAAATCTTGTAATTAGTTTAATTAAGTTCATTTAATGTTCTTAATGTTTCATATGACCTCAGTAGAAACTAACTTTATGTTGTGAAAGGCTCCACAAAAAAAATAAAAAAAATAAAAAGAGACACCACCAAAGAAATAATACAATAAATACCAAGGAGCACTCCAAAAAGGTCAAGAACAGATTGTTTGTGTATGAAATGTTGTTTAAAAAGATGAATTTAAAAAATCCAAAAGCCTTCTTGTAGACTCCATTGCAGCAATAAAATGACTTGAACAAGAACACCCCTACCCCACAAAAAAATAAATAAATAAATCATACACAGCTACATGTTCACAGGGTGAGTGCACAGTTGTGAAACCAACATGTCAGCATTCATGACTGACCTTCTAAATTCTGCAAAAAAGTGAAGGATAACATCAAGCAGTGCTGAAACACCACTGCAGCCACCTGTTTCTGGTTTGTAATGACAGTCATTTGTACAGTACATGTATATTCAGCCCAAATTTCAAAGCTTCTATATGTAACATTTATGATTTTATATCCAGGTTCGAAGTTTCATAAAGCATGATGCATTAATCATGAACAAACTGATTTAAGAAGAAAAACTCATTTCAAGCCATAATCTAAAGTTAAAGGTTGCTTCACAACTGGGAAACAATGGCAATGATATGAGCGGTGGAATTTCATAAAACATGAGCAACAGAATCCAAGTCAAGTCCCTAAACCAGTGTGAACACAAATACAGACAATGTGCTGAGTAACTTCACCGATTCTGACGCCACCAAGGAAAGCTTTTACTAATGCTCTATCATACCACTCACATCACTTCAAATATATTCAATAACTCTGCAGAAAAAGACAGTGAAAGAAATGCTGAAGGTGTCATTTGCAGTACTGAGCATTATTAAAAGCCTTCTTGAACACCCATAACTCCATGCCAGAACAGCACAACATTAAAATGGTGATGAAGGGTGGAAAGGTCTTTGTGGCAAGCTACTGTAACACACTACAGACTGGGTTTCTACTCTGTAAGCCCTGTTGAAGGAACACGTGTCCTTAAAGCCTGGCGAATCTGAATGTGTTTTGTCCAGAACTGGGTTACCACTGACCGAGTCAACCTCTTCAAGAAAAAGAAAGAAAGAAAAAAAATAAAAAAATCAATGTCCTAGTCCTCAGTAATTACACTATCCAAATCAGAGGAAGATTTTTCACCAAACACCAATTTATTGAGAAGAAGAGAAAACTCTTAAAAGGGGGTGGGGGGGGCTCAATTAGTTCTGATCATTTAAAAAGTTCAGATGTATTCTGAAAAGGTGCAATCACCATTCTAAGATGCTTAGACAGATCTATTCTGGTACTGAAAGGTTTTAGTCATTCAACTCAGCTCCTCTTCTACAAACAAGTCACTCGACACCAACTCAGAGATAATGTCAATATGCAGCCCCCTCGGGCTTCTCATTTTGTATTGCAAACATTGAGAAACATTAAGCTAATCCACACAAATCTCCTACGTTTTGTGTGTCTCTTGATTTGTGTTTAACGTCAAATCAAGTATATCCACATCAGCTGTTAAAAAAATGCATATAAATAAAATAATGGTTGTGAATGAATAACAATATCTCACGTTAAAAAATTGTAATGGTGCTAAAAAAATGTATTGTAATATTGTAATGAGCCAAAAATAAGAAAATGTCAATAAGTCATTAATGTAAAATAAACTTGAGAATTTGATCTCAGGTACTATACCTCATGTATATTTTAAAACTAGTAAAAAAAATTTAAAAAAAACTTTACTCATACAGTCAGAATATGTTAAAAATCTTTAAAATGAAATTAAAAACTATCACGTGTCACACATTTAGGAAAGTTTTGAGTTGTAATTTTCCAGGTACTATAAAATCTAAAATTTTTCGGGTTCCAAAGGCTTAAATGACTTACATCAGGTTATATATTACATTTTAAGGATGTTTTTCCTTTAAAGAAAATGAAACACAGTACCAGAATGACCATGTCTAATATTTTAGGGATATCATAGCAGCACCCACAAAAGTGCTTAAATGAAAGGAGATTCTCATGTAGCCTGTAAACAGGAGCTTGCCGATAAGATGATTGACATCCCACGAGTTTTTACCTTCATCAATGTACCATGTGCTTTTGGATTTGGACTGGGGCGGATCAAGAGAGCTGCCATTTAAAGTATAGTAAAATTCAGACTTGCTTCTACTGGCACACTGATGACCTAATCCTGCAAGTAACACAAGTACATAAGAAAATAAAGCACACAAAGAGAGAAGCTTAATTTGGAAATGCACAGTCGATGAGTGTGTGTCTGAGGATTAGTCATCTTCTAATAATGAACAAAGGGGGGAAACAGATCCTATAAAAAAAAAAAAAAAAAGATCAATTAATAAGCAACTGCAAGTCAGGACTTCCCATCAAAAATGGTGAGTAGGCTATTATTCTTCTTTTTGCTTGGCATAAAATGTTTAAACTTTTAAGAATTTAACGAGCATTTTCAATCAATACAGTTAAAGAAGCCATGCACAAGACTGGAAGTTAAAATATCCCAAAATAAGCTAGAAACAGCAAGGGAGTGAGAAGAAATAAGTGCTGTAATAATGCTGATGTATTTGGCTGCTGAGATATCTACCGAGTTAGTGTGCTAAATAAACGAGCTTTGGGCCGTCCAGTCTTGTAATACCAGTTTCTGCCAGGTGTGGTGGTAGCGAGCAACATCAGAACAACATGACATAAAGAAGTTCCACGGTTTGTGAGCATACTTGAACTTCTCATGAGTCATGTAGGTATCGCTCCAAATTTACTATTTTAGGGCGGGTAAACAGAAACGGCAAGGATGGGTGAAGCTCTTGGAAAGAGAACTTTGTCACCACCACAACCACCCCGTACAGGAAAAAAAGAAGTGAAAAAAGAGCCGATACAAACAGGGATGAAACCAGAGTAAACATCAGCAGTGCCTTCCCCCATTGGAAACTGAGTCTGATGTGCAATACATTTGGCTTTGAATTGACGATGAGGGACTGCGTTTTCTCGCTTCTTACTCGATGGTAGAGCAACTCAGTTTGCGCAGCCACATTTTGATTAGAGTGTGGGGTATGAGTTTAATTTTGGCTTCACATTACACATTGGTCCTTTAAGGTTTCAACCTGACAATCACACAGTTGTGGTGGAAAGTCAATTTAAGAACCATCATCAAACCAAACTGACGTGCAGCATATCTTAGCCTCGCAATTGCAGTGCAGTACCTTTGCTCTTTGGTTTGCTTTGGCCAGAGGACGACTTGTCGCTGTTGGTGCCTCTGGGGGAAAAACTGTGCTTTTGCAGCCTTTGGTCCTGCATGGAATATTCTGCCCAGAAAAACAGCCACAAAACTGTCATCTGTGCATCTTTAACTGTCATGCAACAAACATTTTCCAGATCACTTCCTCTGTAAGCGAGTTCAGGTTTAACTTCTGTTTTCATGCATTTATCTATTTAGTTTCCTCAAAAAATTTAAATAAACAAAAACCTCATAACTCCTAGTATCCTTTTGTATAGCAATGACTATTCAAGCACATGACACTTTAGCCAGAACTAAATATATTCCATACAACTCAAAGCAAGTAGCCATTAAATTACCCTGCTTTTCACTCTCCACAGGGAGATCTTTTTAATTATCAAGTGTCAAGTATGCAACAAACTTTGTTAACAGATGCATTTTATTTCTCTGTTTGGTAAGAAAGTCTATGTATTGGGTAGCCTAACCAGCTAGCAGTAAAGGAATGTTTTAAAGAGAGAAGACAAATTTAGGAAATTGACAATGTCAATATTGACAATTTCCTGAATATGTGTCAGAGAGGAGGCTGCAGAACACATAAACAAATCAATATGCCACTGTGGAGAACAAAGAGTCAGAGTATCTCACTTGACTTTCAAAAACAAGTGAGCCATCATCACAAAAGGCTCTCTGTTCCCCACTGCAAGCAAAACACAAACTACGACTGCTCAGAAGCAGCTCAGTGCTGGTCCGAGGGAGGGACAGCACAATGTTTCTAGAAAAACAAAAACTTTGAATGGCATTGACATTATGTAAAAACAGGGGGGATGGGCAAATACGGCGTGACTCACCTGGCATTACGTCGCAGATGGGGACGAGTCGAGTGTGCTCCAAACTGGCAAAATTACAGAGCAGCTTCCCATCAAGCACACCATCCCAGTCCCCAATAGGATTGTCCTGGAAGAGTTGGAGACATGACAACCTTGCAACCCTCTCAGGCACTCCTCATCACTGTTATACTTATTAAGGTTGATGACACAAACTCCACTTCCTCGTATATGTCAGATATTTTAACCAGGCCAGTTGTAGCTCAACCTAAAGATGTTCCAGCTCGACCCTCTCTGCTAGCATAATCCAATGTGGTCATTTTGTCTTCACCAGCTAAAAACAACTGATCTTCCAACTCAGATCCTCCCCAGAAAACTCCACCTTTGTTCCAAGCACAACTCTGCTACTCTTCCTCTCCTGCTCACAATCCAGGATTCTTCTCCAGATGGACGATCTAAGACAAGTGTGAGGCCAGTGCCAGTAGCTTGTGAAGGCAGGGCAAGGCTGGACGCAGAGTGAGGCAGAGCAGTGGGCTCTCCTCAGCTGCTTGCTGGCCCCTTGCCATGCAGTTGGGTCATACAGCACTAAGTCTTTACCTCACTCCCCGCGTGACTGCCTTGCCTTTGTGTGGGAAGCTCAGATGCACTGAGTGGGCTGCTGCTGCAGCTGCAGTCGGTGCTACTAGCGATCAGCAGTCAAATGCCCCAGTTATGCATTTCAATCTCACCATGACTACAGTACAACTGGTGCCTGACAACAGTAGCCATGGAGGCAAAACTATGGCAATCCAAGGCAACATGTTCCTTAAATAAAGAAACAATATATAAATAAATATCAAAACAGGCAAGTCATGACAAAGACCAATAAATATAATCACTTATTATAAACAGGTATCTATTTTAGTGTTAAGGCAACACTAACCAAATTAAAGCTTTTTTATGGCCTTTAATGAAATGTACAATAAAAGCAGAACCACACCAAAAAATGACGCGTTTTAAAAAGAGCGTTGAGCAGTACAATAGCTTTACAGGCCCAAATTGAAAATAAAAAACAATTCAATATTTTGAGGAAATCAAACAGGTTTTTTATGTTTTTAAAGCCCAGACACAAGCTCAGATGAAAAAAAAAAAAGAAAGAAAGAGTAAAAAGTGGGTGATGTGTATTTCCTGTGACTGATGCCAGCTCCTGAGAAACAAGCCAGAAAAATAAATGTGAGAGCCCATATGTGTATAGAGCAAGTGATCGTATGGTGAATTCACAGCACGCAGAGGGCTTGTTTGTTGTGCAACACTTTTCAGGCCTACTTGTGTTTTGCTTTTTAATCATTCACCACAGAAGGGTTTGCAGCCTTGTCTGTCTCTTATACAGTATTTCTTGCATACTCTAGAACATTTACAGTTAAGCAAACATACATCTCAAAAGAATAATCTCCTTTTCTACTGTTTACATGTTTGTACAGACTGAACTTTTTTCTTACTTCAGACACCCTGCTGTAGCTTCATGTCTGGATTATAGAAAGAATCCAAGCAGCATGAACTGTGCAGTTCGTCAACCAGATAAAGTTAAAAGTCAAGCTTATACTGCAGTTTGCACTAATTATATTGTCACTGTGCATCTGCTTCAGCACAGAAGAAGAAAAATGTTTTAGATTTATATATTTCGCTAACTGACAAGAACACGAATTGAGATTTTTGTGGATCTTCTTTATCCCTTATTGTTGTTATTCAATTCACTTCTCTTGCGCAGCAACAAAGCACAACAAAAGTCATGTCAAAGCCCTTAATATAGAACAACTATAGTCCAATTAATACTATCCAGTTTAGCCCAGTTATATTCCAATTCTATGGTTCGAAAGGTTTCATGACAGCGGAGCACTTCAAACATATTACTTGTTCCTACATCTCTCTTGACATAGAGTAGCTAGTACAATAATCCAGTTATCAGGAGCTTTACTTACCATGTCAACGCCCACATAATAGCCCAGGCTTTCATTTCCTGGTAGCAGGTCACAGAAAATGATGGTGCCTCTCTCAGGTCCTTCTCTGGTCTGAACCACAACCCTGGAATTGATCTCCAATGGAGGACCGTCCTGATCATCCTCTACTAGCCTGACATGATCCACCTCCAGCTCACCCAAATGTTCATCTTCATCATCTTCCCAGAGTTCAAGCCTGTCCAGGGCCACAAACACACCACATTCATCCTCACAACGGAAGAGCTGGCGGCCCTGGTAGGAGCCTTCGGTGAAGCCCTGGCCTCGACCCTCTTCCTGGAAAAGGAAGGCAGCAGAAAGATGGAGGAAACAATTTCAGAGCGCGGGGCAAAACAGCGACAAGAGAGATGAGTAACTTATTGTCATAATAAGAAGAGCAGGTAGAGAGGCTGCTTGCTCAGCATTCTTCCATGAAGGGAAGTCAATATCCTGAAACTGCTGGAGCATCTGATTGATTACTGCAGCAAGAATTTAACTTAATTTACTGTCATGACATTTATTCCTATTCTAGACACTGTTCTCACAAGCTGTATCTAAACATGTCTCTGTAATTTTTTTCCCTACACGTGGGCTCTGATTTTTAGTGCTGACATTTGACATTTATGCATACTGTATAACATTTATTCTGAGCTACAGTTGGATGCTTTTGCTCCATCAGCCCACTCAAGAAGACTATGGCTGGACTTTGTAGAATAAAACCAACTTTGTGCTGCAATAAGCCACCCTTTGTGTTTCATTTCTTATTGTACTGTGCATGCGGTCCAGAATTAATGGCATAACATCAAGAACTCAGATTTAGTGTTGAGATTACATGAACAAAACTGAACCACTGCCATTATCTGTTTACGCTCACGTTAGTCAAAACACTGCAGCTTTGTTAGGCTTTCATAAAAGGAGGGTAAGATTGATGGTGCTGTAATTCAACTAAATTAGCCCACACTTAAAAGTTTGTGGAAAATAACTTAAGAATTTAAGTCATGCATACAAGTCTTTTTTATGTGAATCCAAACAGTTGAATAATATTAATAAAAATAACAATAATAATAGTAATACTGAAATAAAATTATACTGTTGCCAAATAATATTCAAATTTTCATTTAATAAAGTTTTTTGGATTCCAAGTTCTTTTTTTTTTTTTTTTTTTAAATATTAGATCTACATTTTGGTCAATAATAACATCCAAAGGTAGATGAAAGTGCACAATGAGGGGTGTCTGAATTAATCCAAACACTGTTTATAAAAAGCTGCCAAGTCACCAGAACTGTGTTTGAAGAGATTTAGGGAAATCTGGCGGTCTGTTTTCAGTATTTTGGTACAAATCCCAAATTCCACTCAGTTTACTCCACTTTAATGCCATTAGATTCACACCTTATCAAAACCCAGAAACAAGGAGGAAAAAAAAGAAATAAATACCACTGTTGCCATATTCTGGTCTGATGAGGCAACAAGTAGTATTTTTGGATGAGGAGGTACTCTGCTTACGCAGTTTATTTTTAGTTTCACACTTACGCAAAGTTTATGAGCTCTGGCTCTAATGGGAAATTAAATCTATTTCCTGTGTTTGTTTTCTTTGTTCCCTTTGTTGTTTACATGTCAGAAAAAAAATTTGGTTTTGGGTTGTTGTTTTTTTCTCCCATTCATCTGTCCATTATTTAAAACAGATATTTCAAATATTTTGATATCACTTATATTAATATGTGTTAACTATGGTTGAAATTTTATGCAAAGTAGAAATAAAACACAAAGTAAGAATTTATGACGTCTCCTTCTCCAGAAGAAAAAATTAGAGATAAAGTACAATAGTTCTCACCAGCAGCTCCACACCAAACCAGATTCCAGACAGGGCTCTGTCAGGGAGCAGAGAGCCTTTAAAGCGCACCACGCCAGGCAGAGGGTCATCCCCAGTGCGCAGCTGGACACGCACCTTGGAACCGCAGTCAATGTCACGGACTCGCTCCAAGCGTGATTTGTCGCAGAGCAGGGCATATCGCTCCTCACAGTTGGTAATGGGGAACAGCAGCTCAGCCAGCTTCTCGTCCAGCTCCAAGACATCCCGCTCATCCAGGCTCAACACCACGTTGGTCTGGTCCAGAATGCGGAGGCTTTTCTTGCCCTTGCATGGGGGAAGTGGTCGCCCCAGGCTGTTGCGCTCCTGGCAGGACTGGCCAAGACTACCACGGGGGATCCTCTGGGTCTTCTGGGCAGGCTTCTCCACAGTGCATTCTTTGATGACCATGTAGAAGCGCCAGTCTTCCCTGAAGCCCCCGCTGGGCTTCTCCTGGCTCCACAGGGCAGAGCTCATGGCTGCATGGTAGGCAGCGGTTCCAGCGCCAAGACAAGCTTGACTGGTGGTCTGGAGTGAAACACAGTGACACTTCAGAAACATTCAAGCCAAGACATTAATGAACATAAAGAAAATATTACTGTAATACAAATAAAATCATCTTTTTTCATAGCCACAAAAAGTATTATAAAATGATTGAAATGAAATTGTTAATCAATAACCATTTGCTATTTAACCCTGGAAAACCCTCTTTTTTTTTTTTTACATTAGATATCAGCAAAAAATGGTGGTCAAATTTGACCCCGTGGGTTCTCCAGGGTTAAAGAAACTGTTAAGGGGTTAAAGAAACTGTTAAAGTACAATGAGAATCTCAATAAAAGTTAGGACACAACATATTGTAATATTTTGCAAATGTCATTTAAAAAAAATATTCGCAAAATTGAAAACATATCAGATGCTGAAAGTAAGATGTTCTACCCTTACATTAAAAAAAAAAAAAAACCTCATTTTGAAATCAATGGCAGCAACATGTCAAAAAAAACGGGCAATGAAAGACTTGCACATAATGTTACACTCAGCATTTAGAGAAAATAAATTCTCATCCAGTGACATGTTTTTCAGGTAAGGTCTTGCATCTTTCAGCAAGACATTGCTAAACCGCATACTCCAACCATTACAAAAGCATCACGATAGACAAGTTTGGGTGGTGAGCTAACTTATAAGTGGTCCCACAATGACAAAGATGACTCAGGAATGCTGAGCATCTTGAAACCTATCGTAGATAAGAATAAGACAACATTCCAGTTTGAAAGCTGTAGGAATAGGTGTTTTCAGTTCCCAAGAGTGCATAGACTATGGTTAAAAGACAAGCAAATGCTACACAAGTGTACACATCACCCTCTCCTAACTTCTTTGAAATATGTTGCTGCCGTCAAGTTCAAAATTACTCTTGGACTGGGAAGATAAAACATTTGCAATGCTTTCTATCTTCTCTTACAAATAAAATACAGGTTTGTGAGTTGTGCAGACTTCAGCACTCCATTTTTATTTACATTTTACACAGTATCTCCACATTTCACACACTAATATAACACACAAAATGAACATCTGTAAATCCCTTTATGTCTTTGTTTTCACTGCTGTAGCATTGCAGTTTGGAAAACAAATGTTTTCATACAATAACTGGAGTGAATTAATTCAATGTAAACGCTGAACATAAATAAAACTGTGCGATGAAAACACACAACTTGTCATGTGAAATTTTGTTTCACTAGAATAAAAGAACATATTTAAGTATATATCGACGAATCCATTTTAATGAATCATGTCTGAGGAAGCTTATTGGGGGAAGTTACAAATTCCCATTAAAGTTTTGTCCCAACTGGACAGTACCATCTTCATTTAAGATCAGATATCTAAATAATACTGGATGGTGACAAATCTATTCAAAGTGGTAAAACAAAACATCTTGGCTATCTTACTGGTGGTCTTTAACCCACACGTCTGAGATGGGTTTTTTTTTTTTCCTTTTTCTTTCTTGTGGTCTACCATGAGAAACCCAACATGGCTTGATTGTCTGGCTCTACATACTCCCTCACAACCAAGTCATCCCTGTGCATCGCCCCTGTTTTTATCAAGGCCTGGTGTGTAATTAGTCACGTCTAGTGATTTGAATGTACTATAAATACACAGTGAACATCTAGTTGACTTGTTGTGGCCCAGTCAGCCAGGACTCGTGCCAGACTGCTGGATTTCCCCTCATCACACCTCAGATGTCATCTTCAGCCACTCCAGACTATCAGAAGTTGAAACTGCTTCTGCATCAGCATGAAAGCAGAGGCTGATTTTGACTTCAGCGTTTGTCTCAAGTATTGACTTCAGTGACACGTTGATGTCTTCAAAATTAATATACGTATCAAAACAAAGTGTTTCGCCACTACTGTCAATGCTAAACGCTGTGCAGGGAAATTTCACAATCACATGATATGGCGTTGCCAGAAAACGACAATTATTTATCTTTCAGATGACAATCACAAAAGCCATGTATTGAAAAGTGAAATTAAACGCTTTTGGAGCGGCAGAAAGAAGCTGTCGTTCAAAGGCCCTTTATCAGATGGAAGTGGCTAAAATGTAACAAATCACTATTTGCGTTCAACGTGAGCGAGATGGACAGCTTACCTTTGATACGTGGCAGGTCACTTAGAGGCCACGGATGGGTGTCATTTTATCCACCCACAGCAGCCAGACAGAGGCACAAACACTAATTTATTCCTCCGGTAATAACCTCTGATTAGCTCAATAGCTAGCTGATGCTAACTAGATAAGTATCACGCCAAAGTTAGCCTAGCGAGCCGGTTAGCTACAAAGAGGCTGGCAGAACACTGCCACCTTCTAAAGTGCGCTAAAACCATTGAGGGTATATATGTTACGCTTTAAAATGTATGAAATAACATAGAGTATCCCTGCATCTGTGCGAGTTCTTACAGAGACGACCTCGCCACACTTGATACATGACGTCATCACAGCCTCTCACAGACATTCGTCAGGCACTGTTTTGCTGAGTGCTGATTGGCTGTTATGGTATCAAGCCCCGGTCTTAGGGGTTTTCCCATGGACGGCAGAAAACAGCGTTAGGTTGGAGTGTGCAGCAGCTTGCAGGGCAGATGATGCTGTCTGAGTTTCTGATGTCAACTGCAGACTGTGGCGTAAAAGAGCAAATTTTCATCTCAAGTTACAGAAATGACAATCAAAACACTGCTAAATTAAAGCTCATTTACAAATGTCACTTTGAGATTCAACAATGTTTGCAGTCAAGGCTATGGAATATTAATGTAAAGGAAACACAAAAAAGATAACCCCATATATATACTCTGCAATTAGACTGGAAATGCAGTTGTACATATTTTTGTCAGCATCAACAAAATTTTTGTGCAAATCTTCTGCATACTATAGGTAATGTGATGTTAGAATGATGTAAAAGAAGAATTTAACTCTGATAGTGGGTGAGCAACTTACCAATGCTTCATTTACAAACACCAATGTAGCATATGTTCCAAGATGATCAGATATTTCAGATTGGCATTTGGAAGCAGTGTCAAAATATGCATCAAAATAAACAAAGTGAAACATAAAGTAGTGAATCAGAAACTATCTACTCCGTAAAATGGAGTAGATAGTTTCTTTTATTAATAAAAAAAAGAGAGAAACTACCCACTCCATTATTATTTTTACTGTACCAGTAAAAGAAGTGCTGGTGTAACTGTTAATTTGCTATGGTGTAATATATTTGTGTCAGGAAATACACAAAGAAAACAACTTAATTGTGGGTGTATTTTATGTATTTGAGAAAATACTGGTCAATAAAAGATTTAAAACATTTTTATTTCACGTCATACACTTAATAGTGACCTTTTCTTTAATAAACAGTCACAGCTTTATTACATTGTAGTCTGATGGCAAACAAAATCAGAAAACCAGTCTTGAGTCACATTTCTTCATTTCTTCGACCTCCTCCAAACTAAGGTCATTATTTTTTAACCTGCAGAAGAAAGAAAAAATGAAATCACTCACTGACAGTCAACATAATCTGAATATTTTTATACTCTAAAAGTATAGAAATGAAGCTTAAATATACAATATTCTTGCTCAACCACAATAGGTAATGTGTGACTTTTTTTGTACTAAATATAGCAGGACAGCCTAAACAACCCACAAGCACATGTACCAACCGCATGTAAACACACAGAAATCTTTAGATTCATTAGTGCATTGCTCTGACACATCACGTACCACACTGACTTCATATGAGTGTTTTGCTTTAGAGCTTGAATCAGAGACTCCACTCCTGTTCTGGTTATGCAGTTCTCCATTAACCTTTAACAGGAAACAAGAAGACGGGACACTTTAAGTACCATTAGACTTTGAGTGCTCAAATGCCAAATTCAGCTAATTCCAAATTAATATAGAACAATATCTGTCCAAAACCCACCAAAGCTCCTCCAGTGATGAACTGTTCCTGATGATGTTGGAGAGGGCACACGCTCCTGCACTCCCTACACCGTTGCCTACCAGGCTGTCAATACATACATCTATAGTTACAATACTACAAGAGATTAGCAAGCTTCAGATGTACTTAAAACCTGGCTTCTTCCAGACACTTATTGTACATCTTATACAGCATCTTCGTGTATAAGTTCTTTTTTTTTTTTGACTAATTTCCATACTGTTGAAGAGTACATAACAGGTGTTCAAAAGAAATATTACCTGAGCCACACAAGAGTGTTGCTGTTCTGTAAAGCACTGGCAAGGGTCTCTGCTCCTGCATCGCCTATCTTATTGCCCCAGAGCCTTTGAATACAAGGAAAGATCAGCAGGAATACTAGGAACACAAGTGCAGGCAAATTTGCTACAATAAAACAAATGTTTACCCTAAATATTGTAGTGAATGGTTGAATTTCAGTCCCTCTGCCAGCTGCTTTGCTCCATCTGCTGTAATATTATTGTTCCCCAGCCTGAAAATAAGAGAAAACAAGTTAATCTGCTATTCCCCTGCACTATACAAGCATAGCTGTTAGTGCTGTCGTATGATATTGCCAAATGTGACGACTGTGGCAAATATTGAGCGTGCTGACCTTATAGAAAGGAAATTGTGCTTGGTCTTCAGAAGATGAGAGAAGTGCTGTGTGCAGGCATCGGTTAGGCAGTTGTTGAAGAGGCTGGAGAAAGCCACAGTGACTATGCAACATGACATGTGTAACATCGCAACAGTAATCATGTTGACAATACTTACGCAATTTTCTGGAAGTTGTCACATTGGATACCTTTAGCAATCAGTTTGCGGATGGCCTCATCTGTAATATTATTATTTCTGAGGCTAACAAAAACAAATAATATGCACACTGGTCTGATTATGTTAAATACAAATCACAATGACCAAATGATTATCAAAAAGGAAACAAAGATTACATGTCCACTCACTATAAGGAGTTACAAATGTGCATGCAGGGAAGAAGCTGCTCCACTCCAACATCCCCTACAGAGTTGTTGTCCAGCTGCAGGCCTACAGGGTTCTTTAAATGTTGGAGAACATAAGCAAGAGCAGTACACTCCACGGGTCCAATGCTGCAATAAGTCAGTTTTAGGTGGTCCACTTCCAGCTTACTCATGGCATCTTTAGCAATCCTGCTCTCCTGCATCTCATAGATGCATTTGATAAGCCAGACAAAGTCTGGCATTGCATGCATGCTCTTCTTCTCCCCCTCCACAGGTTGTGGGATAGACCTAAAGTGTGTCTGCATACCTTTTGAAAGGCATCTTGCCACCTGTCTGCCCTTCTTCTCTACCGCAGCGCCGGGGCAGCAGTGACGCCACAGGCTTTGATGACGCTGGGACAGTAATCCAGCCACGAAGGTAGCTGTGATCTGCAGATTTGGTGTCTCTGCTGCAATAGTACCTTCCTCTAAAACTGGCTCTTGGTTGTCACTGGAAAGGAGGCAGGCTCTGAAGCATGCACTGCTCAAACCCGTTTTCCTCATGTTCTGCAGTTCAAAGAGCTTGGGTATGGCACAACGATCAGTGTTGCTGGATAACACAGTGTAGAGGGCTGCAAAGAAACATTGTATTGTCACATGAAGAAATTCATAATGTGTACTGTCTGTTGGGGATATATTTTTGCTTTGTATGAGAAATCCCGCACTGATATCCTTCTCTGTTACACCCCATGTTTCCAGTTCTAAACCTGAAAAGATATAGCAACTGCTGGCTATCCCCTGAAATGCAAGCTGCCCTAGATGCAAGATTGTTAGTAGGTGCTCCTGCAGCCAGCCTGCACCTATGCTGTTCTGTAGGGTGACCTGGTGCTGGAAAAAGTGCTGTAAGATCATGAGGTAAACGTCTGTGATTGTTTGAGGACCTCCTTCTCCACAGCCTAGCAGCTCTTTATGGCACTGAGACACTATCCAGCAGAGAACTGGACTGTGGCACAGTCCAAGTAAAGCTGTGTTCGCTTGTAGAGATTCCAAGACTTTTGCAGCAATGGTTGGATCACTGTGATGTTTTCTCACAAAGCAGTCAATGCCAGATGGGGAAAAGCCTTTAAGGAGGAGCTCTTTACGCAGATGCTTTTTCAAGCCAGGACCCACTGCTTCTGGACGACTGGTGACCACTTTCCTCACCCCTTTCATCAGGGAACCCTGGATTAAGTTGAACAGTAGTACATGCACAGGTGCGGGCTGGGTGGGGCAGCAGACTCTGTACTCATCTGAGAAGCTCTGCTTGAGCTCATCCAGACCATCGAAGGTGAAGAGGACGAGATGCGGATTGTCCAGAATGAAGTGGAAGATCTCTTCCTGCCCCCTGTCTGGCCAGCAGCAGTGCTGAAACAGCAACTCTTGAACAGACAGCTCCTTCTGCTCAGAGTTCAACCTGCGGCAGCTGAACGGAAACAGAAGGATAAAGTCCTGAAAAGCCGTCCCCTGAGACCAAAGCAGGTGCAGCCTCTGGAGCATGGTGCTCTTCCCACTGCCAGCCTCCCCTAACACCAGGACTGTGTCGGCCTCCTCGTTCACTGTACCCACAGGACTAACTACATCCTCCATCTCCAAAGCTATGTGGATGTTGCTGTTATGAGGTAAATCTATCTGGACTTCAGTGAAGATGTCATCCAGGGACATGTGGCTGTTCCCTCCATACGTACTGAGAAAGCAGGATTGTGCCGACACAGAACTGCTCAGCTTCTTCTGGTATTTCAGGAACTCTGAGAAAAAAAAAAAACAGAAAAAAACAGAAAAGATGAGAGTTCCAGAAAAGCTGGCACACGGAGTAAAGTTTAATTAAAAATGTCATTCACTCATTGAATTTAAAGAACATAAAAACTGAGGAAATGTACCATCTTAAGGCCTTGTCTGGTGTGTACAGAGATTCCTTCGGGTTCTGAAAATATTTTGATGATTTTATAAACTGTACTGTAGATGAAAAAATATTTAACAAAGTCTCAGGGTTTTTCAGTGGAGGAACTCTATTTTGAAATTGTTTCACAATTTGCAGCTACAGCTTTTCACAGACTGCTGAACTTCTGCACTGCTTTACCTGTGAACAACTCTGACTCTCTGAGATGCTCTTTTTATACACTATCATGGGGCAGGATCATGTGACATGTTGCCAGTTAACCTCATTAGATGTAAAGTGTTTCTGCGGGTGTTTCATTTTGTAACACTTATTTTATTTTTAGAGCATTTTGTTGCCCACATCTCAACTCTTTTAAGACTGGTTCCTCCCATTTATTAGAAATAGGCAACATTTTCAAAGAGTAAAAGATTTAAAAGAGTAAGCTATCTTGGTATCTATTTTTATCCTGTATGGTGTATCAGCTTTGAGTCTATGAGATTTAAAAGTCATTGTATTCTGTTTTTATTAGCATATTTACATAGTGATTTTACATGGTGTTTACATAGTGACTTTTGTGAATATAGATTATGCGTAGTAAGATACCTATGAAGTACAAGAGGAAAAAATAAATTAAAGCTGAATCTTATGGAGCAAGAAAGAAAATCTAAGATTACACAAAACACACCCCAAAGGGGAAAAAAGGAAGCAAAATACACAATGTAATTCTTTTGAAATGTGTTTGGTGAAATGCTGGATTTTTGTTTTGTTCTTTAAGGTTGTTGTTGTTGTTTTCTTTTGTTTTTTCAAATATTTCAAATTTGACTTTTTTGCTATGTTTTCCAGCAAAAAAAAAAAAAAAGTGTTAAAAAGGTTTTTAAAAACTGTGTGCAGTAAGTGTGTTTGTTTCTACTTTGTGGTGTTTTTGATTTGCATGTTTCACACAGATGTATTGATAAGGGAAATGATCACTTCATTTGCAGTATACATATTCTCTAAAATGTGGAACACAGAAAACTAGTCTGGTTACATTTTGTGAGTAACCTTTTACAATCACATTACCAACAGTTTTACCAAAAAGGGATTTTTCCCTCAAGGCTTCTCACTCGGTTTCATTTCAGTAAATGACTCGCCAAGTGTAAAGCAATATTTTTAGTCTTATCCTTCTGCGTGTAAAACGCAAAAGAAGGAAATAATTTCATTGCTGATGATAATGTACCTTTGGGGAAAGCTGGTAGATCCTGGTTCAGTGTGGATCCAGATTCGGGTCTTTCCTGAATGTACTGCAGGAGCAATGCTGCTGCAGATTCACCTTTGGACCTGACATGGTCCAAAAGACGCCTTGCCTAATACACACGCACAACAAACATGGACAAAAATAAATAAAAGAGAGCAAAACTCTTCAAATAAAAAAATTCAATTAAAAAAAATGTCTTCGTATTTATATTCTTCATGTAAGCAACTGATGTGCTCACTCATTTTGCACATCAGTCCTTTCACAAATTAGTAGTGAGAAGCTCAAACTGCATTCCCCCTATCAAGTATATTTATTTTTCTCTTGACAGATTAAAAAAAAAAAACGTAACGACTGTTCATCATGGAGCTAGTCTTTAAAACAAAACAAAAAAAAATCCTGAGATTGTGATTTTGTTCCTTATGATAATTTAAGATGGCTGACCATAATGCTCTAATATCAGCTGTAGTGACATAAATGCAACAAAATTATTCAGAGCGGTGCATAAACTTGAATAGTTTCCCATTACAGTGATAATTATTCATGAAAAGATCTAACACATTACAAATATAGAAAATTCAGTAACAGAGTAAAAAGCTTTGTGTGGTGCAAAAGTGACATGTTGTAAGTAGATCTAATATATGTTTTCTTCCAACCACAATGAGTTTAAGTTGGTTAACTTGGCAAAATTTCACACTTGTGTCCCTCATTCAGATTAACCATTAGCCTGGCTCCGCATCAGCTCCTCCAAACTGCCAACACTGTGACCGCTGCCTGACGCAGGTAAGACACTAAACACTCATAAATACTTCATACAGCGCCATTCCAAAAGAAACTAAAGTCCCCCTAAAAGAATATAAAAACATTTGGGTTTTAAAGCTATTTGCTTTATTGCCAAAAGTGGGGTGAAAAAATTGCAGCACCACAGACAAGCAGCTAACAGGACTCTGTCGAAAGGCAGTAGAGCACCTTCCACATTTCCTGTTTGGTTTGAATTCAGCTGTGGAAAATCCAATTTTAAAGAAAGATGTGCCACAGGTTAAATGAGGTTACACACAAAGATGTCTTTTTTACAGAAATAACATCTTGGGTAAATCCCTACATTGTGAAGATTTAAATATTGTGACATTTAGTGTGCTTTAACCCACTGAAGCCTGACACTGCCTCCGCAAATGCCTGCATGTGTGGTTTTGTCACGTCAAGTCAGAGGATGAGTGTATTTGTTACCAGTTACATGTGTTCGTTTCATATTTACTGTGAAGCGGGTACTTCTACTCATGAATGTAATAATGTCAAATATTTAGTACCAAATAGTTATGACTCACACAAGTAGAAAACCATAAACAGCTGGACTTCAGTCTGACATACAAGTGACAATATTTCAGTGGTGTGTATTAAACCTGTGTGTGGTTACAGTACCTGCTGTGTGGGGGTGTGAATGGGCAGCCGCACTTCATCATAATCTGTTGAGGAAAAGTGACCTGATTCAACAAGAGCATCTAAAGCGCCATCGATGCAGCCCTGAAGCTTGCAGACCAGGTCTGGCCTTTGAGTCAAGAGTTTCTCCGCAAATGTGCTCTGAGCTTTTTCTGTTTCATCCAGAGTGGAGGAGCATCCTGAGAAGGAGAAACCAGCTCTCTGCGCTTCTGGTAAGACCTGTTCGAGAGCAGCGAGGAAGAGCCCACAGGTGTCTCCACCTTTTGTGTAAATCAGGTCCAGCAGCTGTCTCCCGTTGGTGTACAGCGTCCTTCCTGGCGCCTGGATGTTCTGATAGTCCTCCCATGTCAGCTCCCCTTGGGCAAGAAGTATATCCAGAACCCTTTCCAGGTGTTCAGAGGATCCAGTACTGCAAAGAGCATTGAGAATTTCTGTGCGTCGTTTTAGCACAAGCTCTTGGGCAATCATGCTTTTCGCATGTTAGCTCGCATGTTCAGAGTATCCAGCTTGTACAGTACTACCAGTGCATCCAGCGCCATAGCCTGTCATGAAGATATAACATCCTCCATGCGAAAGATCCAACCACAGAATAATTTAAAACGTAGCTTTCCGCAGTACACAAAATATATAAATGAACACTGTAGCTTTTTGCCTTTCATCTGTACTTAGGGCAGATGAGTCCTGTTAGCTGCTTCAGGATAAACTAAGACCACCCTCTTCCTCATTCCACATCTGAAAGTGAAACTATTTCTGTCAAATGAAACACAAAGTAAACCCTAGCAGCCAATGAAATGTGGCACCTAAAAACCACCCAGACACCAACAGGATCAAAGTTGGCTCGAGTCAGTTCCCTGATATTTCTCAAACAGTGTTAGTGTACACAGACATTTTTTAAAATATATTTACAGGGCTTAAATGTTCATTTTCACATGTCTACACAGATTCATTGAGATGTGAGGCTTTTGTCAGATAGTTCTGTGTTTTAAAACATTATAAAGCGGAATGGTATGTCTCAAAAAGTTTCTGCACATTCAAAAGACATTCTTCATGTTATGTAAATATTGTCAGTGGAACCAGAATGAAACTACAGGCTCGACCAAGCCAGTTGTAGTTTGGTCTAACTACCACTTGATGGAACTGTTGCATAAAACAAGCCGCCCTGGCCAATGATGCAAGCTCTAGGATTTTTCTTTTTGTTATTTTCCCTTTTACAGTTCAGGATCCATCATGTTTTCACTATTGTACCAGCAAACCCAAATGCGCCCTTCTTGCACAAGATTCTGCAGTTCCTAATGATAGCAGGGTGGTTCCTGAAGCGTTACACACAATAGTTGTAGTACAGTATTAAGTCAACAGAGCTCAAAGACAAGTCACCCCGTTGCTAGTGGGGACATGCAGTCGAGGCAGCACACTGTGCACATAAACTCAATCCAGCTCATGATGTTTTTGTTTGATGTCAGCACAAAATAAGCACAGGAATGACTTTTTGAACTGTTGCATGATTTATCATGATTCATCCTTTTTTTTTTTTTTTTGTTGCAGCACCCTCCGGAGTACCATGATTACTTTATTATCTGCCTCCATTGTGTTCTGTAGGGGGAAAAAAATCCTCAAACAGGACAGGAGCAGTCAAAGACAGAGGAGTTTCTTTTCTTCGTCTTGTCTGAGAAACAGGCAACACCGCCTCAGGGAGTGTAAAGCAGAGTGCTTTCTGTCAGACATCCTACATGAAGCTTTAAGGTGGAGTTCTGTCATCTGAATCACGGAAGGGGGTCCAGAGAAGTTTGGGTGAATAAGAAAGAAAAAATGAAATTGTCATTTTTTAAAAAATAAAAAAGACAGTCTCAGAAGACATATCTGAGTATTTTCTGTCCTTGGTTACAATACAATTCTGAAATATTTGTGCAAAGTTTTGGACAACATGTGGCTGAATGTATTTATTAAACCCATTTTGGAACTGTTAAATAAAAGCAGTAATCGTAGTTATATTCTTCTCCGAGAAGCTTGTCCTTTTTTCGTGATACAACCAAAGAAAGCTCAAACCAGGCCTGCAGTTGGTTGAGTATGAAAGTTAGATCTTGTTCCCCATCTGCAAAGACAACTTCTCTGTGCTGCGTTGAAAATCCGGTCAAACAAGAAAAACCCTCATCCACCATGTCAGTTTTAAACTCTACAAGGTCAGTGAAGAACAGTGTGGGATCCTTCCCAGTGTTGCAGCACAGACGGAGCAGTTTGGCTGCAGCCTTTTCAGTGCTGTGATTTCTTTCTGTGCAGATATCAAAAGCATGTGTGCTGAGTTCAGTGTTTAGCCAGGTGATTTACTGTATGTTCACTGATTGCTTTGCCAGAACTCCCAGAAGCAAATCAGCAAGGTTCCTTATCAGAGTAATCTGGTAAATAAATCCACCCGTGTTTATCCTTTCATGTTTTCAGTAAATATTGTATAAAGCTGGACACAGCAGTTCAATAAGTACACCAAAACAGGACACAGTTAGTTAGTTAGTTAG
>JAOWBL010000018.1:17920139-17947580 GCA_028564865.1 Zenarchopterus dispar
AGCATTTGTGCGTGACCATGTGTTTGTGGGTGTGTGTGCGTGTCAATCAGGATTTAATTGACAAGAAGATTAAAGCTCACATCTGAGAGCCCCTCTTTTTCGCAGGAGCAGCCAAGTTGAATGAGTCTGGTCTGCCCGAGGTTTGGGGTGCTGCGCTCAAGGTTAGCGTCAGCACCCCGCGGAGCGTGCGCTGTCTGAGATGGGTCCTACTTGTTGGACATTCATTATCAAACTCTATTTGCTCCTTTCATCTGCAGCTCTCCGCAGCACTCAGTGTAAACTGCTGAGGCACCTTGCAGCTTGACATCTCTCCATTCAGTCTGTACCTTAAACAGCATGCTGCCACATCAAAGGGCTGCGGCTGCCTTTGATGTTCCAAAAAGAAAGAGCTCCAATGATCTACTAAAAACCAATGCAACTTTTTGAAGCCTTGTTTTATTCATTTGCTATGTCTAGAAGTCTGGAGTCAGTCTCTAAAAGTCCTTACAGCAGATTTTGATTTTTGCAAGACTCAGACTGTTCTCTTTGCAATATAAAGTTAAAAAAAGAACAGTATAGTATTTTTTTTCCTTTCACTTTGTTACAGTTTGTGCTTTTTAGAATATCCAGTCATGTACCACATCTTTTGAAGATAGTGCATAGTCCTAACACTGAAGAAATAGTGCATGTGCATGGGCAACATGAAAGCAACCTGCCCTTAAAGTGCTGACAGCAACCATGGACTTTAAATGCAATGTCAGATGAACAAGACATGACACAGTGCACTGTGTCAATGTTTCTTTAACAAAAACTATCCCAAAATGAGGAAGCAGGTTTGGGAAATTAAGTTCATCAGATGATTTTGTTATCTTTGACAACAACAGTTTGAAGTAATAGTTTTCTGTATGACGTTAGCAGTTTTTTGCTTTGCTGAGCAACTCTTGTTTACAAATTGTATTTCTGTTAACTTAGATTTGCGCAAAATCCAAATGCTAAAAAAGAAAACCTGTAATGGAAATGGCTGTAATTTAAAAGAAAAAAAAAAACAACTTCCAAAAATCCGAAAAAACTTTTTACCTTTTCTGGAGGTGGTTTTCAGGTGATTCGATAATCCAGCTTATCTCAAAGGTGTAATGGAAAGGTTTTTTTGCACATTTCCATGTCTCTGCCATCACTGGATACAAATCACATTTCTATTACACTTTTTCACAAAAAAAAAACTCTGAAAAAAAAAAAAAAAAACCCTCTGAATTTGTGATAAAGTAGCGCAAGAAATTCAGATTTATGATCTTCTTTTGCAAAATAAATAAATAAAATAAGTGTAATGAAAAGGTGACTACAGTATGGTTAAGTTTATGGAGTTTTGTGGGATTTCATTTCTGCACATCTTGTTTAAGGTCGTGCAGCAGCTCTACAGTTGAGTTAACATGCAAACCTAAACTCAGCCTTGTAACACCTTAACTCCATTAGTTTCCAGCCACTCTGTTGTAGGGTTGCTGTTGTACTTCAGATGTTATTGTCCTGTTGCAAGACCCAGTTTCAGCCAAGCTTTAGCTTTAGCTGCCGAGCACACGGCCTCGTATTTGAATAATGGGATTACCAGCGGCGGTCATGGGGAACTAAATAACAGCTTAGTGTCCAGGTCCTTTAGCAACAAATCAAGCCCAGATCATCACCGCTCCACCGCCGTGCTTGGCACTTGGTATGAGGTGCTAGTGTGAATATTCTGAACTTCATTTTCAGCAAACATGGTGCTCTGTATCATGAACAAACTTAGTCTTGTCTGTTTAAAAGGCCAGTGCTCTGTAAATCTCATGATTTGTTCAAGTGCAACTTTTCAGATCTAAGCCTTTCTGCCATGTTCTTTTTTTAATAAAGAAGCCCCTTCCCTGGCTCACTGGAATCAATAATTGCTTTTATAAGATCATTACTGATGTCTTTCCTCTTTATCCGAGACAAGGGTATGGCTTGAGGATAACCGTACTGATCATCTTCTAGTTTTGAAATGAAGATATTTAGAATTTGTCCTGATTAATGGTGTAAGCGCTGCAGACCTCTATGATGAGCAAGATAAAGGAGTACAGGAAAGTGACCTCTCTTTTCAGCGCAAAGTTGGTGATTATAGACTGAATTTAATCCTACTAATTATAATTTCATCAGATACAACCATGGGACTGTTGACTATTAAAAGTGACATTTAATGCAAATGGCCCCTGGATCAGACACACTGAACTTTAGCACTTTGTCAGCTTGTTTCTTAATCGAATGAACTTGACAATAATTGAAGTGTTTTATTTTTGCCCTTCTTTCCACACATAAAAGAGTGCCACGGCAATTAGCTTTAATTCTCTTTTTTCCCGCTTTCTTTTCATGCTCTTGAGTAGGCAGGAACCCGCATATTCTGATCATTTGCATTATCCAAAGCAAATCTGCTTTGAAGTTCTGAGATACTGTGAGAAAAAGGATCCACTTATCCCACATGAAAAAAAATGTTCAAAGCTCATGAATTCACTGGAACAGATGTACTTTATCATTGGATTTGCCCTTTTTTTTTCCTCTTTTTTTTTTTTTTTTTTTTTTTTTTTACCATCTTCAGTCCTGTATTGGTAATAGGCTACCTCATGTCCCTCTCATCCCTTAGCATTTAGCATCTTGCCTTTACAGAAGCAAGCCCCCTGCTGTGGCAATCCACACTTCAAAGCTTTCTGCATATCTGCTGGAAACAAAGCACACAGGACACATTGTGGCAGCCTCTCATTTCCTCATATTTAAGTCAATATCATTGCAATTCTCTGTTACCCATGTCTCCCCGAAATACAAATACAACAGCATACACATGCACAGCAAAGGCTTATCCGATTACAGCGCTCTTATAGTAGCTCCAACAGTCAGTGATCTCTTTGTTGCTGTAAATATAAAATAAAAAAGACAAGAGACATGGCTAATATTCTTTGAAGAATTAATCTATACTGAAGTAAATGTTAAAAAAAAAATAAACAAAAGATTTATATTTACAATAGGCATTTTCTCTTCATTCATACATCAGTGTTTTTGAAGTACAAGGAAACATTTTTGGGTTTCAGCGATGAACTTGACTGCAATAACACATTTTCAGGAAGTCTAACAAATTTGATGCAAACAACTCACTCAAAAACGTTGGGAGTGGTAAAGAAAAACAGTATTCAGAAATGTTTAAGAATAGTCAAGTGAAGTTGCTCTGAGAGATCCTACAATCCACACGTAAACTGGTGTCAGGTGGGGGTGTGAGAATTAGATATAAAACAATTTCAAAGGCTCAGTTTTTTAAATTAATGATGAGTTAGGGTTCATCACTTTATACCAAACTGCAGGAGGGAATCATATACATGTCTCAGAGCGAAACTGCAAAGACTTTTTAAAACTTTTTCAATGTCTAATACTGGGAGAAGATTCGGGGAATCTGAGGAGATCTAAGTGTGTAAAGGTCAAGATCAGAAGAAACTTGTGGATTAGCTTGACCTTCAGCGCCTCTGGCAGCAACGCGTGAGAAATGTCATCACAGTGATCAGTAAAGCCGGTACTTTAGAAAACTACTGCCACTCAACATATTTCTGTGTCATAAAGATTAGGAAGACCATACTGGTAATTATAGATGTCATTGGAGAGAAGCAAAAACTCAGTCCACCAAACCAGTTTTTTTTTGTTTGTTTTGTTTTTTTTTTACATTCTCACCCTTGAGCAACAACGTCAAAAAGAAAAAATGTTGCCACTTTACATTTTTGAAAGCATTTTGGGAGTGTTGTCTCTCCTACCTGTTTATACAACACTTGTGATGCCAAACCATTATTTTCTGATCATCTCTGATCATTTCTGTAACAAAAACTTTGAGTTCTTGAAGTACAAGAATAAAAATGTGTTTTTCAGTAGATAATGGAACATTTCTTTTAATTTTTTAAAAACAATTTTTTTCAGTATTGAGAAGAACAGATGCCAAACACATACTTTCTAAATGATTATGAAAAATTACTTTGGAAAATTAGAAAAAAAATACTACATGAATATTCAGTGGGAAATTAAATCTGTTCTATATTAATGTCAACATTTGAACATGCAGCTTGGAACCAGTTGGGTTGATTTTATTCGCCGTATTTCCTGGTTACAGACTTATTTTTGACACTGTCAACTGTTTACACCACTTGACTCTGTCAAGTGGTGTAAACAGTGTAAAAAATGTAAACATTGTAAACAATGCATGCTTTCACAAGGCAAGTGGAACTCAAATTAAACCGAACTTGTGATTGTTGGACCAACACACCCAGATAACATTGTTCAACTAATGCTTGCATGTAAACGTTCAGCTGGACTGAAAATGAGCCACTCTGCACAGAAGTACCCAGAAGTACTGGAAGAAGCCAACTCAGAGCAATACAGAAAGGAGGAAAATATAAACTAAAGCATATAGAACATATGAATATATGGCTGTAGTCTCCGCCTTTTTCTTTTTTTTTTCTAAATTGGTGCCACCAGCTAAACCAAAGATTTATCTGTTGTTCAGGTGGGTGAAGTCGTTGTTCAGTCTGAAAAGCCAAATGCTAACAAGATGAAAACAGGCACGATCACGACCTAGTCTGACCAACTTTGGTCAGTAAATCAATTCCCTCCACCTGTATGTTTGCTGGGACAAAGAAAGGAGTCTAACTAAACACCACAGTTTACCTAAAGCCATAGCTCAATTGAACTGTGCATGTAAAAGTGCTGACCAAAAGTCCATCATGAGCCTAAACAATGTCATCAAATGTTTTTTGTTTTTTTTAATCCTCATTATTGAATATCATTTTATTTTAGTTAAGCTGTTACTACAATAAATCAAGGTATATGGATGTTATGAAGGAAAATATTTCTGGTTAGGGCCAGCACTAGGGTGAAAAGTTTACATTAAGATTAAGTGTGTGTGTGTGCGTGTGTGTGTGTGTGTTGAGAGTGAGACAGGAGTCATATTGCAGTCTATCTGTGGTTGAAAAAGTTCATGTGAAATAAAAAGCAGCAAAAAAAGTTCAAATCATCTAACCTGGAAATGTTTGTAATATTGTCTCCTAATGTCACATCATCCTCTCATTTCCTCATCCTTCTCACACCTACATCTCTAATTCACTCAGACTTTGAGCTCAGAGTATAAAACATGCCCACGGTTAGAAAAACAACCTTTCACATCCTTTAACAAGGTAACTGGCCTCATCAGTCACATCCATATTTATTAGCGCTCTGTGATGACCTATTTTTGTTTCAAAGTGATATCTACTGATATTGTGAATAATTAATGATAGAAGGCAAAAATGTGTAATAGTAAAAATGTATTCGAGCCAAACACTTTAAGGATTTTAATTTTGCTTTACAAAGTTTATAAGGTTATAAATCAGTCACCTGATTTTCCATCAGCTCCACTTACAGCAAGTAGATCAGTTTCAGCAACACAAGCAATATTTAACATGAAATTCATGAATTTAGGGACATTTGAAGTATAATTAGATGGTTCAGATTAATAAAGCCAACATGTTCCTTTTGATTGCAAAATGATTCAATTCAGTTTATATTTATTGTATAGATATTCAAAAGATGACAAAAAGTCATCTCAGAGTACTTTACATGAGTGGTTTAACACATAAACTCCAGAGTAAAGGATCTGATCTTTGTCTGCAGGCACTTGTTGACATTTGCACTAGAAAGCGATGCGGACTGAGGCTGGATAGAGCATGCCATTAGCAAAACATGAATCAGTGTTTTCCTCACACCAGACCATAAATGGCTGGCTAAGTCACTGTTCTTACCTGTAATGGTGACCGCCTCGATGATCAAATCTATATTGCATGTATTTGGACCTATCCACAATATCAATGAATGGGAGAGAAGGAAAATACAGGCAAACAAAAAAAAAAAATGAGACAGAGCAACCAAGATCAGCTCTTATCTACTCTTTGTTCATAATCTTTTTTTTTTTTTTTGAATACGTTTTTATAGAGTGGCACATTGAGACATTTTCTGGACTTAATATTTTGAATCAGACAGGATAAACCCAGTACAAAGCCCAGGTTGTTTCATGCAGAGACGGCCTTTCTAAAATGCAGCCCGTCCAAGAGATGTTTAAAAATTCTGGGCTGTAATACACTTGAGACAACACCTACAGTCAGAAACCCAACAATTTCCTTTGGAAGAAAATTGCTAAGTTAAAGACTTCACTCTTCCAACCAGCACAGCAGAGATGACTGCTAAAATAAAAGCAATTTTGTTAAAACCGACTCCTCAAAAACCCTTCAATGTCCAGAAATGGACTTTTAGCTACCCCGTGGCCAGTCTCACCTCTTTATTCGTCCAAATATTTTATCTTTCAAGCTTTTAATTGTAGCAATCAAACGCTGTAAGTGGACTGTAGTAGTACAATTGTAGTAGGTCAAGTCATACAGTAACTTTTGATAGAAAAAGAATACTTAAATTTGGCTTGTGTGTAAGTAACTCTACAAAGTGGTATAGCTGTTTGCTCACGCACTGCAAAACTAGAATTTCCTTGACGTTTTAATGTAAATAATGCAAAACATACAGCAGGTGATTCTGAGGACATGAAGCCCTGCCTTGCTAACAGTATTCAGTTTGAACATACAAAGCGTTGTTTACAGACGAGACTCTTACATAATGCACCCATAAAGATTCTTGACCCAGAGAGGCAGAGCAGATTTGAGACAAAAGACTGTGGCTCCAGAGCTGTCATATTCAAGAGGTTTGACTACATTCTGCAGCCGTTACTCTGCTGCACCGGAGGAGAAAATCTCCATGAAGACCAAAGCTTTTGCCGACGTATGTGAAGGAGTGAAGATCAAAGTAGAAGTAGAAAAGAAAAAAAAAAGGGAAAGAAAAGGAGATGGAAAGAGACGAAAATGAAGAGGAAGAAACAGGAGTCATGCCGGGCTGCAGAGAAGAGATCACGCAGCAGCGGAAAAGAGGAAGAATTGGGATTTTCACACAAAAACAATTAAAAAAGACACTAATTAGATGATATGTTGTCTTACATATGGTTTGTTTTGTAAAAAAAAATGGCCTTTTTTTACGTTTTGATTCCCTCTGATTTTTCCCTGTATCACTCTTACACACAGATATGACTCCACTTCACCTGCACCTGGTTACCCCATCAGCATACTCTTGACATCTCTACATTTCTCCAGCTCTTCTTTCGTCCACCACCTCAGCTGTGATGCCTTGTGCCCCACATGTTACAGCGTTGTGTCTGCAGCCCTGCTGGCAACTTGTTCTTTTTTTAAAACATTTATTTGCATTCCTACTTCCAAATAAGTCAGGTTTGTCATCTTCTTAAAAGGTTTTCATTTAACAGGAGAACATATTGTTAGTGTAGCCAGCAGTCACCTGCAGGCGGGAAACGTTTATGCTTGTGACACCGTCAAGAAGTCTGATTCTGACGAGAGCTTCACACATGACAAATATGATAAACCCACCATGGCATCCTGCAGGGTGACACTTGGCAGACCTTTGTTCTGGGGAATAAGGCTTAATATTCTTATCTACCTATTAGCTATTTTCTTTCAGACTCAAGCTGAAGGCTCCAGCGGCTCCACGGCAGTTCCAACAGCAAGAATGATGCTTGAAACATGCTGTCATATACATGGTCTTTAGAGCCATCTTCCCACTCTAACATGTATGACTAAATTATGCCAGTGCTGGTGGCACACACAGTAGTCAGAGACACGAGCGAACGCGCTTGCTCAGGCAGCAGAGGTGGAAGAAGGAATCCATTTACATATTCATAAGTCCATCCGAAGGAAATGAGATGCGGTGGAGAGTTGGTCTTGTGGGCTGTGACATAAAATGGAGATGGATGGAGTATTTAGAAAAGTAAGATGTTCTATTTGATTTTAAAAAGAAGGAAAATTCATTTGTTGGTTTACATGTTAAAAAATATTTTTTTTAATTTTTGGCTTATTTTTTTCAATACATTTTTAAAAAGACTATAAGTATGAGGTTGTACTGAGGCCAACTATAGCCAAATAACTTTTTTGTTATGTTTTCACACAAAAATATAGGATAAGAAAGGGTGGTACTAAATTTTGTGCATGACTATGATTTCTTTTCAGGGATAAAAAAGGAATTTCTTCATTCAGCTGAATTTTGTGATTTTTCCAGCTGCAATTGGATCAATACTAACCTTTTCTTTGACATAAAATATAAACTATTGATATCTGGGCAATCATTTTTATATTGAATTAAAGCCTGAAATTACTCATGTCATACAGTTATACCATAGATATAACTTAAAAAAAAAAATAGAAGAGTCTACAATCCTCTTTGCACATTTCTTATTTTAGTCCAAGTAAAAGCGCTGTTTGTTTTGTATTAGGCTCATATTGTGTTCATTTTCTCACTCCAAAGCTGCAGTTTACTAAAACATGTTGACTTGTTGGATCTGCCACCATGTAAGTAGCCTTATTTAAATGTGAGGCATGCTTTTTCCTGCTGCTGTAGTTTGAGCAGTTTAAGCGTGTAGAAACTGGCTGACTCCCAGGAAACTATGGCCCTTTCACAGTTATGCTCATCCTTGAGATGGTGACAGTCACGTATCGGTCTCATCGAGGATCACGGCTGCTGACTTCAGAAGTACCCCCGCCTTTACTTTTCCCATTTCCCTTTGACTCAGGATCTCAAAAGTAGACGTTTTGCCTCATACTGCAGGAAATATGAACTCAATCACACTTTGAGCAAAAAACAGATCCTTTTCTCTCTTTCACCACCATATTTACTAAGGCCTAATCCAGCTTTTGAATACTAGAGCTATTAAACAAATATAAGGAGTCAGCGTGTGAGCTGTTACCATCTATGATCTGATATGAAGTAAAAGACGTTTGTTCCCACTGGTGTTTCTTGGCTCATCTTGTGTCAAGTGAAAAACACAACAAAGCTGAAGTGTGGAGGAAGTGATGTTGCCAAGCTCCTTAGCACACAACAAGATCTTTACAGAGGAGGGGGGAAAAATAACCTTCAATAATCATCTGTTCTTGTAGCATTTTAAAAAAAAGGGACTATTTGGTTTTCGTCAATGAAAAGAGTTATTTCTATTTTCTTCTTAAAAAATAATCCTACTGTAACTTTTCTGACTGACTGCCGGTGGCTGCTGTGTATTTGACTTCAACTTTCCAAACGTTGCTGCCTCTCCCTCATTTCCCCCGTGTTTGTGGCCCTCAAGAGAAGGGCTCAAGTGTGAATGCTGTTTGCAGACCGGTAACCAAAAAATGTAGCCTGCTTTTAATAACATTTACATTTCTAAATGTTGTTCATAGTTCGGGGCCATGAACAGCAAAAGAGAGTCAGGGGATCTATGGGACAGCCATCCCTGCACGCTTTAGGAACATTTTAAAGGAGCTGCATTTATATAGCACTTTACTGGCTTTCCTGTTTTCCGACCACCTGAAAGGCTTCACATAGCAAGCCTCAGTCATGCACCTGAGGACATGTAACTTGCCTTATTTATTTTCTTAATTCATCTTTTGCAGGTGGACTTGACAGACCAAGAATCACACTGTCAACCTTATAAATGATGGAAAATTCTCTTTTTCTCCTTAAAAACCTCTTGCCTACCTACTGTTATTGGCTATGTACAAGCAGATTTTACAGCGTGGGGTGTAAACAAATACGGAAATAAGAAGTCTTGTATCTATTTAGACTTTTATTTATATGTGACACTATTCATACACTTCTCTTCATGTTAACATACATTCGTTTTTGCAATTCAGGTTTGCAACACAGTCCAAGAAAACATGAGATAGGAAAGCTTTTATAACTTTGTAATGTTTCCTTTTCTTTTGACAGCACTTAGAGCCGTTCTGGCATCAAGCTACCTGCTGATAAATTGTTACATGTGTTATTTTGTCTAATTCTTCCTGCAACAATGCTGTACACAAATGAAAAGTTGACAATCATGCATTTAATTTTTCCAAATTTTTCACACATGCCCCAGACCAGTCAGGACTGCAATTGTATGAGGGGTGTAAGTAACAAGTAGAGCTTTAAAATTAAGGTAAATTGTCATGTGATTTGATAACTTTAAGTGTGGTCTAATTGAAACAATAAATTAAGTAACAAAAAATGATTTAAAAATGGAAGTAGTAAAACAATTGCAAATTAAGGATTGTATATGAGTTATGGGAAAATATATCATTTAAAAAAATAGTGCTGAGTTGACCACAGAAATCAGTTGTTTTGATTTACTGACAGTTTTTGTGATCCCTGGTTGTTCTGTTTTATCACTACAACATTCAACTTTAGTTCATGCCATTTTTGTTACTTTTTCTTTGAATTAATATGAATCAGGAGAGCTGGACCACTAAGAAAAACCTTAGATCATGCACTGATCTAAGGTAGTATTGATCTAAGGTCTGTAATTCATGGCCGTGTGGATGTCTGCTTTGCAGCGAAGCACAAACCTGAGGGAACCGGTGGTGCTGTTTAGACTGAACACTCTGACTACCAATAACACACGTTGTGCTGAAGGACGTCTTTTTTATGGCAAGCAGAACAAGAAGGGACTAATAAACAGAAAAGAAAGTAATTAGACATATAGCATTGAATATATCGATTTGCATCATATCAAGTGGTGTTATGTAAGTCCTATAAAAGAAATAGTTCTGTCGAGTTAAAGATATTTGTTACACAATAAAAACAGAAGCTGTTAAAAAACTGTTGTTCACTCTTGTGTGTTATTGAAGTTACACTTAAATCACTGATCCACCCATCACTGGGGTTGATATCACCCATAACTTGCTTACCTAACATTTTGACATAGTCCAACAAGCCAGTTAGAACTTCAGCAACCTTTCACATGTGAGTCAGAGCAAGAAGCGCGCTTGTCTCCTTTTCAACAGAAAACTCATCCCCTGCAACCAGATTCCTCTTTTTCCTTGCTGAAATAAACTCTCCACTGGTGAAGAACATGGAAGGCATGATTTAGGCTGCAGTGTTGCACGTGTCTGTGATGTATTTGACCTAATAAACACGCTGACCAGGAGGAAGTATGTCATCCTTTTTAGCACACAGTGGAGCGCTCATCTTGCATGTGGCTTGGTAAAAACGCTCCCCAAACTATACTTTAAAAAGCGTTGCCCTAAGACATCTGGAAGTGTTACATCCAAGAAACACATTGGATGTGTGAAAGCAGCTATTCGCACATTATCCAAGCTGCTTGAGTTTTAATAGAATAAAAAACTGCAAAGCAAAAGTGTGCCAAGCTTGTTCGTCATTCCCAAGACTTGAAGTCAGTGTTAACAGCTGTACAATATCATATTTGTATGATAATTTTGACCTCGGTGGGATGTATGATTAAGAGTTGAAAATGAATAATTTCACAATGCCTCTCAAAAGTCAAGTATTTATTTGTTTTTCACCATTTTTCACTATTAGTCTGATTTTGTTTGTAACTGATCTGGTGTTTTAAGGTATATTTTATTATCTGTTATCGCCCTCTCTCACAGCCCTCCTTAGCCCCCCAGCAGTATGCCATCAGATTACATTACTGACTTGTTTCTCAGTTATTTTAAATAACAATAATAATGTTGTCACTGCTGCTGTAACGTCTTTACCAGACTAGAAAGTACAGGTTTTGAACAGTTAAAATAATTTTTCTTTAAAAATAAAGCCCCAGAAAGACAGAAAGAGGTTTTTAATTCTTTCACTGTAATGAATCTGAAATACAACAACTGCGACATAAAAATGACTGAGCTTTCTCTGGGAGCCACATCTTGCTATTTACTACCACCTTTAGAAAAACTGCTCTATTATAACTGTAACCAATTACTTTACACCCCTGCTATGGACACCTGTTGCTTTTAAAAGCTGAGATATGTAAAGCAGCGGTAATAATAACTTGGTGAGCTGTTTTGGAATAGAAGTCATATGTAACTATGATATAGTTATGCTGGTTACAGCCGCCTGCTCACACAAATAACCATGTTCGTGACAGGAAGCCGTATCGTATTGCCAAGAGGCAAACTCTCTGTGGTTTCCATGACCGGAGATAAGCTGTTAAGCTGCAGATGAAAGTGTGTGTTCGTGTTGAGAGCGTGGCATGGTGAGCAGCTGGCTGTGGTCAGCCAGATTTGTGTCTTTTGTGATACCAGTGGATAATGCAGAGTGGAAAGAAGATTTCTGTTACTGTGAAAACACATTTCCCCACACCTTTGTTATTATGATGGTATACTTGTGGAAAATTGCGTATTGAATCAACCACGAAGGACTACAAGCAGCAGGAAGAATTTTTAACCATTGTACAGGACTCATAGTCAGAAACAAAAGTTAGAACTGTTCAGCTGTGACCTTAGTTTGATGTCATGACATTGTGTTTGCATCTTTCCAGGCCAACCCAGAGCTGGCTGTGGTGCATAACAAACCCTATTACTGTTTCTTTAACTCAAAAAGTGAAAAATGAATAAATAAAAACCTCACAGGTTCAAACACTGACAGACCAGAGAAATCACCCATTTTCTAATGCGTGCACTGACATTAAACAATGACTTCAGAAGCCAGTTAGTTTAACAAGTTCATATTTTAATAAAAGGGTGTCTTCCCTTGGCACAGATCCGCTATCCAATAAATAAAGCAATTAATCAAATACAATCTAGTATAAACTAAACCAAGTCATGAAAAAAACCTTAGTAGGGAATGGGAGGGTTTAACACATTTACAACAAGCACCAAGTGAGAGTGTGCCCATAAGCATGGAAAGATAGATAACTGTCCTGTGCTGAGTTGGACTGTTGTGACAGATACACGATGACAGTAGGCAAGTCATATACTATATACTGACAGTCATTATAAATTAGCCATATATTCATTCTACATGTTGCTGTTTAAGCCTTTCTGTAGTCCACTATATACACAAGAATTAATAAAAATGTTACATGGATCTTATAAAAAAAAAAATTAGTGGTGCATTAGATACTGCATCAGCACGAAGGCGTGACTGACAACTGAAGATCCTAGAGCACAGAGGATGGTGTGTCTACAAAAGACAATAACCATGTGGTACACAAGCACATGTGGTGATTTACAGCAAAAAAAAAAAAAAAGTAGAGCAAGCAGATGACTTAACTGTTAAAACATTTGAAAATGATTTCCTCTACATAAATACAGATCTATAACAACAGTGTGATATAAAAAAAACAAAAACAAAGGATAATGACAATAGTGGATAGAAGAACAGGGTTTTTGAGAACTCTGGTTTTTTAAATGAGGTTTGCACATAAGAAAAAGTTCTATGAGGGAAAAAAAACTGCTTTCCCAACCCTTAACGAATGCTGCAGACGTGTCCTCAGTCAGATACATTATAGTTCCTTGTTCAGGTTCAGGCAAGTCTATGAATCTGAAGCAGGGTATTGAATGAAATAAAATAGAGTTATGAGCACTCACTAAACCTCTCTGGATAAAGTGAGTTTAAAAACTGCCACCTGGCCATGAGTGTAACTCCACCAAATTCCTTCAGAAACCCTCATTCACCGTATCAAATCAGACCACCCTGCAGGATGAAAAGTGGCCCGCTTGCTGTCTTTTGACGCGACAAGATGGCCCTTTTCACACTACTTATATTCGATGACTGGTGCCAAACTGCTTTGGGTGACATAGAAAATACTGATAAAAGAGTTACAGAGCCGTGGCAGCTCCAGTTGTGCAGGAGCAGCCTCGTGAGGTGAGGAAGCCAAGGTATGGAGTGCAGCTGTGACCCTTCGTCTGGGAATGGGGCTGGTTCTCTTCATCGGGTCTCAGCAGGCGACCCATCTCACTGGTGCCTCAACCTGAAGCTTTGACAGGACACCGCAGGGCTGATGATGACTAGTACACCACATTCCTGCTCATCATAAACACGCACGCAAAGCAGAGGACGTGGTCTGAACAGTTGTGGGCCCTGGGGTCTGGTTTGGACAATTCAACGTGTTGACAGGTCTTCCTGTCTATAAGGGCGACCCTTGAGCAGGGCACTTAAAACCCTGACAGAAACCCACAGCAGTTTAAGTGGAGGTTCTTTGTCAATGTGGAGCAGCAGCTCTTACACGTCTCCTCCAATCAGATCACAGGTAACAAAGTCAGTGTCTGCAGATTAGGGCTTCATGGGACAGGATGTGAATGTAGACAGTCCCCGGTTGCCGGTGCAACAGCAGGAGTGAGTGATGAATTATGGGTGTACTGGAGACTGTGGGCCGGGCCCAGTGTTATCCAGCACCAGAGGAATGAGACAGCTGAAGCAGCCCTCTCCCCGCTGCACCACAAACAGAGCCTTGTTGGCTGAGCGCTGGGGCCACATGGCGGCACGGCGAAAGACCTGCTGACAGCTGGGGGACAGGAAGATGCCATGGAAACAGAGCGAGCAGCTGTGTGAGCACGGGCCAGGGCGACTCAGAGAGAGCAGCTATCCTAAAAGTCCAAGATGAACGGTGGAGGATAAAGTGTGTGTGTGTGTATTTCATACTCAGCCGTACATGTTCCCGCACGAAAAACAAAATTAAACTCCGAACTCCATCTTGATGAATGGACAGATCAGCCTCTAATCAGCCGCATGCCCAGTAGCTAGGCTCCAATTTCTGCAAATGTATTTAAACCTGAGAAAAAAAATCTGATGTAGTCTACTGTTCTCATGAAGACCTCAGCATCTGCCACAGAAACTCAGCCAGGTATATTCTTTTAATGGTAGCTGCTATCTGAAAATGCAAGGGAAAGTTACCAATGCCTGTTCAAAATACAGTCCACCCTGACTTCTATAACGACTGACTGAGAAGGGACAAGTGAACAGCAGCGGTCAGGGTTGGGACATTAGTCCATCAGTCGGGATGCTGAAACAGAGATGGTTGAGGACAGTCAGAGGCGGAGCCAGAACAGAGTCTAGTGAGGCTCCTAGTGGTCTTAATTAAAATACAGTTAAACAAAAAACAATAGCGAATACAAATATATCACGTTATTAATAAAGCTTATAAAATTGATAACAATATATAAACCTTATGTACAGCACATGTTAGTAATCAATGTAAGAAGCTTTTCCAAATTTTCAGCACTGCAGACTGTTTCACGATTTCTCTTCTTTCAAAAAAAAAAAGTTTTAAACAATTAGAAAATAACTTCTAAATACTTTGTCACTATTACACAACAATTAGGATGAAATTAGAGGTAGCAGCGGATTTGGGATATCTCATTACATTGCAAGCTTTTTCTCCTTCCCATTTTTGCTTACACGGTATTGTGAGCTTTCATCTTTTCATCTTCAAAAACCTGCTCGACAGCCTGCTTTAAAAACTCACGCACCCATGAGTGCACTTCAAGTGGTTTTCAACAAACACCAGTGTAGTGACACTCGAGACTCACACACAGGAACACACACTCAGACTTCAGCTAAAGTCACTTACTGACACAATGTTTCAGACGCACGCTCACACACATTGCCCTGCTCTCCTGTCGACTATATTCCTTCATATAGTTTCATTGTTTAAGTCCCAGTCTTTCTTCCTATCGTCCCTCCTTTTCCTTTTGGCGCAGTGGTCTGGGAAGGGTTGTGATGCTGGTTTGGAGCTGTATAGTTCAGAGTTAGGAGGAGTTAGGGGAACATAATTTATTTGTATGGGTCACTCTTTGCTTCCTCCCCAGACTTGTTGTGCTCTTCAGTCCCGAACCGCTGTCCTGTGGCTCTGGATCACAGCTGCATACCCACACTTCACTACCTCTGTCCAACCTTTTAATAACACTGGTTAATCACATTTCATCCCTAGGACACCTTTCCCATAATCTTGCTCTCCTCCCCAGGTGCTGTCTCTACTGCATCGCCCCTCAGATGCCTGAGGAGGAAGCTTCTGCAGTCAGTGTGGTTATGTGGGTTCACGGGAGTGCTGAGCTGTCCCAGGCAGGGTAGAAGTTCAAGACTGGTAAAAGTGGTGGTAGTGGTGATGGTGTTCATGGTGATGGTGGTGCTCATGCCGCTGGATCACTTGTGCCAACCCCCCCTCGTAGAGCAACACGCTTGGGAGGTCCCTCACTTGCTCTTTCTCCACTACTGCTCCTGGAGATGCGAGAGAGCCTAAAGCCCGATAGCCCTGGCTGTCCTTGGACCGCTGTTTGTGTTTTCGGTAGGGCGCCGTGGACTGATGAGGGGGTGTCTGGCTGGGTAAGGCCGGGGGAGGGGGCGCTCCTCGGCTCCTCATCACCCTGCCGTTGATCTGCGCCGGTGGCATGCGACTGTGGGTCTTAGGAGAACGGATGCCGTGTCTCCCCGAGTCTTGGCCTCGCGGCCTCACAACGTGGAGGCTGTCTGGAGCAGCAGTGTCCATGACGGCCTGCAGGCGGCGGTGGTGGGAGTGGGAGTGGCCATTTTCTGGTTCATGGGAGCGAGAACGGGCCTGGTTGGATGACCGGGTCTGAGTCTCTGCTTTACTTGGCTCGACAGCAGCAGGGGCTGTGAGAGAAAGAGAAAGGGATGCAGATATTTATTTTAAACAAATGCAAAAAAAAAAAACCACTTTCATCCAATGTTAAAATTAATCATATGGACGACCAAAACCATGGAAAAACCAGTAGGGCACCACATGGGTTAAAATGCTCGGCAGCTGAGTCCCTGGTTGACTGCATTTTTACTTTGTAGTAACACATCCCTTTAAATCTACTTAATCTCTGTTCTCATTTGTTGTGTATATTTTAAAGCAGTTTGAACTCCCCGTGGGTATGATTTGCTCAAAAAAATTTAACTTATTTCCTCCCAACAGTTTTTTTCCTCAGTTAACAACAAAAAGTTACCTAGCTATTACATAACTCTTTTTAGACAAGAAGAAGTTTGTTTTTGAACATGGTTTGTGAGTCCACTGCTTTATTCGTTGTAAAACTCTACAAATAACGCAATCTTCCTTTAACAACAGTCAAATCAAACCATGTCTTTTACTGTAGGTGATTATAAGAGTGCTTCCGATTCCTTTCTTTCCTTTAATCTCGAGTGTTTATTTTTACTCCCTGAGTAGACGGACACCAGAGAGTCCTCTTCTGAGGCCAGTGCCCTACAGTATCCGACAATCATAAAGAAAATAAGCTGGATCCAGACAAAAAAAAAAAATTAAACAGGTTCTTACTTTGCTCGTGCTCTCTCTCTCTGCAACCAAGTTTCATGAGATTTCCTAACTGCAGTTTTGGCGTGATCTTACTTACAGAGTGTAAAAACAAACAGACAGGATCTTGCTCTGCTCAGATAACCCTGACACAACATGACACAGAGAGGATTTTTTTGTCGGCACTTCCCTACCAAAGCAACATTAAAACAATCGTATGTCATCGCTGACCAGCAGATCAAGGCAGCAGCTTATTACCCCTGGCATTTCACTTCATAACAGCCCGTTCTGTTGAAGGGCTTCAGCCTTGAACACTTGATGTATTGTGCTTGTCTGAACCCAGATGTTTATACTGGCGAAGAGTGCAGTGAGCTGGTAGTTCCACCTAATGTCTCTAAACAGGTGCCACAGTAATGAGGGGCCCTGGATGCAGCTTCAAAGGGCCACACTCTTCCTTCTTCCCTCCCCTCTCCCCCGCCACCTGGCCCCAGTCCACTCACCGGCTCCGAAGCGGGATGTGTAGTTTTCAATGCCTGCCAGGTCCAAGTAGTGGTTTCTGCGTTCCAGGTTCTCATCCACACAGTGGCGCTGGCAGCCAGGCTGGGTGTGGTGGTCACTGTGGTGGCGCCTGTGGACGTGAGCGGCACCTCTCATTAGGTAGGAGTTTGAAGAAAATAAACAAGTGTTGCTTGTGATCAGTCGAAGGCAGAGTAATTGTTAGAGGGGTGATTGTGATTGGAAAATGACAGGTTTGAACCTCAGCTGGGAGGATGTGAACAGCAACAGTGACAGAGCCAACTCTCCACTGTTTACTCCTCCTTAGTGCAGCGGAGGTAAATGTGTCCAAATCTAATTACAGAGCACACATCTGCAGGACCAAGTGTGAATTCTTCCGTGAACAGCCATTGCTGGCGAGAACTCAGTGACACTAAAGGAAAATCTTAACATTTTCTACCTCATTCACACCCTCCAAACACAAGGCTGAGGTGTTCAGGGGAGCTTACCTGAGGAGCGCTCGAGACTTCTTGTCTGCACTCTTGGGGTCTTCGATGCACTTGTCGTTTTTCTCTCTGGGGTAAGGCATATCTGCGTATGCATGAAAGACAGGGGGCTATTATCAAAGAGTGCAACACAGAGAGCAGCCGCACACACCCACACACCCACACGCACAGACGACAACAGTCACACAAGGCCCAGAAGAAAGCAACCTTTGTTTTAGGGTTTCACTTTGAAGATCTATAGACGAGGAAAAACAACAGTACTTCATTTATTCTATTTTCTACTCCCAGCCTCTTATAAGGCGTGAAATAAAACAAAAAAAAACATGCAGACTTCAGTTTATTAAGGACGTGAGATCTGATGCGGTTTGAAATTAGCATGAAGGCAATATATTTCAAAGCTTGCTCTGCCTGAATCTCCTGACAGATATTTATAGCCAAAACAATACGACACAAACACACAGGAATATATATACTTTTTGAGATATTTTTCTCTGACTACTTGTTTACCAAGTCGTCAGTGAGAAAAGTTAAGTTTAAACCTGCTACATTTTCCCAGCAGCTCAGAGAAAGGAGGGACAAAGATGGGGGAGGATAGGGGGAAACAAAAAAAGGGAAAGTGGGGAAAAGAAAAATGGCTGTGGTTATCAAAAGGACTCGGCACATCTCTTAAGGGTTTTTTTTTGTAGAATATTTGAAGGTGCCGAGGGAAGGGGGCCTCTCTTGGTTCTGTCACTCCCCCCACCATCATTAAAAATGAACCCCATTGAGTGGGAGAGATGGAGCAACGCCGAGACTGCGAGGAACAAAGCTCTGACAGGCCTGAAGCGGCCGCCTTTCCGCACAACAACAAACACGCCTCTGAGCGAGCTGACAGCAGGCAGCGCAGGGGGAAGCCCAAAACACCCTCTTTTCTCCGCCGCTGCCGCCCACTGCGTTAATGTGAGCTTTACCTGCCGCACCCTGCGTACAACTCCTCCACCGCTGGCTGCAGTCGGGAGCCACGGAGAGCTTGACCCGCAGCGTCTTGCTGCTGCCGGGAGAATGGTTGACGGAGGCGTCCACCACCTCGTAGATGGTGTGGAGCAGACTGGTGATGTCCTGCAGGGGAGACGGAGCGTTACATCTGAACTTCTGTTAATTGTGTAAAAGAATTACATTTATTACTGTCGGTGATGTTGTTGCAAAGCCAGATTTTCAATGCACACGGTACTTTACGAAACAGAAATCATGAAGGCGGTCTCTTCTAAATTCAACCCTTTGAATCCAGGGATCTGTTCTGTGGTGTTGTAAAAGCATGCATAATAAATAAGCCAGCAACAAACTTAAGAGAGGGAACTCACACTAGCATCACTTATTGTATCCCTCCAAGCAAAGGGATCAAGATGGGTGGAGAAAAGTTACATTTGTTTAACTGAGTTTTTCCACATGTCTCTGGAATGAATTAAATTCCATCTGCATCGGGTATAACATCAGTTTGGAGAGTGCCTGTTGTCTATTTACCAAAGTTTATTATAAAAACCTCAAATTCAAAACATAAGGGGAAAGGATTGATTCTGCAAAAAAGAAAAAAAAATAACTGAACGAGTTCAAAGCTGTCTGCTTCAGTAAGCGACCATATTTAGACTTTATCTGCACATAAAACAGCGCCGTCTCTTGCAACTGTTTATAAACTATATTTTGCACTGATTAGAGTTTCCACCTGCGAGATGATGCGGGGGAATGAACCGGCTTATGCCATGTCTCACATGAATTTAGCCTTGTACGTTAGGAAGTGACACTGCTTCAAGATGAGAGCTCCTTTCACAAAACTGCTGAGAATTAAGACGGCGCCGCACAAAGACTCCAACGCCGTGATTTCCACTCAGCGCGCCACTTTGACTCATAAAAAGGACTATTATGAAATTTTCAGGGACTGGCTCATCATACTGGTATCACACATAAAAGAAATAAATTTAAAAAAAACGAATCAGAAATAAAATAAAAAATATAAAAGCTTCCTGTGTGATTTCTGTTTTCACGCTCTTTTTTTCCTATTTGTGTGAAGGGATTAACAAAAGAGTAGGAGAAGAAAGCTTTTCCTTCCCCCTCCAAGCCGCCGTCTGCCGTCTCATGAGCCACGATGCCGCGGGCAATGCCAGAAAACTGCGCACCCAACCACACAGAGGAACGCTTCAGTCTCTTTGCGCTGTTTCAAGTTGTTCTCAAAAAACACGGGCCTTTCTGGATGTTCTCTCAGATCTGTATCAGGCAAATGCAAGCCACAAGGTGCCTCGCAGGAGAGGGAACACACCGACTTTACTGCATTCAGTTCTTGGGGAGTGAGGTTGGGTTAGAGGTTTCCTTTAACTTCTTTTTTGGCTGCGGTGACACCTTATTGAGTGTCAGGGATATCGATGCTTCTTGTGCAAGCGGAGGAATTGTTGCATGATCATTTTTAAGCTGATTTTCAGTTGTTTTTCCATCATAGTCAGATAGTCTTTGATCCTGTGGTATTTCTGTTCGTACAGGTGATGCTACGAGGTGTCTGCGTGTAATTCTCGTCTGTTTATCATGCTTGTTTATGTCTCTGGTTATTCATTGATCAAAGGTTATCTCTCCAGATTGAGCTGAGCTGAAGATTATTACCTCTCTAGTAACTTTGCCGTTGTTATCGAAATCGTAGAGGGTAAAGGTCCACTCCTGTCTGTTATCCTCCTCCACAGACACAGCACACTCCAGTTCCTGAAACAGTACAGGGCTCGACTCAGTCTTTCCACGGCATGCATGTGAATACGTATTTGTGCGTGTCTTGCCTCTGCCCCAGTTTCACTCAGAGGGGGAAGTAATAAACCGTCCTGCCCCGTGTTGACACTCACTTCAAACTGGAGCTGTTTCTGTGGCCCTGTGGTGGATTGGACGTCCCTCTCCTGCATCTTCTCCTCCACACAGCAGCTGTCTGTCTTCTCCGGGGGTAAAGCCACTGCAATGGCACACATAGAGGCATGAACACACACGTGCACAGAGATAAAAGAGAGAGCCCCGAGGATGTAAGCGTTGGGTGCAGTCATAACCTGAGGATATGTTGTCACCTTCTAGGCATTCAACTGTTTCTTGTGAGCTCTTACTTCCATGTTTGGCAGCTGCCATTTACATGTGTCACACTATTAAATGCTCTTTGCAGGAAATAAATACAACCAAGCTCGTCACCCTTCTTGTCTGACTGCCCATATTCAAAAAATGTGCTTTTATATTCATATTGTATTTAAAAAATAGTTGTATATTTCAAAGGAAGTACAGCGCTTTGATGGCTTAGCATAACCAATCAACACAAAGTATCGCTAACTTGCATATCAGAGGTTATTAGTTAAGTTTTTCTGCTCAGACGTACTGAACTTGTAGTTGTTTACAGTATTTATGATCGTGCTCACAGGCTGCACGAAATCAAAGCACAGATTGGTTCTCACAGTTCAAAACTGTTCTTTTCATGTCAGCAATCAGAGCAAACGGATCAAAGACAATGTGGGGCCAAGCTGAAACAGCTTTAAAAACCATGAAAATGTGGGGGTCTTGTTTTCTCCGAGGCGCTGAAAATATAGTTTTGCCTTAGAATAATAAAGGTAAAACATTTGAAACTTTTGAATTAATATTTTATGTTAGGTAACTGGTTAATTGTATTGTTCCACTGAGCAGAGTTCCCGTGAAGCCACTGCAGTGACGTCACAGCCACTGAAACTGTGACAGCGCTAATTCTCCGATGGCAAGCCCCACAAAGAGTTTTAAGCTCTCAGCTCAATGGCTCACCCTGACAGGGAACGTTAGACATGAAACGAAATGGCATAACACGCCTAAAACGTGATAGATTATGGCAAATGAAAATGAACCAGCATGTGAACATCAAAAGTCTGCTGGAGTCCCTCCCGAGTCCCCGACTCAGTGCAGCAGAGGTCATCACTCAGAATGATGCTCACCGTCCATCAGACATGTAGAGGACAGCCAGACAGTCCACAGAGACCACTCATCTGTCACACACACTGTAGCAGGTAAGCTGAAGGCCAGGCACACTGCTGCTGACTTCTTTTCACCACACGGCAGAGTTCAGAGTGACAGTTTCTTGGTTATGTAAACTGTGAGTGGACAAATTTTAAGGCAGCGGGGAAAAAAAACAAAACAAAAAAAACTCTAAATATTTAGCTCATCGGTTCCCCCTGTTGGCGTGGAGGTTAAATCACATGTGAAATTGTCAGATTTATTCTTTTAGTCTCATTTTCTCTTTCATCATCGCTTTCTTGAGCCTCTTAGTCACCATGATATCCACTGCAGCTCTGTGATATAGCTTTATAGTTGTTTGTTTTTTTTAACATTGTGCAATAAAGTGAAAGACATTTGTCACAAGAGATGACTGGATTAGAGAAGTCAACTGCAAGAGCTAGTTACAAAAGTAATAATAATAAAAAAAGAAAGAAAACATTGCAACAACTCTTCTATGCAGCTTAAAATGAAAAAGAAGAGCCTATCAACTTTGTGAAAACTAATTGTCAAATTTGTAGACAAATTACAGAAGGCAATGACAAAAATCTAAAACTTGAAGCGGCATAAAATTAATAAAACAAAGTTGTAAATTGTTTGCCGTATTTTGTTGAGGAAACAATAATGTCAGCTAAAATTTTATGGCAATGAATGGTTTGTGTGTGCGGACTACAGAAACAACAAGGGCAGTTTATTAAAACATATAATATATTTAAATATATGAATGCAGTTGGGGTGGGGGTTAGCAACCCCAACCCCAGAATCTTGATACTGTCTATCACCTCAGGTCATTTAACTTTGATCAAATACAAGCCGGCTGCACACACCCATAGAGTTGCGCAGGCCACACCCCTGTCTCCGCCCTCTCTGTTCCTGCCACACTTTGAAGTTCTTTTCTCAAACCTTTTGGATGAGGATCAGACCAGCTGTAAAACAGAATCACTAATTAATTAAGCCAAGTCAAATCAGAAACACTGTTTGTTTGCCCGCCAACAGAGCAGACACAACAGCCCAATTTCTTTCCTCCTGATCCAACACAGATCAAAGCAGACCTGTCTCATCCCTGGGCAGGGGAAAATGCCAGAAATGAAAGGCATCATCCCAGGGAGCTTTTACCAACTTTTTGAAGAAGAGCAGCATTTGGTGTCCTACTGTTTGATCATCTGAGGTGCTCAAAGGGAGCATTGTGAGCAAGGGCAAATCTGTTTGGTAGCAGGCTCAATATGGTGGTGCGATACTTATCTCGGAGCTAATGAAATTCCGGGAGGAGTAACAGTAATCTGCTATCGCCTTCCTCCCCCTCCCACCCCCACTTCATCAGACATAAATTGGCTCTTTATGAGTGAAGCTGCCGTCGGGGGATTGGCTGCGCTGTCAGATCCGAGGGGCAAGACAAGTGCAGCCGACGCCGGCAGCCGCCTCACCAGGCTTCTCCAACAACCGGCAACACATGTGCATGAACACGCTTTATACACACACAGAAACGCCGGCAGGTTGGGAGAGAGCTGCCAAATACTGGGACCAATCACAGCCGGCTGAGCGAGAGTACCGCTTTACGCATAACTGTCCCTGTCCCCCCCACTGCACACACACAGATGGCAAAGTTCCGCAAGGGATCCTAAGGATGCGATGGGCTTTGTCTCAAAGATAACTTTTCCTTTTTTTCCCTTTTCTCTCTTTTTTTCCCAAACAAAAGGTTAAAAGAAACAACAATAAAAGCCTGTTCGGGTTATTGCTTTTGCACGCCAGCAGCAGTGATGTAAAGAATCCCTAGGACTCTTTCATCACTGAGCTAGTCTTCTGTCTTTTGCGGTTTTTGCAGGGAAGTTCTTTTCGTTTAAATCCCCACAAAACTTTCTTTGGACGTGCTTCCTTATACCCAGAATAAAGAAGTCTTTCATGTACGGTTGTCCTGTTGTGCTGTGATCTCTGTTTTCTCTCTCGTTTTTACCCTATACCATTTTGTGAGATCACTGAACTAAAGTGCAGTCCAGTTCATGGAGGGGTGATGAGCCCTTCACAGCTGTTTCAATTAAGGACATGAGGCGGTGCATAAACACTCGCCGCGTGTAAATGCAGACAAATGATTCCAAACCAAAATGAAGAGCAGATACATTTTCACAATGTTTTTATTCTATCAACCATCTAGATAAACGTCCTTCATTCACTCCCTTTAGCTTTGCAGATCTGAATTTATCCTTTTACAATTCTGATGTTGTGACAATTCATGACCCTTTTCTCACTGTAATGTGAAGACAAAGACCAGCATTTTTAAGAGGTCAGGAATATTCTCACATAAACCGTGGAATCTTTCATTAAAGTGAGTTAGCTTGCACTTTGCCTGAAAATCAGGATGGATGAATGAAGCTGCATGATTTGAATAGCAACATCTGTCTTGAGAGGAGGACAAGTTGGGCCTAGAATAAACCCAATGAGTGCAAGTCACTTTAAACTCAATCTATTAGTCACTTTACCTCTCATATCGCAGTGTAACTGGAATAAAAGTGAATATTTTAACCATGCTTTCAAATTCTGGGCTTGTCTCATTCAGCTATGCATATCTGCCTGCGCCTCACGTCTGATACTGTCTTTAAATGTGAGGGAGAGACTTTCTCCTCCCAGAGCTCTTAATCCAGGATCACATCACATTGGGGAAAAAAAAAAAACTTGGAGGAATGGAAGCACTTTGCAGAGCACCGGTGGGGAGGGGCGGATGAGAGCCGAAGGAGGTGGAGAGGAGGGAGGGAAGGTAAAAAAGGGGACATCATCAGCACATTGCTGGGGCTTAGAGAATGGGTGTGGAGCAGAGGGGAAAGGATGAAACACTGAATCAAAGAGCCACACAAGTATCTAAAAGGCCAATTCCAACTGGTGTTTTTACACCTTTTCAAACTCAAGACTGTCTAACTTCACCAGAAAAGGGAACCAAATCAGTGAAATGAGTTGGTGTAGTGTGTGCCAACGAAGAGTAGAAGGCTCACCTTCCAAACGATAGTGCTCATCACCAATCCCTTCTGCACATGCATCAGCCATGGAGTCCTGCAAAGAGCAAAACGAGGAAAAAAGGATGCATATTACTGTTTCAAATCATGTGAGAGAAAAAGTCATAGTTTTGTTGCACAAAACCAAACATTTTTCATGGTGCATATTCAAGGCAAAGCTTTCCAACACAGTGACAGGCCTGCAACAAAAATTACAGCCTTTATATATATGTGTGTATATGAAAAAAAAAAACAAAAACAAAAAGGACAACTGCACACTGAGATCAAACAATGGTGGAAAGTTTAAGAGGATGGAAATTGTAGAACTGAAGCAAACTGAGCACAAGGCTGGTAGTTAGATTTTAGACTATGAAAGATGCTTTTAAATCTTTGCTGACAGTCATGCAGTGAATTTCCAGAAAGCAGGTTGGTAGTAAGGCTATTTTAGTGGGCTATCACCACAGGGATACATTCAGGGGATTGTTTTTACCCTGGGCCCTTTTCACCCAGGACCCCTCTCTGGGCAGCTCTGCCTGTTGGTGCATACCACAGAGACTGGACGGACATGTGATCCCCAGGCTTTGCGATGGAAAATGCCTGGCTTAGGTATCCATGTGGCATTGCTTTCATTTGGCCGAAAAACCATTACTCACAGGATGACAAGTCCATAAACATGCACATTTTCATGCACACATTTAAAGACCTATCAACAATTTTGCCATTGGACTAAAAACAGACATTTATTCTAAAAAAAATTATGCATTTTAGTGTTAAACCAGATGGTTTCTCAATGGCAAATGAAGAATATGAAACTTTGATGACTGATACATAATGCTGAAAGTTATAACATTTACTGCTATCTGCAGTGCTGTAATTTAAAACAACATTAATCAACTAAATCAAAGTCTGTAGGTGGATCAAAAACTGCCAGACTAATAAGGCTGACTGCACCTCAAATGTTTCTCAGCCTGATGGAATAATCGGCCATGAAACAATCTCCTAATAACATTCATACGACAAAGATGATTATGCAAAGTGCTATTCTGCCAACAGAATAATTGGCTCCATCCCCAGCGACGACATAAGGTAATAAGAGCAGACTTATCAACGGTGAAGTCTGAGTTTGACAAGTGATGGGTAATTGTTAACTTGTGGCCTTGAACGTACACGAACAAAGGATGCTGAGTGTGCACTTGCCGAGTGTGTTACAGTATGAGAGGAAATGTTTATGTAATCCAGAGAGAAAGAAGGTCAGATGGTATGACCCTACCCTCCTAAGTCTAACGCCGGCGACAGAGCTGTGCCATAACCAGCTTCTGCTTCAGTTCGAGAATAACAAAGGCCACGACCGTTGCAGATGGACTGATATGCTAAAGAAGCGACTTGAGATTAAGTTGTGCTTGTTGGAATGAGCGGCTCAGCATGCGCTGTATTATGGCTTTACAACCCCGCTCCTGCACTTTTAATGCACGTCTGACACTACACAGCTTAGGTGTGATAAAAAATTTTTTAAATAAGCTCATGACTGCTTTCCATGATATCTGCTGGACTGAAGCTGAACTGGACAGATCTTTGGCAATTAGAATGCAGAAATACAAAACCTGGGGCTATAAAATACAGAAACCTCCTGATCTGCAAATTTAGTATTAACTGTGGTAAGTTGGTAGTTAGGGTTTTCTCTTGATTTTGTCGACTGATGCAATAAAGTAATGGATTAATTTTTAATTACTATTTTTACATATGCATGGTTGGGAATTATTAGGAGAGAAAAGCTTTAGACAGAAGAGTAGTTATATTCAAATGCATTACTTCATCTTTATCTACTTCATGTTTATTTTCACAGCAGGCATAGAAACATAGGTTGAAAAATAGCCGCTGAGAGAAAATGAACTTCTACACTGCCATCATCGAATCTATCCTGACATCCTTCACCACAGTCTGGTTTGCTGCAGCCACGGCCAGGGACAAAGCCAAACTGCAGCGTGACATTCACTCTGCTGAGAAGAAGATCGGCTGCAACCTCCCATCGCTCCAGGACATGGAGATGTGCAGCCAACCCCTCTGACCCTGGACACAAACTCCTTCAGACCCTGCCCTCAGACAAGAGGCTCGGGTCCATCAAGACCAGGATCTAACACCACAAAAACAGTTTCATCCCCACCACAGTCAGCCTGCTGAACACTGCCCCAACTCCCCCAGTTGACCCCAACTCACACTCTGTAAATAACTTAACTTTTTAGTCATTTATTTAACCTTTTATTAACCCTTTTACTCTTATTTGTACATATATATATATATACATATTGTACATATAATTCCGTTACCTTTGTTGTTGTTGTGTTGTATTATATTTCCCTTTTCTATATTTCTATTATCATTT
>JAOWBL010000018.1:17947680-17966543 GCA_028564865.1 Zenarchopterus dispar
TTTCTGTATTATTTTTGTGCTGAGCTGTGGTAACACACAAATTTCCCCGTTGTGGGATCAATAAAGTCTTATCTTATTTATCTCTCTGTTATTCTGTAGTGTATATATTTCAAATTTGTATACATAAGACTTCTTTTTTTCTGATTTTTGCTGTATTTTTTCTTTCTTTTCTTTTTTTTTACTCTGTTTGCACCTGACACCACGACAAACTCTAGTACTGCAAAGTGTTCTTTACTGTACCAGGCAATAAATCAGAATCAGAATCCCTTCATTGCCATTGCCAGTGAACAGGTTTACAGGCTAGGAAATTGCTCTGATGTGACGGTGCAGATAAAAACATGGAAAGCAAAGAAAAATACACTTCTGCAGAAAACATTTCTGAGATTTTTATTTGGGCACCTTTGTATATTTATGATATTTAGTGGTCAAATTAGGAGGAAGTAATTGAGCATAAAGCTGTTAATAGAAATTATTTACAAATTATCAAAATAACCATACATCTAACCTAAGTACATTTTTTTTCGTATGTATTGATACTACGTCTAAAACACTGCAGGTTCTGTACATATAAAAGGATTTAAGTCAAATACTGTTGCATGAATTTATCAGTAGTGGCCTAAATTGTAGTACCAATACTTTAATACTAGTTATGCTCTGGGGTTCACTTTTTTGATGAATGGTCCCCGGTTATTTAGGAAGTTGCCAGAAACATAAAACAAACTGGGAGAGGAATGCACTAATTGGTTGTTGTCTGTACTGATGGATGACAACTCTATTATTAGTACACTGAGGTCACTCTCAGGGTTTGTTTTGGTTAGTCTTAAGAAAAAAATGTGCCTCATGCTCAATTACTTCCTTCTAATTTGACCACTAAATATCATAAATACAAAAAGGTGCCCAAATAAAAATCTCAGAAATGCTTTCTGCAGAAGTGTATTTTTCTTTGCTATGTGGTACATTCTGAGGAGGTCACATGTTATCAAAAGTAGTAACATTATTTTAGAGTTTAGGATGTTTCTTGGTTCCTCACCAACTGTTTGGTCACAAGAACCAAATGGACTCTTTTTTTGTCCTGGATTTGTATCTTTTGCACTGTCTGCACTGTGTGTAAGGTCAGAGTGAAACATGTTTTTGATTGGCTGTATGTTTGGCACCTAACCGCAGAATTAACAATAAAGTAAGTTGAATCTTGAACAAGAACAATTAAGCTATTTTCTGAGTGACAGAAGACGTGTTTGAGTCTCAGTTCAGCAATTATTTACAAAAAAAAAGAAATAAAAAAACCTACAGACTGATTAACATACCAGCTTGTAGCCCTGATGTCGCCCTGGGAGAAATCTGAAATGGTGTTGTCTTTTTTTTTTTATTGGTTTAGTGGCAAAACCCAGCTGTATTTGGGTCAAATTTGCAATGCACGAAAACCACAGAGACTTGTCCTCTTTGGTATTTTTGATGGAACACTGTGATGTCTCCAAATAAACTGAATGTTGTTGTGTTGTAGTTTAACATCTTTAGTAAAGACACAAAGGATTACAGAGCCTCATTTTGAGCTACGACAGCTATAAATAGAAAGTGTTAAGTCTGCCATCTTTAAAACAAGATTAAAACAAACTGTGCAGCTTCTCCTCCTTGTTTCTGCTGACCCTCTTCACCTGTGTTTACGCATCCTTGTAGCTTGGACTAGGCTTTCATCTCATCAGTTCCCCTACACATCATCCGCTCTCTGTTTGACCTTACCTCTCAGACACTCTAGATGTTGCTCTACACTAAAAGCAGAAATCACCAGCTACAGCATGGATGACTAACTTTGCTTTTAATGTGTCTTGGAATACAAAAAAAAAAAGTTAAAACTTTAATTTTTAATTGGAGAGCTTTCGCAGCTGAAGTAACACCTCTAGTCTTGGTTCTCTCAGGTACATGAAAAAGGTTCATCTTTTCAACTTCCCTTTCAAACTCAATTCCTACACCACTTTCACTAAGAAAGTAAAGTAATAACTATCCTGCCCAAATTATCATGTGGTTGTGAATCATAAACAGTGTGGACAGGTGTGTGTATTTCTATGGGTAACGTCCTACAATTGTAATTATCCTTAAAACTATCACACAACCAGGTCACTAAAATCAAATCCTCCACTAGTGTTACACGAGTAATCTTTAGTTTAACCGCTATTTATGGTTTAGTATTAGACACAAGTTAGAGTCATTAAAGTCTAACCTGCAGCCATAAAACCATAATAAGGAAAACATTTTGGACTTCTCTAACAGCCTGCTATCACTGGAGTCTACTGTCCACCGCTGGGACAGCTGTTAACAGCTGTTATACTTAACACTGAAGCAAGGCACTGCCTCCTCACCATTTGTTATATTACTCTGCACGCAGCAACACTGAAGGAGAAAATGTGAACAATGATATCCCTAAAAGGTGTTTCCATTGAGGACAAAAAAAGAAGAAAATAAGCAAACTTGAAGAAAGTTAAAAACAAATCATTAAAAGCTGCAAAACGTTCTGCTGCTGCAGGTATTGTATGACCAAACTCTTTCTGGTTACAGATTCCTGGATTTCCTCGATAAATAAAAGACAGTTAACAAAACATAGCACAAATGGAGACTCGCGTCCGTCATGCGTGCTCTCCATTTATGGGTGATGTCCAACACCTGTGCATTCTCAGTGCAGTAACTACTACAGCCACACCGGGAGCAATCAACAGCAAACTGCAAACAAAAGTGAATTAGAAAAACAAAAACAAAAACTCTGCTTTGGAACGGGAAACTCAAACACAAATGCAACAGAACCAAGTCCAAGCACCACATAAAGGGAAGTTTTGGTCTTTCAGATGATTTTCAGACTGTGCTATGTCTTTGATACCAAAGCAGAACTCGGATTAGGCACAAAACGACACTAAAGGCGCATATCCACTAGTGGGAGTTCCAGGTAGTTTTTTCGGGGCCAGATTGTTGACATGTGCCCCCATTACTAGAAACAGCCCTGCAAAGGTGGCCTTCATGAACCTTTATGAGCCGAAAAACACTCCTGTTGTAGGAGAGGTACTGAGATTAGCCAACAACACCTACCTGGCGGAGGGTCTCTGCTGATCGAGATTTCTAAATGGTGTTCAGAACTCTCATGTGGTTGTAAGGCACATAGACACAAGTCATTTGAACCTATTGGACCATAGACAGTCTGCTGCCAGTACATTTGATGAAGACAGAAAATACAAGAAAAAAACAAAAAAAGGACTGATGAGTCAGTTCAAACCTTGTTGGCAAATTAGTCCAAACTGGAAGTTGGGGGAGAGGGGGGTCTTTTAATCTCAATACCACTGCAGTGTATGTTAAAAAAGTAAGCAAAAACTGGCGGTTTTACCCTGAATCTCTGCTAATGGAAACCCACCTTAAGACTGCTTTGTCTTCAACTTGTTACGCTGCTGTTAAGCGTCAGGTGTGTTATCTTCTAGTGATGACCACAAGATATTAGCTTGGCAAAGGGAAGGTTAAATAGTTTCTTCAAAGAATGAATCATGCAACTACAGATACTACCTCATTGTTTCCATACATTTTTAAGGTTTCTGCCAACTATAAAGGACTGCAACAGCTGTTTTTACAAACTGATAGGGATCTGCAAAGTTTTTTAGGATTGAATTCATGCAGACCTTAGCAAATGTTTTACATTTTAAAATAAAAGTTTTTCTTTTTCTTTTCTAATCTTGGCTTTTAAAAAAGCAATACAAAGTTTGACTACTAACAGGCAACAAAAAGATTGACTATCTTTCGAACTTGACACAATTTATACCTAAAATTTTTTTATTACATATTTATGACAAAACATAAAGAAATGTACAGTTTGTTAGGCCATAGAGGAGGATAAAAGCTTGAATTTATTCCTTGCAGTTTGGCTGTAAATAAAACAACTCAGCTTGGTTTGGTCAAAACCATAATGAAAGACTCTCCACTGATGTCATTTCACAGCTACGAAGTGAAAAAAAAGCTTCACTTACGCACATTTTAAACATTTAATGAGCCTAAAGGGCAGCGGCTATGGTTATGTCTGCATCAGGTTTTTGAATAAATAATGAACTGGTGTACTTTTATTTCTGAATTTCCTTATTACACCTAATGTAAGCTGAAAGAAAACACTTTCTGACCATTTGTCTAAATGATCAAACCGAAAACGTTTTGCACACATGGTGCATACTCGTAAAAATCTGGACAGCTATGTGTGTGTAAAATGATAACCATAAAAGAGCCATCACTCTTCTGAGTCACGCCATGAGACAGTGATGGGCTTCTGAAGGATTCAAGCTCAACTAAGAGGTCAAAGGTCTCTGTAAGAGTGCACTTTCACGAGGAGAAGTCTCCTCAGTCTCCAAGCTCTGGCGCCTCGAGCACAGCTTAAACAACTGAAACGGGTACGTACACATGTGCACGAACATGATACCGATCAGCTCTGTAAAAAAAACTAGGTACTGCTGCGGTTGGTCATTTTGATCTTGGACGTTGTCGAGAGCCAAAGTTAAATGAAAACTACCAGCAGGGAGTCACTTTGGTCAGAGGTTCAATGTCCAGGGTATAAACAAGCATTTTTCTGCTCCACTTAGGACCAGCAAACCTATTTTCCAGACATGACGTTTAGTGCTCTGTGGAAACCAGAGTATGAAGCACTTTGTTTTCAAAAGCAGCCAAGTCCTTCAGAGCTTCTTCGGGGCCTTTAGGACAAGGGATTGCATGGCCTCTGTGTGTTTTTAAAGTTGTGGAATTCCCTTCACAGAAAGTGATTTATTACCCGACTATAACACAGAACATAGTGTGCTGGCACCATTACAACATCCCATCTATACTGCTGTCTGGCCCGAAGGCCTGTTTAGTTTGAATGCTAAAATTGTTGGGAAACCTCATAGATGCTACACTTTATAAATATGGATGTACTCAAGACAAATTAGAATATTCAAGAGTAATATTTATTTGGCTAAAATCATGGATGAGTTTTTGTTAATGCTACCAAGTTAATCCCCTTGTATCCTGTGTGCTGTAACAACAATATCAACTTTAACACCGCAGAAAAGCTTGCTCATCCTAGTATCGCAATTAACTAATAAACTGATTGCATCAGTTTACTAGTTAGTTTAAGTTGTAAATCTTGAACTACAACACTGGGAGCCTGGGGAACAAAGGTTCAAGCAGAACTAGCCAAATCCTCGAAAAAGTTTGAATATATTTCAGTGTTAATTTTAACATATTAATGCAGAAAGTTACAAGAAATCTGAACATAACTGAGAGAATTATAAACCCTCTCCTAAAAGTATTCATAAAAGGTGTTTAATATAAAAGTTGCCCCAAAATCTAAAAGGCATTGTAACTTTCAGCGTTGGTATAAGAATTGTAGATTTGACTTCATATTCGTATTAGTAAAGTGAGTATGAAATGACATATAATTGGAGAAATTTAATAAAATGTTCAAATTAGCACATTTTCCATGTTTGCCTTGGTTTATTCAGAAACATTTTATGACCCCACAGATCCTAAAACTCTACTTTCTCCAAACCCAAGATAACTTTAAGTGACCTGATCGATATTTTGGTTAATGCTGATCATTAGTCACGTTTTTCCTTGATTTGCACAAAACCTAAATATCACAAAGGAAAACCTGTAACAGAAATACTTAGAATTTTTTAAAAAACTGTCAAATATCGCAAAACTCTTTTTACACCTTTGCAATGTGGTTTTTGAGATGTGTGAATAATCCAGTTCGTTGCAAACGTGCAACGGAAACACTTTTTTTTTTTGCATTTGCACGTCTCTGGCATTGCTGGATGTGATATAGTTGGTCGATCTAAAGTCATCAGAATTTAGTTTCCAGCTGTTTTTGCTCTCATTTATATGATGTAATTATGCTATAACATTACTTCCCAAGAAATATCACTCAGCTAAGCCAGCCAATACTAGATAAAATGTAGCTTATGAAGGTCTGAAAATCTGCCATTTGACTTTGCAACTTTCTGATGTTTCTATCTTACTCCCCTGCGTAGGGCAGGAGGGAAAGAGAAAGTGAGAAAGACGGTGAGCGCATGCTGGCACAGTTCTGACTTAGTGAGTTAAGACAGAAAATTGCCTCTAGCGTCATTCTTACTCAGCCACTGCAGACAGGGACCCACTGGGCCAAGTTTTTTCTCTCAGTCTATGACTGAAGGAAAAGGGTACATTAAAGTGCAAGTAGTATGTACTTGTGTGTGATTGTGGGAAAGTCCCACAAGGCCTCTTAGTCTCTATGCTGTCTGCCTCCCTGACCCACCACACAGGCTGACAATTTATGCGGCCGACGACAGCTCTCCCTGATCGCACGCCAGGGCTCAGTGGTGGCAGGCCTCAAGAGCAACAGCAGTACTACTGGCAGCCCTTCAAAACCCGGGAAAAATCTCATTAAGGCTGCGGCCGGGTGCCTCGCGCTCTGTCCTGCACCCTGGTGCAAGAAAACACCTTCAGGACCTGTGATGGTACCCACAACAAGTGGGAAGCAACACACATGGACAGCAGGCGAGGAGTGTTAACGGAGGTGAGGCAGCGTGTGAGAATAGCAGCAATTCCTCTCAAAATACGTCTGCTTCCCTCAAACCTCTCAAAGGGGTTGGCTGAGGTCGCTGACATTCACATAAAAGCCATCCAGCACTGCACAGGGTGAAAAAGCTTTACAGAAAGTGAGAGGGGATTACTCTGTCATGTTCACAGCCACAGCATGTCCAATAACTGAATGTATGCAGAATGAAGACCACAAGCATTACAGTTAAATACATAGATGTGCAAAGCATTGGATGCCTTAGTTAAAGGTGTTGGGTGAGCTTAGATACAAAGAGGCTGTTATCACATTCTTTGTCCTATAAATCTCATGCACTGGGGCAAAGCAATCAAAATTGATTAGAGCTATTATCAAAATTTAGGAAGCATTATTGGGGGAAAAAAAAAAAAACTTTTGTAATTCGAGGGAATCCTCCAAAGCTCCACACAGAGGCCCAACGCTATAGCCCAAAAATCAAAATATATTTTAAAAATTGCTTCTTTTTAGTTTTGGAGGTGGAAATTAGCTTATAGGTATAGTGTTACTCGCAGAAGTCCTTGTGAGAGGAAATGCCCATCCCCCCCTGCACCATCCCAAAGAGTAAACTGAGATACACCAGAGGCAGTTTTCAAAGGACTGAGCAGCACAACTCTTGGAATCTGGAGCGGTGCCTCCTATCCTGCAAAGTGTGGTAAATGGACCACCGGTTATCATCGAGCAGCACATTAGACCTGGCTCCAGGCCCTCTCTTCCAGTTCTTTATGCTGGAGTGGTCCTCACCTTCCAGCAACATTTAACAGCCCCATTCAAAGCGCCACGCAGCATTAAAACATGACGCCCCGAGATGGAGCCAAGATAGAGCATGTTGATGTGAGGTAGTGAAGCGCTGCGCTGCCTCTGAGTGAGGCTTCAAAGGGGATCGGTTTTCACACATGAAATAAAGATCTCAGATAATCATATGGCATAGCAAAGCTGACGCGAGACGGTCCCATTTATGGAGGAATGAGAGACGGTGACAATTTTCAGGCAACACATTCGCAAGAGTCATGGCAAGTGAATATCTCTGTATTTCTCACCATAACACAAGATAATTCTATTATTCTTTCTTTCTTTTTCCAAGGGCTGACAAAGATCATGGAATCATGTATTCGGGCATTTTGTTGAACCCGCTCCTGTGCTTTGGGAAAATGTCAAAAATGTCAGGACTTTGCAATAAATCAAACAAATGTGCCCCCTCCCCCACAGCTCTTATGAACAGTTTGAACTACCAAGAAAAAAAATCCTATCTTTTTTCTTTTACAATGCACTTTTACGCCTTAGATAAGAAACTATCTAGAGGTCACGCACCGTAAAGCTTTTGATGTTGAGTTACTCACTTGCACCCTTAAACCAAAACACGCATCTGGTGGACGCTTTTAACTGGAAGAACTATCACCAGTTAAATGTGAAACATGTGAGACAAAAGGGCTTAATTGGATGGGAAAATATGAGAAAAGTGGCTACAACACCATCGTCTTTCTAACCACTTTCATAGATTTTTTTCCCCCTGCAACTTAACACCTCGCCCGGCTTGATTTTTCACCAACTCTAAGTGCAATACTTAAATTAAATGGATAACAAGCTACATAATTAATAGGACGCTTTAATGTCCTTTAACTCTGTCGAATAATGAGAGCTAATGTATAATTTGAAGTCTCAGCTTCAAAGACAGACACCTTCCCTGCAGACTCAGCGGCCCCATCCCTGACACCCTTCAGTCATGGCACACCCACCCCTCTTCCTGCACCCCAGGAAGGAAATTATAGCCATGGAGTTGGGATCCATCACCAGGCAGGTTGGAGGAAGCAGCTCTATGATTAAAGCGTGCATGGTCAGCAACACACAAAGCTGAAAGGTTTGAGGAGGCTGCACATGCCCCGAGGGGTTTACCGTGTTAATGCTAGTTCATGACACAGGTCATGCAGAGATACTCCACACAAACGCACACATACACGCCCCGAACACTGACGAGAGGCTAGAAAATCCACGGAGGAGGAGGAGATTTTGTGCTGGTATGGTATATCAAGGAAGATTACATGTTTGTAAAATTTTACCCCGAACCATTGCTAAAAATGTGGCGAGAATAACACAAGTGAGCCAGTTATTTTGTCTTTGAATTGTTTTTTTTTTTTTTAAGGGATCAGCACAAGCTGGAGTTGGACGCCTTCTTTTCTTTGTAGGGAGATAGCGTACAGCCACTCGTCATTTCTCCGCGTCAGATTAACGTTGCATACACTGCTGGTCACATTACCTCACTCACATCAAAGGCTGCCTTCTGAAAGGCTCAGTGGAATATTAGCAGAGATTTACAGCCTTCATCTCCTTGCCTCAGAAACATGCTGATCTGAAGTAATCTCCCTCCCCCTCTCGCTTTTTTGTGTTTCATGTGTGAAGTTGGCCAACACTTTAATGACCCATTTACAAAACTTTTACACCTGCAACGATAAGCTTTTACAACTCAGAGAGTCCCTCAGGCACTGAGCCCTACCTATGACTCAAGGTAACAGCCTTTATTAGCTTTTGTAAAATATGTAACCACAGTGATTAACATTTATCACAGTCTATCAAAGCTGTACCTCACCAGACAAGTCAAGAGGGAGGATGCGAGGCATCAGGTTCAAGAGTCTAATGATCCTTATCCATTACGCGGCACAACTTGGCCCAATTTGGCCCAATTTGTGTTTTGGTTTTTTTTTTTAATTTTATTTTTGTCTAGTTGAGTTGTCTCTTGACGGTAAGTAGAAGCGCCTACTTTATGTTATTTAGGGAAAAAAACAAGTTTCAAGAGACTGAGCTTGACTCCGCTTGAGATTCACCATGCGATTTCAAAAGGCATAAGGGCATGATCACCCATTATTGAAGTACAGCTTTAATTTCCTTTGTTTTCTAAAGCTTAAACTTAAGAAAGTTCTTCTTTTTGGGGGGTTCAGGGTAAACCTGCCAGACAAGAACCTTCAATGGCACCGACCGTCTTCTCAGCCCTTTTATTCTGTGTCTCTATTACACTGTAGCACCACACAAGAACCTTTGACTGAAGAAATAAGCACCTCGAGGCGACTTTTGTTGTGAATTGGCGCTATATATATAAAATTGAATTGAATTGAAAATATGAGAAAAGTGGTTATAACACCATAATTTTTCTAACCACTTTCATAGATTTTTTTTCCCCTGCAACTTAAAGACTTGTCCGGCTTGATTTTTCACCAATTCTAAGTGCAATACTTAAATTAAATGGATAACAAGGTGGCGGTAAAGGGCTTTTTTTTTTGCTTTTTGCAGAATAAAAGCAGAAGAAAAAGAAGAATACAACAAAAGAAGAAAGAGAAGAAGAAACACGTAAACAAGGGATGCTGCTAGCATTTTTGTTTGCTTTTTTAATGTACACTACAGTCACAACAATGTTGATAAAAAGAACTCCCTCCCCCCCAGACCGCTACATAAAGGTAAGACACCAACAAGGGCTGAACCAACTTGTGTGTCCATCAATCTTTTTTTTTTTTTGTAATCTCCAACTTCATCAAATGTACTCCCCGGAAAATATTTCTGGACCAAAAGGTTCAAATAATTTATGTTCATATCATTTATGTTCACATGATAGGGCTGAGCGTAATTTAGAAACCCAATTAGCAGAGACCCCGGGCCAGGAGATTGCTTTTGGTCAACCTAAGTATCTCTCCTACTACAGGGACGGTTTTTGCCCTGTAAAGGCTCCTAAAGGACATCTCCAGAGGGCCATCCTGGTAATAGAGACACACCTCAATGTTCCAGCCCCGAAAAAAAATCTACCTGAAACTCCCACTAATGGAAATGTGTCTAAAGCTCTCTTTAAAAAGGGCAGTCCTTCAGTCATCCAGATGGCTTCAGATGCCAGTGTCAAATGCTCCAAAGTATCTGAGTAACTAAGTAAATTTTACTTCTCAAGCTCATTTAAACACAGCCTTCCCTGACCAAAGTACTGCACACTACAACACTGTGAGGAACAGAGTTTTAGTCAGGAGGTCTGCCTCCAGGGCAGGTCAGTGACAGGCTCTGTATCCTTCTACCAAAGCCAGAAGATACATCTCTTTGACTTGATAAGTGAGTAGCAACTACACCAGGACCTCATTCTTAAACAGATTATACTCTTACAGATATTTGGTATTTCCTTGGTGTTTTATCGTGATTTAATAAGATTATTTTTCCTACACACACTGTAGGAACATTTGTAGTGTTTTTGAAGGAGGGCATTGCAGTGCAGAATCACAGCCTTCGCTTTTATCTGGTTTGTATTATTTTATCTGCAGCATTTTAGATTTAAATCTAAAATGCATGAAATAGATCATGGTTTTTCTTGTTGTTGTTTTTTTTATTTATTTTTTATTTTATCTAATCTGCCAAATCAGTTTTGTGTGATGTAAGGGGTGTCTTATCCATGCAGTTGAAGCTCAATCCAGTCACTGTACACATAAAAGTGAAGATGAGAAGAAAGCAGAAAATCAAATCTTCACAATCAGATCTGTTTAACTGATCCAAATGACAGCTGGTGATAACATTTATCAAAAAGGAACTCGCTAAACTACAGTGCCGCAATCAAAAGTGGGGCTCCAACTAGTAGGTGGCAGTTACGAAAACCTCTGACGTGTGCATGTTGTCCATATGGAGCTGGCCTACACACCAAGGTGGTCACATTCCTAGGCACACACAAATGCCTGCACTCACACTCACAAATCCACACACACATATACACACATACATACATACACACCATGTTTGGAGCAGACGTCCTGCCAGCCACAAGCCACTGCCTCAAAACATCACTCACATCTGAACTTTTAACTGTGGACTTAAAATCTCTATAATTACAGAGAGTGTTTCAACTTAGCAAGTAAACATAGCAGCAGAAATAGACACTTCAACTACTAGATACAAGTGTGCCGGTGCCAGAGGCACATTTCTATTCATAGCTGACTGGAATTAGTGGCTTGTGTCACTGCTCACCATAATGAACTTGCAGTAGAGCTGGAGAGGGCAACCAAATTGTACAAGAAATGCTCAGATATTAAAATCAAAAATAGACTTAAGGAAATATAGGAAACCATGTTCATTAAAAGCCATGGCTCGGGCCTTTTAGTGTGAAAACTTTAAGATAATTAAAAGGTGCATAACCTTCTCTTGACACTATCAGATGTGCCGTCTACTTTCATTGAAAGAAACATGAGGCAGAAGTTAAATTCAAAGGCTCAGAAACAGACAAAAACCAACTAAAAGTTGACAAACTGAAGAAGACAGCTTTTACAGTGACACTCTAAATTTTTGTCAGTTTCACCAGCGTCAGCTGTTGATGCTGCACGACGTCAGCATCTCAGTTGTTCTCAGACTATTGTAACTCAAAGTAAATATAACTTTCCTTTGATGATTACTAAAGTAGTATTCAATTCATTTCAGTTGAAACACGAGGCAGACCTACACATGTAGATATGTTGAACTGACTTGCCCTCCAACTCTCACAGATCTAGAGGCAAAACTAAGCACACTGTCAAATTTCAGACAGCCTTGTGGGCTTTTAGGCAGTTTCAAGGTTGCATGAAAGTCCTAAAGTTCACTAATAACAACTTCCAAAACATCTGGCTGAGAATTAACATTTTAGGCAAGGAATTGTAGGTTTGACAGACATGGTATATGGCCCTTCGGGGGGCAGAGGATTGGTCTGCTCCATTGAGGACCTACAGGATGAGGTCTTCTTTGGGTTGTGGCACCTGTGGAGCATAAACACACCAGGGGTGGACAGCTTTCCTTTCACTGGGGCCGATCTTCTGTTTAGCCTGCCTTCTACTAAAAACATCCCCTAACAGACAATCCAGACCTCCTCTGGGCTGGCGCCACAGGAAGAGCTGAAAAGCCCTGGAACCTCTGTCAGGGAGAGGCACAATGCTCTCCGATCTCTGTTTACCTAAATTCACTTCCTTCATTCCCTCCACCTCAGGTGGCCTTAGCGCCCTGGTCACCGAGGCACGCAAACACAAGGAGGATAAATACACCAGCGTGGCTCATGCAAGCCGTGGAGTCCATTGCTGGCGTTTCCTCTCGATCCAGTATGTAAAACAAACAAATGGAAGGGATTCACGCTGGGATTCTGTTAACAGTGATAAATTAGTTCACATATTAATGGTAAACACATGGGTAATATGTGTATGCATATTTGAGAGTGTCTGTGTTTCATGGTATGCATGCTCCTTTGCATGTGCATATTCTTATAAGAGCTTGAAAGCAGATGTATGCATATGTTGGTCTTGTCCTCTTTGAGAGCCACTTTGAGTGCTCTGTCAAATTATTCAGTATTTATTGCATGGGCCAGAGCACTACCCACAGGGGAACCCGATAAACAAACAACAGAGAATTATTCGGGGTTTAAACACTTAAACACCCACTTCAGCAGGGCCTTTTAAGTGGGTGATTAAAATGAGCACTGAGCTCCCACAGAAAGCCCAGAACAACCACAAGGGCCCCAGTCACCTCGAGTTTCTCCCAGGCCGAGGCACAAAGAACCTTCTCTGTCACTGAACTATGACCACCTAATCTTATGTTTTTCTAGAGCTTTTTTTTTCTGTATTTCCAATTTATTTACAAAGGTCTGGGTGGAAATTGTATAGGTTAGTGACTGACTGTGCAGTGTCATCAGGATATCTACTGAAACTCACTACAAACTGTGGTATAATCTGTACTTTTACATCAGAAGTAGTGCATGAAAAAGGGGTTTTGTAAAATGTGGGTTAAAAACCCCGCCATCTCATTAGCAGCCAACACATTTGTTTACTTGGTGCGTCACGATGGATCTCAGAAAAGAGGGAGAGGAAGCAGCAGAAAGCAGTTTTAGTTTTACCATTTATCACTTTTACAAAAATCAGTTCAATCAGCAACTGAATATCGTTAAAAGCTTAAACAGAGAGTGACGGAAGTTGCTTTCTGGGTCGTAGCGAATGTTCAGAGATAAAACAAGCAGCCATTACCCCCACAGCTCCTATGATCCTACTTCAAAAAAAAAAGCATGTCATGTTTCTATCACTGCCAATCAGCACTGCAGCTCATATATCCACCAAAGACTGCCACTGAGTCCTTTAACTGTAATTTGATGGAGACTGCAACCTTGTCCTTTCACACTGAAGACAAAAGACAGATGTTAGTGGGTCTAAGTGGCCTTTTTGACTTTGATCTATCACTCTGCCAGTACGAAACTTGCAATTATCTATCACTTAAAAATTTCACACTTCACGTAATATTTTCCAGGCTGAAATGAAAGCGAAATGCATGCATCTAAGTTGGGTCCCGTTTCAGCATGGCAGAGCAGAACATCTTTTAAATCTTTCTGTTGTCTTGGAGTTGTGAAATGAGCGTCTCCTTCAAGTGTGGAACAAAACCCTTCAGCCAGAGACACACTTTGATCAACAGCTATCTGTTGCTCCAAACTGAGCATACATTTGGGGAAACAAAGCACAATCTCAGCTGCTAATCCCCTGAGATTCAGAGCACATTCCCGAAGAAGCTTTTGATCTCTGGAGTGCATCCGGACAGCTGACTCCAGACACACTGCACGCTTGCATGCACACGTATGAACAGATCTGCACAAACAAAAGCATTCCACTCAGACTATTAATACGCCAGATACACTTTTATTTCTCTACAGTGACAGCTGACCATTGCCTTCCACAAACTAAAGCACATTAAGATCCTCGTGCAGCTAAACTCGACAAATTAATTCGCATTCCTTTAGAATTTCTTTAGAAATTGGTATTTTGGATATAATAAACAACATTAAATGCACAAAAGGCAGAAGAGGAGCTACAACAAAATAAGAAGGTGGCCAGTTCTTATCAAATGGCATATTGTTACAGCTTTGCCTTAATCTAAACTACCATCAATCAAACAGGAAGCTTTACCAGAAGGCGCTATTCACAACATCTGACCGTTATTCACTCTGATTTGTGACACGTGAGGAACTCCTCCAGCTTTTAGTGATCTATATGACATACAACGCCTGCTGTGACACTACAGCCACCTCCACAAACTGGAACCTCCCAGTCTGCCAGCTACACTGATGTCAGCTCAAGGTTTCCATCACATCTTCTCATGAGAAAATAAAAAAAATCACAGAGGCTCTCAATGGCCAGGTGCTACCCCTCCTCCCAAAGACCGGGTCTTTTCTTCTCTTCAGAGTGTGGCTCCAAACTTTTCTCCCAGACTCTTCAAAGAGCGACAACAGGCCCTCGATCCCTTGGGACCACAGAGGGGGTAGAGCCCAGTGGGAGAAGGGCATACGTCACACAGCATGCACAAGAGGCCAGCCGGTGGGAAAGGAAAATGCACGAGGAGAGGACAGAAGGAGGAGAGACAGGGAGGAAGAGGAGTATGTATTTGAAAGGTGCTCTAAGCTTCCAGCAAAGCTCCCTGTCTTTGTGAAAACTGACTGAGAAAGAAAGAGCACAACAGCAGAAGGGAGAAACGAAGGGGGCACAAAACCTGCCATGTCTTTTTATCAGACCTGGAGGCCAAGGAAGTGTGTTCAAAAGCTTTAGACCTGTTTCCAACAAAAAAAAAAAGAAAGAAGAACAAAAAGAAATGAAAGCCCATGACTCCCACTGTGAGGCGTGGGGATAACTTTCTCCGTGATTCACTTTTGCGTTGCACTATGTGGTCAGATTCATCTTTTGTTTTTGTTTTTTTTGTTGTTTTTTCTGTCTGCGTTCCACACAAACGAGGGAAGCCTCTGTTGAAGATAAAAATCTAAGCTTTGGAGTTATAAGGGCAGCAGCTAGAAAAGATTGGAGATGGAGGGGGTCTGTCTGACTACTCGGGGGGCAGGGCTTCACAGAGGGGGTGGAGCCATCAGTGTCACCACAAACACCTCCCTGCACAGCCTACTTCCAATGCAACCTCGTTTCATCAACCGCAAGCTGCACCAGGCCACGGGGTAAACGCAACAAACAGATGGAGGGTAGGAAGGAAGAAAGGACAAAAGGCCAGAACCAAGAGAGGTGGTGGGAATGGGGAGAGGGATTGAATAGAAAGGATGACTAGTGAGAAGAGTCATTACAATATATCATTTCTAAAGTCAGTCAGACAAAGCCAAAGGAAGCTACCCAGGAAATTAGCCTCCAACAACCTGAGCTTAAAAGTCAAAAGCTGTGAAAATTTTGCTTCATGTCCTTGTCTAGGACAGTGAAAAAAAATCTTACAGGTTAAGCATAAGATATCAAATGTATGAGTGGGTGTGAACACCATGTCGTACACTGTGGAGAAAGCGTGCAGAGGCTCACATGACTTGGATCTCATGTGTTGGAATCGGCAGATCCACCCGCCCACACCACTCACTCACTATCCACCAAACATCCGACGACACAGTCAATACCAGTAAACCTTGATGCTCATGACACTCAACTTTTAATGTGAGCACCGCTTCACAACAGATGACTTCTTTAAAACATGACTTTTCCCTTCTGGAAATTTGTGTGGCTGAGATCAGATCAAAAGAATTTAAAGTGTGGACCCCCCTCTGTTGACACCCGACCCACATTCTCCTGGACCTCGGTTTAGCTGGAAGGGGCGCTTAAAGAACAACAGCTATGAATAACTATCTCACCAGGTATTCTACACAACAGAGACGACTTTTAAAGCTAAGAGTGTTCTTGTTTTCTCTCACGTGAGATCTTAGCTTCTGTGTCTAAAAGCACAGTGGGATCAGGCTTTTGAACTTTTTCTCAATAGAGACTCACACTTTAAGCATATAATAACGTTAAACGATAGTAGATTTGATTTAAGGAATAATTCATATCTCAAAATTCAAGATCACTTGGATAATTTATAAAAGACAAGTGAGTTTCACATCTAAGAATTATTCACTGAATGCTCTGGAAATGTTTAGACCTCTGAGCCCTCGAAAGACAAAAACATTAAAACCTAAAATATTAGTTTATTTACATAATTCTTGCAAACATCATATTTCAATGAATTTTGGAAACCCCATTAGATCAGACTGACAGCGTTTATTGGAAGTGCAATAAAGATACTTAAAGTATTCGCTTTATAAAACATTATATGGCATAAATGACACATCCTGAGCCAAAACATTTTACACACCAAAGGAAACATGTGAAAAGGTTTCGAAACAAACTCGTGAATCTTTCTCTTTGTGTTAATAATTTATAGTAATTACATGGTAGTAATGTGGTTTTGAATGCCTAAATCACTCCAAGCGCTTGAACCGCGCTATGCACATAAGCACCAATATCGACAGAATGACTTTACTGCAGCTAATTTAGGTTCAGAGTTGCCATTAAAAAGGGTCTGCAAGCACAGTATTGAACACAGATATTATAATTTTACTACGCAGACCTCTTGATCACATGTTGGGATTGACAACTTTGACATTGCAAGCATCAAAATTATGTTTGTTAAGTTGTCCTCAATTTTTATGTTTGAAACCTTTCCACCACTGAGCTATTATCTCATACTGGAGAACAGTTTTGCAGCCTATCATGTGCACTTGTGTCTTGCTTAAGGGTTAATCAGTTTAAATGTGTAAATGGGTAACAACATAACCTTTACTCAAGAGCTGCTGTGTTGTACAAGTGAGTGAATTTTATAAGTCAAGGAACAGCAAAGAGAAGACACAATAAAAATCAGTTTACTACATCAAGCAGTATGCAGATTGCAGTTCTCAAACCAAAGAAAAAAACTGTAAAGTAAATTTAAAGGAAATAATGCCACACTACATCACAAAATACTGCAGTAGATGCTCTAGTGTTTTCAAAATCCAGCAGATCCTGAACTTTGGGCTGCTTTCAATAAACAGATTCATTCCTGCTCAAGATGTCTGGATCACTCATGGGTGGAGGACAGATTTCCCTTTTCACTTGATGGGCCTCAATTCCTCAAACATGTTGCCTTTGAGGAAAGCATCTCTAACCAAAGAGGCTTAAATGCTCCTCTGAAGCAATTCCAAAGGATTTCCCCACTTGACAACAACAGCACACTGTTTACCTCACTGCCAAAATACAAAACACGCATGCACACTTGTCACCAGACTGTCACTCAGAGAATGCTTTCAGCTCAGACTGGATCTATTGATACCTAAATTACAGAACAAAACAACCTCAGATCAGTAACACACACACAAAAAAGGCTGATACAAAAGATGTTTCCCGTAGCAACAGAAGTAAGGCTGCAAAAGACGCACAAACTAGGTGCTTTCTTTGTGCGTCACCTCAAGAGGTTGATTTGAAAGACAAACATTTTGCAGCATATTGTGTTCACTTCTTATACAGCCATGAGAGGTCGTCCCATAAACAGAGGTTCAAGAAAGTTTGAGCGCATTGTAAGACATCAGGAATAAACCGGATCATGAATGCAGCCTCGTGCTGAGGCAGTGATGGGGTCCACAAACAGCCTCAACAAAACAAAGCGCACAAGCCTGCAAAAGAAACTAGATAACACAATTTTACCAGGGAAGCACCACTTCTCTGACACTCCGTGGACGTACGCGACCCGTTATTAGTCAGCTACTCACCCGCGCGGTCAAGCCGCAGTTGCTCTTGAGGTGACAATCCTGTTGCTCGAGACGGGAGCTCGTGCAGTAGTATTTCTGCTTCACGAGCCAGTCGTCGATCCCCTTCCTCGCCAAACAGGCATTGACTACAAAACTGTCGCCTGTAAGACATAAGCGAATTATTAAACGCTACAAACTGTATTTTCTGAGCTAACACTTGTGTTCCCCCCTAAAAAAGAGAGGTCTCTTCAAAGAGTCGGACTCTCCGCCGTAAAACTGCAACCGCCCTCCACAAACTGGCTCAAAACACTTAAACGCATCGCGCAGGAGAGGAAAACTATAGAAATTAAAGTGCGCTTACCTTCTGGACTCTCCCTCGGTTTACAAATAGCGGCTTGAAAGAAAAGAAAGACAGGAAAGGAGAAAGAAAGACAGAAAGAAAAGAGGCGATGTATGTGTTACTAGAAAGTATCGCACTGATGGAATAACTACACGCAAGATATTTTCTCTCTGGAATAAGACATCTCACCATGTTTCGAGTGCAGTTTACCCATTTCTATGCATCGAGTTGGAGTTGAAAACCATCAGATGAATATAATCCAAAGAAATAAAAGAGACTGGCAGCGATATCCAGACAGAAGAAGCGTCCGTGGAGACCGGGAGCAGACTACACTCGACACAGGACCGTGTGTGTGTGTGTGTGTGTGTGTGTGTGTGTGTGTGTGTGTGTGTGTGTGTGTGTGTGTGTGTGTGTGTGTG